>APFE031084795.1:142458-222491 GCA_000404065.3 Pinus taeda | reverse complement strand
TAGAAATATCTAAGATATTACTTCTTGTAATGGTTAAACTTAGCTTACAAGTACAACTTTGGTGATCAATGATGATAAATGTTATATATTGAATTTTCAATTTTGAAAGCTTGAAGTTGAAACTTTAAGATTGATTTTGATGAATCATGATTCACGAGACTCAATATGTTGCAGTTGTAATATGTATTTTACTAACTTGTGGTCATGGTTGATGAAGATTATAACTTCTAGATGATTGATGTGATATGGTTCAATGATCAATCTATGTTTTTTTTATGTTTTTTATATCTAATTCATCATTTTACATGTCTTTGTTGACATATATGTATCAAAAATTAAAAAATATAAAATATATATATATTTTAAAAAATCGCTCCAGGATTTGCTCCCAAATCGGGAGCTTCTGAAAATGTCGTTCCCGCTCCCGTTTTCGCTCCTGCACCTACTCCCGCACCTGCTCCCGCGCCCGCTCCCAAGTAACATGGTAATGAACCTCTCTGCTGGCTCAACCACTAGTTGTGGGAGGTTCAACTATCTCCTCCTCATCTTGCTTCTCCTGCTCCATCTGCGGAGAACTCCTCGGATTTCTTGCACTTGAGGAAATACTGGTACTGGTCGCAGTACTCGAACCTTGTGACAGTCCTCTTGCCCGTCCCACTGGCTGCCCCTGTTGCTGGACCAAAGGAGCTTCTGTTGACTGATTCTGATCACTTGTAGGCATCTGACGAGATCCCTTGAAAGCTCAGTCCTCCATGAACTTCATGTCTCGCCTTACTACAATCTTCCTATTGCTAGGAGTGTAGATTCTGTATGCCTTTGAGGTTTCGTTGTACCCAACGAAGAACCCCTTCTCTGCAGTCTGATCCAATTTGGTATGTTTATCATCTGGCACGTGGCAATAAGAAATGTTGCCAAAAATTCTGAAGTGGATAACTTCTGGTTTCTTCCCAGTGAAGACTCTTGGCGTTTTCTTCCCCAATGCTCTATGAAGAGTCCTATTCTGGATATATATTGTTGTGTTACATGCCTCTGCCCATAAGAATCTGGGTAGATACTAGTCATGTAACATAACCTTTGCAGCTCCAACAATGGTTTTGTTTTTTTGCTCCGCTACACCATTTTGTTGTGGATTATATGGAGTTGTCCATTCTCTCTTGATGCCTTCCTTTGCACAGATCTTTGTGAATTCTTTATCAATATATTCTCCACCATTATCTGAGCGAAGCATTTTGATCTCCTTCCCTGTCGCATTCTCCACAAGAGCTTTAAACTCTCTGAAACGATCAAAGACCTCATCTTTGGTCTTCAAGAAGTAGATTCAGGTTTTCCTAGAATGGTCATCAATAAAGGTGATGAAATATTCGACACCATTGAGAGCTCTTGTGGACATTAGGCCACAAATATCTGAATGTATATGTCCTAACACGCCATCAGCTTTGCTATCACTTGGAAATGTTGCATTAGCATACTCCCAAGTATGCATCCTCTGCACACATCATCGTGTTCCGTGCTAAGTTCTGGAACCCCTATTACTATTTCCTTGAGCATCCTGAGTGCTTCATGGTGAAGATGTCCCATTCTCTTATGCCATAACTCATTCAGCTTTGTCCCACTGTTACTGTCACTACCTATTAGTGCCATTGGAGAATCGATCTTTAACCGGTACAATCTGTTACTTCGAACTCTAATCTGTCTTACCTTTTTCCAGCTTGGGTGTTTGACATATACTTTCTTCCCTACGAAGTGAATATGATACCCCTTATCTTGTAATTGGGACACTGAAATCAGGTTCATACCCAATCCTGGCACATGCAATACATCTGTAGCGTTGGTGCTTGCTCCTGAAACGATTTCTGGGTTTTGGAGATCTCATGTATTCTAGCCTCTCCACCTAATTTTGTGGTTAGAACACATCTGATGCTACAAAAACTAATAGGTAGCAGGGAAGTCTTCTAGTTTATAGGGAGCAACTACGGTAGTAGATACTGTGGTGGTGTTTGAGAGTGGAGGAGCTCCTTCTAGAAGTACCTCCCTCACTAAGAGGGAGTGTTGAGTTTTGTAGCTTGGTAGGTACTTCTAGTCTTGAGTCTTGACTACGACCTTGATTTACCTCTTTAGGTGCTTGCATGCGACCACCAGAGTGTGCAAGTGAGTTGCGTGCATGTTGATGTGTTGCATGTGACATGCATGATATGTGCATTTAAAGTAAGCTAAATTTATGACTTGCACTTGAGTTAAAGTAGAGAAAGCTAAAGATAAGATAGTTAACTAAAGTAAAGTCACGTATCTTCAGTTAACGTGACGAGCTAATTTTGGCCATTAATCTTAACTTAGGAAAGTTATAAATTGAGCCTAAAGTGAGGAGTTAAGACACAACAAAAACACAAGATTGAGAAAGGATTCTCAATGAGCGTGTGCTGCGTCCAAGAGAGTGCAGAGAGGCTGGTGATCAGTTTTGTATTTTCTCAGTTGGGCCATCATCCTAGGACGAGAGCCCTAGGAAGTTCTGTGATTAATTAATTAATGAACTGTTGATTGGGCAGAAATCTGTTTATGTGTATGTGATTCAGATCGGATAATTTTTCTTCTGCTAAATATTTTTTGGTTATGAACTTGGCTGTGTATTCATTCAATTAATAATTGTTGAGAACTGAATACTGTATGCTGGGTTCGGTAAATTCTCAAAACAAATGATGATGACAACCTTTAATATTTCCTCAAATAAGCTCCAAAGCTGCTCAAGATATCTTCAACTGCATCCCATAGTTCTGGGGATTTCTCCACAATGAAAGCACATTATAAAGGAGAGGAAGGGCTCTTTTTATTAGCTCTCCTTGCAACCTTAGGTGAAATAAAATACCATTAGAAGGGTCTAGAATCTAGATTAAACATCTCCATCAATTAAACCTCCATTTACCTTTGAAAAAATCAAAATATCCACATGACTTCCTCGAATGCTACCCAATTGCATCAATCTTTGTGCTTGTCTAGATTCTTTTTCAAGAAACACGTTGCTTTATTATCGGTAAGATAACACAAATAATATTAAAAAATGCCTTCTAGAGTGTTCTTGTGTAAGTCATTCCATTAAATGTGGCTTCAAGTTTGTTTTTGTTAATTTTCCAAACCCTCGGTAATTACTATCCTATGCTTCTTTATTAAATAAATCAGATCTTGAATTTACTTAATAACAGAAATAAAAAATATGAGTATCCATCAATCGCACAGGTGGCTGGAAAAAATAAAGTGGAAGCATAAAACATGAAACACAGAATCTATCCTTCAAATCAACTTATCATTAATGACTCAAAACTTAGGACACTTCAGAAAAGAAAGTTTTCTGCTCGTTGAATGATAAAAATGCAAAATAGTTGTGTGTTGACATTGATGTCAAATGTATCTACAATAGATCAGGGTCAACATCCATCACTTATTCTATAAGACAGTTCCTTGTGTTAGCTGAAGGATTCCTGCTCACACGGTTTAATTCCTGCTCACATACTTCAGATCCGGATCATGTGTTCAGTGTTTATCATACTTCCAAGAATATTGGTGTAGACGGACACATGGGTTTTGAAGATCGAAGGCCTGAGATGGTGGTGTGCTGCTTCATTCACGCCTAGGTTGTTATGACTCATGAGGCAGCGTGAATCGTCAGTCAAAGGTATGGTCTAACTAATTCCTAGTGCGCAGGTAGACAATGAGGATTGAGGCTTTGTGGGTACCTCCATTACCTGTTTATGCAAGATCAAGAGAATTGAAGGTCACTCTTGGTCTACACCAGTACGAGGCCATTTGTGGATCCATGCAATGATATTGAAGGCTACAAACTTCAAAGCTTCAAATGGTAGTAAAGTAACATAAGGCAGATCCAATGTCAATTTAATTTGAGAAAGTTGTCAAATAAAATTCTGAAAGTTGTCTGTTCTGCACTATTGAGGGCGTGGTTTCTTTGAAGTGATTCACTCTTCTTCCTAAACTGGTAGAAGTCTACATTATGCTTGTTCAGGTATAATGCCACAACAGTGGTAGCATTACTACATGACAGAGTAACTGCGTACTTGATAGAGTAATGAAATGTGCTAGTGCAAAAATATTGATTGGAATTCTGGCATTACCAATGTGGGGAAAATCAGATGCTATGGCACCATCTAGTTTATTGTGAAACACTTGCTGACAATTTATTGTAACTTGTTTCTTGGGTTTGACCCAATGTTGCGAACATTGCGGTTGGGATTAAATCAACAAGGGGAAAAAACAGAAAAGTCTGGAAAAATCCTGTAAAAATCGGGAAAAAATCGGCAAATACAAAAATATTCATTTTTTTTAATATCTAAAGCATCTACAACATAAAATAAATGCATTGACACATAAATATGATAAAAGAACTAGTATATAAGATGTGTAATATCATTTCTAGTGCTATATCACACATAACAGTGAATCATGTCCTGAATAGTAAGTCATGAGTCCCAACTTAGCCTCAAAATATCAACAAAAAATAAAATAATGTATCTTATATCATGAGTCATAATGTCATATACAATGAAATGAACCAAATAACTAATACTACTGATTTCCTTCGCCCCTCTTGCGAGAAAATGCAATAGCTTTCCCTCTAGATGTAGATGGCGGTGGAGTTGGCAGTGGATTTTGCTGTGCTCTAGAAGCTGAAGAACTAGGAGCTACAGGAGGTAGACCACATGCTCTACTGGTGATAGAGGTAGCCTGGGTAGGTGGTGTCACCTCTTCTTGTTGCCCCTGCCTCTGCTAATGCTCCTGCTCCTCCTGTACCCCCTCCACTACCTCCTGCTTTAACCAATCAACAACCGACTCCATGAGAGGCCTCTCAGCTTCAACCCTCCATGCAACAGTGGTGTCAATCCCATCCAATGAGATGGCCTCCACATCAAGTGTCCTCTCAAGTTGCCTCACCCACAATCGAAGATTGTAGTAGATGTTGATATTGGGTAGAGCATTGGATGTGCTCTAGCTCCAAAATTTTGTGGCGGGGCTAGAACACATGAGATTTTCAAGACTCAGAAATCGTTTGGAGAAATTCCACTCGGATTGTGAGTTATTAAAATAATTAATATTTTTTATATGGTTCCTAAGTCTGAACTTAGGAAAATAAAAATATTAATGGGTATTAATAAGAAAATGGGTGAGAAACTTCTAAGTGATGAGGATCAAGTTTGTTTTAATCGTAGCCCTTGATTAGGGACTTAATCTCAGCTGTTGATTCATCAACAAGAAAAGTATAAGAGGAGGCTTAAGGGTCAGTTGGAGATACACCAAGTGATCAAAGAAGTTCGATTTTTCTGGGGGTGGTTTGCTGAGAAAACCGAACTGGTGATCTAAGTTGCAGCAGAGGGGCAGGGATAGTTGGAGTTGGAGGATCTTCTCCAGAACCCCGAATACACAACAGAGAGAGGTAGAGATAAGCCAAAGGAGGTAGCACAGACCAAGGGAGGCTGACACTGGCCAGGAGGGCCCACCCATTGCTTGACGCAGTGACAACACAGGGGAGAGCTGTCCTCCTGCAGAAGTCTGAATTCAGCCAGGGAGCAATAGGATCAACCGAGAAGGCTGACGTCAGAGCTCCAGGAGGCATCACAGAGTTGACATAGTGTCTGAGAGTGCTCCACGCAGGCCACGCATCTAATGCGAAGGGGCAGGGCAGTTGTAGCCGGGTATAGTCAGTCCAGTTGCCAGATCGTAGAGATTTTGCCGGGTGAAGTGAGGTAATCTCACTTAGGTTTCTGCCAGTATATTTATCTCTGTAACTGGATAACCGAGAGGGCATCGAAAGTTGTATTCAGAACTACTGCTTAATAATATAAAACCCTCAAAGCTACTGCGCTGGTTTTCTCGCATTGGGTTTTTCCGAGGACGTTTGTCCAAAAATAAGGGTGTCCCTTGTGTGCTTGTCTCATCCAGTGTATGATCTGTATGTTAGTGTAGGCTACAGTAGTGTTTTTCATCACTGTTTATAAATTAAATAACTTGTTGAATGTAATAACAAGTAGGAGATGATAAACCAATGATTGTAGTAGGATTTTTGATGTGTAGATTCATAAATTTTCACATGGTATCAGAGCATTGCAGATCATAGGACGTTGAAGACATCAGCCAGGAGATCTAGTGAATTCGCTGCAGAGAAGTAACTGTCCCGAGTGACAGTGTTGTTTCAGAGGTGGAGCAGCTGAACAAGTGACACAGAGGCTCACGCAGTGCTAGCGTTAGTGTTTTGAGCCTGTAGAGGGTGACACAGTACCCAAGAGGAGCTCACGCAGTGATTGCGTTAGGTGTTTGGGCCAAGGCAAAGCCTGAGAGGCTCAAATCAGTCAGTTACTGGGGCTGGAGAAGCAGAGCAGATTTGATCAATGGAGCTGGTGGGACGCTGTTGCTGTTGGTGCATAACAGTGCCTGTGAAGACAAAGCTGAGATAGAGGGAGTCACTGCCTTGACAGATTTCTAGCCAAAGATATCTAGATCTGGGTTGCAACAGCAGAGGAGGATTGGAGAGGAGTGATTCGACATTTAGCCGAAGAATTTCCTTGAAGGAAATCAGGACTTAGAGGGAGTCTAGAGGAGCTTGTTCCTTAGAGGATTTCTAGCACTGAAGAAATCCAGATCCAAGTCTTGCTAGATTAACAACAGGAGAGGGAGAAGAGAACCAGTTCTATATTTGTTGAGTAGAGATGGCAGTCAATGGACTGAGGGATCAAGACAAATTGGATGGAGCATCCAATTTTGTCATCTGGAAGGCCAGGATCCTATCCGTTCTAGACAAGAATCGCATCAAGGACTATGCCTTGCAGGTAGTTGTTGTTCCGGTCGACGTTGATCCGCTGCAGAAGAGGAGGCCCAGGCGAAGGCTAAATGCATAATTCTAGACGAGGTCAAAGATCATGTGGTCCCACACATTGCTGAGAAGGAAACAACAAGGGAGATGTGGGAGACGCTGACCACCTTGTACCAAGGGACTTCCATTCAACAAAAGATGCTATTGGAGAATTAGCTGAGACAGTACCAGATGGAGAAAGGAGAAGAGAACGATCCCTTCCTTCTCAGGTGGCAAGGGATTTAAGACCAGTTGACTTCCGTGGGGTCTACACCAGATCCTGAGTTCATGGTCAGGACTGCCCTGAATGCAATTACGAAAGACTGGGAGACATTTGTCTAAAGTATCTTGGGCAGAGCTTCTCTCCCCAGTTGGGGGGAAATGTGGGCAACTCTTCGATAGGAAGAGATCAGGAGGCTGACCAAGGCAGGAAGTAGCGACAAAGGAGCCTAGGTCAAGGAGGAGGAGGAGGAGGATGCAGCTCTCGCATCATCGGGGTAGCATGGACAAAAGAAAAGGAAGAAAAAGGATATATCCGAGGTCAGATGCTTCAGGTGTGGTGAACTAGGACATTTCTCCACTCAGTGCTCCCAGAAGAAGGGCAAGGAAGAGGCTTCTGACTCGAACGCTGTTCCAGCGAAAGCTGACAAGGAGGACGATGACGAGGATTGTGCCATGAGTGCTCATGCACCTCTAGAGAAGAGGTGGGGCGACATAGAGCTGTAGTCGAGAGGACTACACGAGGGCAGGATCCTTGAGGTGCTCAAACTCTTGGATCTCATACAGCTATGCGAGCCCTTAACGACAGTAGCAAAATGATAGGCGTCGGTTGGTGTGAGGGATGATGGAGCAATAATAGCAGAGCTAGAGTGCTAGAGTTTGAAGCAACGCAGTGGAGGTTGCAACAGTGCGAGAGGCACATAGCAGATTGCAGCAGCACACTAGCAGTAGAGGGTCAACACAGATTAGCAACAGAGGTAGCTTCAGCGTCACGAGCCATCCATATTGATCAACATGTCAGTTTTTGGGTGAAGTTTCAGTTACTTGCTTCTTAGTAACTGAGTTGCAGTGCAACAGTTAGCAGTGGCAGTGCTATGGGCAACATGATGCAACATTTTTTGAGAGGGAGCTAAAGTACAGATGTAGCAGTGACAGTGGTAGAGTCATGGGCAGTAGTACAGGGTGCAACAGTGCAGTGGATGAAGGGCAATAGGCCAAGCATCAACAACACAGAGGACCGATGCAGTGGATCAGTGTGATACTTCTATTGGGAAGTATTGCTAGAGCACATTCCTTGCTAAGAGGGAGTGTTGATTTTGGGTAGCATCTGATGTGCTCTAGCTTTGAAATTTTGTGGAGGGGCTAGAACACGAGATCTCCAAGACCTAGAAATCGTTTGGAGAAATTCCACCCGGATTGTGAGTTATTAAAATTTAAAATAATTAATATTTTTAATGGGGTTCCTAAGTCTAAACTTAGGAAAATAAAAATATTAATGGGTATTAATAAGAATATGGGTGAGAAACATCTAAGTGACAAGGATCAAGTTTGTTTTAATCTTAGCGGTTGATTAGGGACTTAATCTCAACCGTTGATTCATCAACAAGAAAAGTATAAGAAGAGGCTTGAGGGTCAGTTGGAGATACACAAAGTGATCAAAGAAGTTCGATTTTTCTGGGGCGTGGTTTGTTGAGAAAATCGAACTGGTGATCTGAATTGTAGCAGAGGGGCAAGGATAATTGGGGTTGGAGGATCTTCTTTGGAACCCCGAATACATAGCAGAGAGGGGCAGAGATAAAACAGAGGAGGGAGCGCAGACCAAGGGAGGTTGACGCTAGGCCAGGAGGGCCCATGCATTGCTTGACGCAGTGCCAATGCAGAGGAGAGCTGTCCTCCTACAGAAGTTCGAATTCAGCCGGGGAGTAGTAGAATCAACAGAGAATGCTGACGTCAGAGCTCCAGGAAGCAGCGCAGAGCTGACGCAATGTCTCAGAGTGCTTAACGCAGGCCCACATAGCTAATGTGAAGGGGCATCGCAGTTGTAGCCGGGGATAGTCAGTCTAGTTGCCGGATCAGAGAGATTTTGCCGGGTGAAGTGAGGTAATCTCACTTAGGTTTCTGCCAGAATATTTTACCTCTGTAACTGGATAACCAAGAGGGCGTCTATAGTTGTATTCATAACTACTGCTTAAGAATAGAAAACCCTCCGAGTTGCTGCACCGGTTTTCCCGTACTGGGTTTTTCCAGGTCATTTGTCCAAAAATAACCGTGTCCCTTGTGTGTTTGTCTCATCTAGTTTATGATTTGTATGTCAGTGTAGGCTGCAGTAGTGTTTTTCATCACTGTTTATAAATTAAATAACTCGTTGAATGTAATAACAAGTAGGAGATGATAAACCAATGATTGTAGTAGGATTTCTGATGTGTAGATTTAGAGATTTTCACAGTAAACGTAGACCATGTCATTAAGTCGCTGGGACTCCAACCTGTACAAGGGTCATAAATTAATAAATTATGAACAATAAAATAATAATTATAAAAAAATACTATCTAATGAATTCAAAAAATTAATTGGAATTTTGGAATATTTTAAGTTTTAACTTGCTGTGCTTCTTGGTGTGTATTTTTTCAAATACACTCCAGTTGCACTCGCATCCCAAGGAGCTACATGTTTGGCTGAGCACTCGAATGGCGAGCCTTTGCAGATTGGGTACTGTGCCACCATAGCTTCTCCACCATGCATCTACAACAAATAAGATAAACATAAGAAAAAAATGAGATTTGAAAGTTGAAGTATGAAGATATGAACTTGAAGAGACAATGAAATTTGAAACAAACTAAAACATACTTGACATTTTAGTCTTCCAATCAATCACAACCATGTCATAGCTAAATGTGCCACCTGCCATCTTGTATATCTCCATTTCTTTGGAGATTTCTGCACATTCTGCTGGAGATGGCACCATTCTCTGAACATAAGTGAAGAATCCATCCATGACCTCAACATCAAATAAGAAACCATAGGAGTAAGCAAATGCAGGGTTCAGGTAGATCCATGCAGCATGAATGGGATGATGGAGTGTATTGTTCCATCGTTCATAAATCACTTCTCATAGGAGGAGTTGTTTCTGAAACCCCTCATCCTCCTTATCATCATAGTAGTTCCGAATGGATTCTTTGGCCCTATCCATGGCCTCATACAGATAGCCCATTGTGGGCTTGTCTCCATCAACTAACCAAAGAACCTTTACCAAAGGTTTATTAATGTTGCACACCTCTTGTACTTCCGCCTAGGAGTTTTCCAGGTATGAAACTAATCTGCATATGGCCTCTCCCTTTGGTTTGCCGCTAAATGCCAAAGCATGCCACTCGTGAAAGAAACATTCTCTTCACATCCCACAGAGAATTCAGGAGGGATTGAAGAGATATGAAACCGGTGGCAAACTGTGTAATGGCAGGGTGCACCAGCTCCTTGTTGTTGGTGAATTTTCGCATCAAATGAAGCATAGATGCATGATTATATATAAATTTTGTAATGCTCAACATAAAATCAATGCAATGTGCAGCACAAGGCATCCAAAATAAGGTAGGATGCCTTTCCATAAGCATCTTGCCAACAACAACATAATTTGCAGCATTGTCTGTTATGACTTGGACAACATGTTCTGGACCCACCTCCAAAATGAACACATCTAGCAAATCACATAATAACCATGCATCTTTGATATGTGCAGATGCATCAACAAATTTCATAAACATTGTCCCCTTGGGACAATTAACCAAGAAGTTTATAAGGCTTCTACCCTTTTGATCTGTCCAACCATCTGACATCACAATGCATTCTGTGTGTGCCCATGATGCCCTAAACACCTCCAATATCTTGGTGCAATCAACCTTTTCATTTTGAAGAATGTGCCCTCTAAAGTCATTAGAAGAAGGGAATTTGTACCTTGGGCCAACAACTACAATAGCATTAGCCGTGGGTTGGAAAAATGGGTTGTTTCTTGCAACGCTGAAAGGAATATCATTCCAAAGAAGAAACTTGCCCAACAACTTGTTAGCTTCTTCTTTCTCCTTCTTTTAATAATTGAAGAGATAGATGGTTGTGAGCCAGGTGTGGTTCTAGCAACAAAATATGTTGAGGCAGCTATAGGGTTGGTTGTAGATACTGATGCTGAAGTAGAACTAGTACCACTCTCATGTTCACCTAACACTCTACTCCCTGCTAGTTGACTCTTCAGAGCTACCTTGGACAATTTGGTTTGCCCTATTTTTTCCAATGATTTGAGGGCTCTTCGAATGATTTCTGAATTTTTATTTGTGCAAGGCCCTACCTCGTGTCCAGGGATTTGTGCAAGGTGATACGTCAATCTGTATACCCCCTTTGTCATATGATGCCCACTTAACTTGCAAGTCAAGTTTGATCTGTCAAACCATCCATCAGGTTCACCAAAGTCCCACAGAGGGTCCAATTTCCTTGGCATGTTTTTAACTTTGTTGAACTCTTGAGTTTTAATGTAAGATGAACTTTGAGGTTTGAAGTTGAGCTTAGGGCACAAGAAGAATTGCAAGTTAAAGAAATAAAAATAAAATTTGCATACAACACATTGAATTTTGACAAAAAAAGCCTTGACTCAATTCAACAATAATGGAAAAAATACACATTCAAACCCAAGCAAAAATGATGGAAAAAAACTAGGGCATAAGAAGAAATTAAACTTATAAATCTAACAATCAAGTTTTTGCATTTTTGACCAAAATAAACCCTCTCCACTATATGCAACAAAAATGTAAAAAGAAACACAATCAAATCCACTCAAAAATCATTGAAAATAGATGGGTTATAGAAATCCAAGGAAAAACAAGAAAAAAACAAAAAAAGGGGCCAAATTTGATGCCCATACCTGGAAACCACTCTTTGCTGAAGAAACTTGGTCCAAACTTGAATTTTTGTTGCTTGGGATGCTAAATTCCTTCACTTTTCTCCTCTCTTGCCCTTGTAGGTGACTTCTCCTCCTCTTCAACTCTATCTCTTGCCCTCTGTCTAGAAAACATGACAAAAAGAAACTCAAAATCGAACTTTAAAACTAGTTGTTTCCGCCTGTCACGATTTTTACAGCTCAAATTGTGATTTTTTCACGATTTTTTGAAAATAAAGGAAACAGCGAAAAAATCGGTGCGGCAAAAAAATCGTGATTTTTTGAAAAATTCATGATTTAATCACGATGTTCGCAAAATTGGGTCAACTACTTGGCCCTACACATACTCCATTGCATCATTCTCTTCAAGAGTAAGATCTAATCTTGCCCTCCATGTTGGAGGCATCATTCAACTTCTCTTCAATCTTGAAGTAGTAGGAAGTCATCTTGTCCAAGAGAGTTGGTCACCAATCAACAAGAGAAGTGTCTCAAAGTGGTGTTCTTTGGTTTCCAATGGCTAATTTTCACCTCAACTTTGATACCATGTTAATTTTTCATAGTGTTATATGTTGTTATAATCACTTAAAACAATTTCGTCCAATTTCATTCATCCCAGTAACAATTAAGTAATTATAGATAGAACAATAAACAATAATGCACAATAGAAGATAGCGAAACACAATGAGACAGATTTTTGGTCAAAGACCAAGGCAAAACCCCACAAAGGGGAAAATTGAAAATCAATTCTTCTTCTTCTATTAGTTAATCAATGTTCAACATGAGATGCATAGTCCAATTGTACATCCATAAACTAGTCAAAGTCAAACTTTGACTTTCCAAGTCAAAACCAATCCAATGAGTCAGATGTGGTCAGAGATATCACTCTGCAACATAGAGTCAAATTCGGTCTATGGAAGCTCGGTTAATCACAGTCAATAGACCTTGCAACCCTTGGTCAAAGTCAATACTCAACTATGCAGTCAACACCTAGAAAACAGTGCAGTCAACTCAAAATATTTGGCCTTCTTTCCTCAGTCAGAATTCTGTCAAAACAGAGTCAAGTCTCCTGCAATTTTCGGTCAATTTCCGCAGTCAAACCTTGCGGTCAAACCCTAGTCAAAGTCGATGGTCAACTTCAAAAAATGTGCCCAAAACAACAGTCAAATAGAGTCAAAGATTCTTGGAATATTCGACATCCATCCATAGTCAAAGAGCTTGGTCAAAGTAGTAGAAAATAGCCCAAGTCAAAGAGAGTCAATGTAGGTCAAAAGAGAGAGAAGATGCTGGTCAATGTAGACAAAATGATTCTCCTCAGATTCCTTTGCACATGTGAGAGATCCTTGCAATTTCAGATTGAACTTGATTGATGTGATGCTCCAAATGACCTCCAATGAACTCATATTTATATGTGACATAGGAGGGGTGATTTCCCTTGTGGGGCCGACGTGGTCAAACACACAAAATTGAATTTTCTTCATTATTTGCCCAATGAAATTTGGACCATAGTTGCCAATTTTCAACAGTTAGGTTGGCTGCAAGCTTGTAGAAGGCATATTTTGGAGGGTCGAGGCAAAGATGAGCATCCTGTTGTGGGTTAGAGAAGGCCACAAGGTGGTTAAGACCTAGTATGGCCTTATGCTGCCAAGACAGAGGTGTTGATGCTTTAGATCTGGAGGGTTAGATCTGGTAAGCCAAGGGTCAGATAAGAGGTACCAAGGCTCAGATCAAGGGTGCCGAGGATCAAGAGTGCTGATGGTGTGTATAGTGTTGCAGCAGATCGGACATGGAAATAGGGTAACGGTGGTCTAGATAAATGATTTCGTGGGTTTGGTAGACTTGGACAAAGATCTAAGAAGATTTGACCGAGTATCTCGTCACTGGAAGAAAAAGGAATCAAGATCTAGACAAGAAGGCCGAGGTCGTATAGCTATGAAAAATGTGTTAAAGGACTGATATACAATAAATTAGAGGACTAATTCACTGTGAGTTGTTGATCTTATTTGGAGCTTAATGTGCAGTGAAGTTGAAGGGTCAAAGTCACTATGAGTTGCTGGTGTTTAGGGGCTGATGTACAATGCAGATCAAGGAGGAAAACCACTATTTGCAGCTGGTGGACAGAGAGGTATTTCTCTGTGTAAAGGAGGCAAAAGGACCTGCCAGGTGTCAAGGACTACAAGTACTGAAAGGGATGATCTAGATAGGCTACATTAGCAAGTTAAAGGCTTTGTTCTTGTTTATCATTCTTGGATAGATTGCAGATCTGAAGTTGCATTTTGCAAGACCTAATTTGTATACTATATATACTAGTTGTATTGGTGATTGAGGGCCATGATCCCTGGTACGGGAGCCCCATGATTCTTTTGTTAATGAATTATTAAAATAATTTAGCTTTGGGCTCATATGTCCGTGTACTAAATTGATTTCACTGCTGAAGATTTTTGTTGTGCAAAGTGCTAGGAATCAATGTAGTTGTAGATTAGAGTTGATTCCTCTTACTTGATAATTACTTGTGAGATTTTGTTGGCCTTTTATTAATTTATTATATCTTCTTCATCAAGTAATTACCAAAACATAAAATGTGTGAAGATCACAAGAACACAAGATATAGGCTCCAAGCCAGGCCAAAACCCCTCCAAGTGGAAAATCCAGTAAAAATTCTTCTCTTTTTATAGAATTAGATAAAAATGAGACATCCAAGACCCATAGACCAAGACTAAGACCTCCTTAAGCACCAAGTTAGCCCTCCAACAAAACCTTCCTCAAACAACTCAAAGTCCACAAAGTCAATGATAGTCAAACTTCATCAAATTTGGTCCAATTCAGAATTTCGGCCCTGCAACTCAGAATTTTTGGCCCTGAAACTAAGATATGAAATTCAGTCCTACAAATTTTGGACTTGCAATTTGTAAAGTTGCCCCAGAAACTCGCAAGTGTGAGCAAAAATAATAAAAAATTCAGGATTTTCTTTTCTTGCTTGGCCTTCACACTTCTCTTCTTATCTTATTTGGAGATTGGAGTTGTCTTAAGTGTGTCCAAATGAGGTTTGTTACCCACCATTTTGTGGCTGATATCCTTAGGAGAATTTTTTTCGCCAAGACGGTCTTTAGCCGACAACCCCTTACAGCCACCAACTAGCTCGTTGTGTCGTTTTTCTGCCACCTGAGCCAACCATGTGGTCCTTCACCCATCTGCCCTGGTCGTATGTTTGAAGGTGGGCCTCCTGAACCTAGAGGTATGCCTTGTGATTTGGTAATTGTTAAATTGGCAACTAGAGATAAATTCCATGTGGGTCATGTTATTTATGGCAGCTGATATTTTTCTTGGATCCCTCTCATCGAGATTTGTAGGATTGATCTAAAGATCATCCGATTCCGATAAGTATTCATGGAGATATGAATTTATTTGTGTTATCAGACAATTCGTCAAGGTCGGCCAGCAACCAAATAAACCCCAATTGATGGGTGTAGCATGGTGCAACGTGGTCAGGTGCAACATGATGACGAAATGCAGCACAACAATAGGTGAAGGAGTCACCTTGGAGAATCAATTGAAGCAGCATGTCTTCAACTGATCTCATGTATCATCTTCTTAGAGAGGATCTATGCTCTTATCTAGATAAGTGAAAGTGTTGAATTCTGTTGTAAATGTACTCTCTCTCTCTGTTGAACTATTGAAGAACATATAAGAAGAATTGATCAAGGGTTTCCCCACATTGGGGTTTGTCCCTGGCGAGCGCCACATCTTGTGTCCTCTTGCCTTGGCTTGTCTTCTGCGATTTATGTTTATGTTCTATCTGCAGTTTACTTTAATGCTGATGTGATTGCTATTTTGGAAAAGATATTGAGCTAAATGTGAAAATTGAAATAAATTTCTCTAAGCATAGAACATTCCTAAAATTAACATGGTATCAGAGCTAAGGTGAAGACAATGTCCAAGCAAGAGTGAAAGAGCAATCACAAAAGACGGTTGGGAAAGGAAAAAAGGATTAGTGGATTCCTCATCCCTCTTCAAATTCACCGAGGGTGAAGTCGAAGCAGAGAATATTATCGCGCAGCGAAAGTTTCTGATGGCCTACCTAAAGATATCTTCAATGGGAAGTTCGGATCTATAAGGGTGGAAGGAAAGGCAGATGGCTTGGTTGTAATAAGTTCGGCCATTATGCGAAGGAGTGTTTGAGGTAGGGACACATCACTTGATGATGATAACAATCATTCCAGGGACATCTTCAATGATAAGAGGAATGACAGGTAATTCAGGTCATCAAGGAAATGACCGACTCTTCAAGGAAAGCAAGGAACCCCAGGTATGAAGAATCAAATGTTGTTTCTGATAAGATAAAGAAGCATTATCTTGTATTGGCCCTCTCCTTCAGATTCTTTGGGAATCTGGCTTATTGGTCGTAGTGCTTCAAGGCACCTCATCGGATTGAAGGGTGCTCTCTCAAACTTGGTAGAGACAGAAACAACCGTGGGATTATACTTGGAGTCGATGCCACCTATCCCGGAAAGGGTGTAGGGAATGTTACCCCTCAATTGAATGAGGGTAACTCTATTCATTTTCAGAATCTCTTTTATGTATCTGATCGCAAGAAGACCCTGGTGTCCATTTCGAAAATGGAAGTCAAAGGTTACAGGGTGGAACTCATCGACGGAAAGGTACGTGTTTGAAAATAGAATTTTCAAAGATGTTTTTGAGTTCAGGGTTGTATCAAGTTGCAGGAAGTCCACTGGGGACCATGTCCATTGACACATAGCACCAGAGGTCTGTGAGTCAGATGGTGACAGGGATGCCTGAATTCAAAAAGAGCATGAAAGTACATGTCTGAGATTTACCGAAGGAAAATCTTACAAGGGGACCATTTCTCTCATGTAGCAGGTCCACAGGTTTGGAACAACTCGAGGGGTTTGAGATTCATGATCAGGAATCTCACGTATGCAGGTGGAAGAAAGCCCTCTATGGCTTGAAGCAAAATTCCCCGGGCGTAGTATGAGAGGATTGATCGCTGTCAGATGAAGCTGAGATTCACTAAGAGTGAAGCCGATCCAAACCATTGTTTGAAGGTTGTGGACGATAGACCTCTCATACCAGCATCTTCTGAGGACGACCTATTTCAAACAGGTGCAGACCCTCTCACTTGTAGAAGTAAGAGGGAGTTGGATTCCAGATGTGGAATGGTAAACTGCAAGCCCGTGACTACCTCGAGGATCTTAACTTTCAGAAGTTATATGGCGATGATGCAGGACCAGATTTGGGAAATGCCTCTGAGTTCCATAAACTCATTTGCATTGATGTTCTTGGTGAGCTTCCGTTCGGACATATGTTTTGTAGTTAGCATGGTGAGCTCATATTTGGTTGAGCCTTACTGGATTGGTGCTAGAATCTTCTGAGATATTTTCGGGGCACAATCTCTTAAGGATTGAGATACATTGCTGAAAATATGAAGCTGCACAATTATTCAAATGCTGACTGGGTAGGCAGTGTGGAGAATCACTAGAGCACTTCTCAGCGCTAGTTCTCTTTGGGTTCTGCTTCGATATCATGGATGAGTAGGAAGCATAAGTTGGTTGCTATAAGCACCGTCGAGACCGAATACATAGCTATGAGTATGATCTCATATGAAGATGCCTAGTTGTGGAAGCTCTTCAGTGAGCTATTTGTACACATGAAGAATACCAATGTGATTCTTTGTGACAGCTAGAGGGGGGATTCGATTATTGAGGAATCCCATATTCGATGATTGCTCCAGTAGATAGACATTAGATACTGCCTTATCTAGGATATGGTAAGTTGATGAGCGAGGAGGCTCCATCGCATTGAGACTGATGTACAGGTCGTAGACATTTTGTCAAAGCCTTAGGAAAGGTCAAATTTGTGACTTTCTCGAACGACTTGGAGTCTTTGAGAGACCATCTTATAAGGGTCCTGCATGTTGCATGCATTGAGCTCTGAGAGCTCTGGGGGGCTTGGGGTACTTACTAGAGCAACATACGACCATAGGGCGACTCACCCTCCCTTGGTGGTGCGCTATGTACATGATGATAGGTTCAACCTTCCCCTATGATACCCTATGGCGACTGTGGAACAGGATGATTAGTTCTCTCGTGGCAACTGTGAAATAGGATGATTAGTTCTCTCGTGGGCCGAGATGATTAGTTCTCCTGTGGCAATTGTGGAACATGATGATTAGTTTTCTTGTGGGCTGGGATGATTAGTTCTCCCGTGGCAACTGTGAAACAGGATGATTAGTTCTCCTGTGGGTTGGGATGATTAGTTCTCCTGTGGGTTGGGATGATTAGTTCTCCTGTGGCAACTGTGGAACAGGATGATTACTTCTCTTGTGGGCCGGGATGATTAGTTCTCTTTGGCAACTAAATAGGATGATTAGTTCTCCTGTGGGCCGGGATGATTAGTTCTCTTGTGGCGACTATGGGGCAGGATGATTCGTTCTCCTGTGGACAGGATGATTAGTTCTCCTGTTGACACATCCTACCCATGCAGCCTGGAACTCATGGGAAGTACCTCTCATTTGATCAATGAGCAGGGAAATGGGGTTAGGGACCATATTAGTACTATTGATGGATGCATCATTGTATCTACCGTACTCCTTATGCTAGGATGACCTCCATTGATCTGGGATCAGTATGAGTGGTTTGAGACACTCTCTTGTGATACTGATCCGGGATCAATGAAATTGATTTCAGGTCAGTAAGAGGTGTATGACACACTCTCCTCATATGAAACTGACTTTGGGTCAGTAAGAGAATGGTATGAGACATTCTCGATCAATTCTTCTTCTTCATGGTTCAGCAGAGCAGAGCAAATCTCAACAGAGAAGAGTAGAGCAGAGCAGAGCCAAGCAGTGCAGTGCAAGGCATTGATGGCAAAGATAGTACATTCAAACAGATGGGTCAACAGATGGAGTTCTCCCTAGTTCAGAGGGAGTCTTAAATTGGCAACTAGAGACAATTCCATGTGGGTCATCTTATTTATGGCAGTTGATATTTTTCTTGGATCCCTCTCATCGAGAGGTGTAGGATTGATCTAAAGATCATTCGATTCCGATAAGTATTCATGCTGATATGAATTTATTTGTGTTATAAGACAATTCGTTAAGGTCGGCTAGCAACCAAATAAACCCCACTTGATGGGTGCAGCATGGTGCAGCGTGGTCAGGTGCAGCATGGTGCAGCGCGGTCAAGGTGCAGCATGATGACGAAATGCAGCACAACAATAGGTGAAGGAGTCACCTTGGCGAATCAGTTGAAGCAGCATGTCTTCAACTGATCTCATGTATCATCTTCTTAGAGATGATCTATGCTCTTATCTAGATAAGTCAAAGTGTGTTGTAAACGTACTCTCTCTCTCTCTGTTGAACTATTGAAGAACATATAAGAAGAATTGATCAAGGGTTTCCCCACATTGGGGTTTGTCCCTGGCTAGCGCCACATCTTGTGTCCTCTTGTCTTGGCTTGTCTTCTGCGATTTATGTTTATGTTCTATCTACAGTTTACTTTAATGCTGATGTGATTGCTAATCCGGAAAAGATATTGAGCTAACTGTGAAAATTGAAATAAATTTCTCTAAGCATAGGACATACCTAAAAATAATAGTAATTGAGTATTGTAGTTTGCCTATCATGGACATTTTTGGGCATGGATTAATGGGGGGATTCGGCGGAAAGAATGAGCTAGGTTTGTGTACTTGTCCCCTAGACCCCTTTTGGATGTCAACCTTGGATTCTAGTCCCACGGGATCTCTTTTATTGACCCTTTGGCTTTAGGGATGGTACTTCACAGGGAACCCTATTTTGGTTGCGTGGTCTCGCTCCCTTATCCACATATATTGCCCCCTTTCCACTCATTATGATCCCGTCCTGGGTCCACATTCCTCCACTGGTTCCACATAGGGTTAGCTTTCCCCCTTCCCCTTGCCCACACCTTGGGTCAAGCCTGGAATGATGCCCTGAAGGTTGATGCAGTTGAAAAGAAAAGTAAAGGCATAATTGGCCACATTCAACAGGAAGATGTACCACAAAATGAAAAAGATGGCCAGGACAAACACATTTAGCACGTGGGCAAAAGCCAATACATGACCTCTACCCCATCATCATGGCCATCACCCTAGTTCCTATAGGCCCTAGATGAGCCTCCTTTATCACTTAGGAACCCATGATTGTCCCAATCCTTGGTGGGAAATGAATCGACCTACCTTAAAAGGGGGTATCCACTGCTATATCCCACACATCATGCTCTTACCCCTTGAGCCTCGAGCAATTAATTAAAGAACAATCATAAAAGGCACAAGGCATATAAAGAAGGGTGGAAAAATCAAGGTCGGGGCACCTCATGTACCACGATTGCTCCCTCCTATACATTATATACCCAAGTGTGGGCTTCCCTTTTTCTAGCCACCCTTGTACCCTCGCATGTGGCTCGGGGCTGCCCCTTTTCATTCCCTACTCCATTCATCTCTTTACCACATGCCATCACCTTTTAAAGGATGTACCTTGGATATATTATTTTTTTTAGAAGTAGAAACCACCTAATGGTATACTTGGTTAACCCCATTTGGAGCTTGGAGACATTAGCACATGCCAAAGGCCATTATGGAAGGGCATGCCATTATGAAGTCCCCACTTGTCGTCCATGATTTGTAAGCTCTTTTACTTGATTCCCTTGATGACTTGTTGTACTGAAAGGCTAGGGGATGCATTGGATCTTATGTAGGATTGCAGGTAGTCCCCATCTTGGGTTTGGTCTCCCTATACAGGGTCCTAACCCTCTAGAGGGCTACATTGACACATGTAGGGTGTGTGTTGAGAGCCATGGCTTCAACAACAGTAGACAAATCTCCATTGATCCCCAGAAATGTTCAGAGATTTCTCAAGCTTCACCTATTGGACGAGGAAGGTGTACTTGGGTCACCTTTGCCCAACCAACCCCACGGTTGTACCACTGTTTTAAAATTCGGCCGAATCGAATCCGAACCGGCTAAGTTGATCCGAGTCATTGAAGAATTTTATGACCCGGCAGAAAAACCAGTTCGGGAGGCCGAGTCATCACTGACTCGACTGAGTCAGTGATGACTCGGTCAACTCGGCCGTTTCCACATCTACTCGGCCGAGTCATTAAATCCGGCCAGTCACCCAAAAAAACAACGATTTTTCTAATTTTTTTTAACTTTTCAACATTTAGCTGGTTGTTGGGGACTCCAAGGTGTTTTCTAAATTGGTTAAGTGTTATTTGGGGTCCATTCCCCTCTCCTAGTATTGATATGCTATTCAAATTTCGTGGTAATGTTAAATTCTTAAAGTAAAAGTGCCATTCTCCTTAATCTTCATTTTCATCCTTTTACTTAAATTTTTAACATTACCATGAAATGACTCAGGATGTTTGAGAGTGGTTCCGGCCTCATTGGATTTCATATAGAGAAAGTAGAATATTAGATATCATTCGAAATCCAGCAGACTTATCATTTTTTCAGGATTTCAGGATTGGAGGATTGCAATGTTTCCATTGAATTTTGTCATGTATTAGGGTATGGAACTCGTATTTAATCAAGAGCACCAACTCCTCTATGTACCTTGATGTTAGTGACATTGGTTGTCGAACTCCTCCGGGATTCGCTCCCAAACCAGGAGCTTCTGAAAATGTCGTTCCCGCCCCCGTTTTCGCTCTCGCTCCCCACTTTTGCTCCCGCTCCCAAGTAACACTGAGCCAGATGATGTTGGCAACTCTAGCAGTAGCCAATAGTACTGGTCATAGAGTTTTGTTGTAGAGGCCATTTATAGCCTCCTTGGTTATGTGTTTTTGTTTTGATCTCTATATCATCATTGTGTATGTATTGGACAGTGCACTGGGTGCCATTTTGATATAATGGATATATTCATGAGCCTACTTTGATCATATGTTGTCATCTATCTATATTCTAATGCTGTGTGTTTGGAAACATGAATGTAAATCTTTAAAATTATGTGTTTTTATAAAAAATAAATATTTAATGTATTTTTTACAATGACCGAGTCATTAAAATCGAGCTGGCCGAGTCGATACCGAGTCGGAGTCGGAGTCGGAGTTGACCCTCGGCCGAGTCAGAGTCGGAGTCGGAGTTTTAAAACATTGGGTTGTACCATGCACTTGGCAGATGACCCAAGACTTGCATGTTGATGTGGCATCACTTACACAATCATCTGAGCCCTTACAGATGGTCTACAGGCATCTTTGACTTACTTGGAGACCCATAAGGTCACTTGTGTGCCCTCACAGCGATGAGGAGTACCACAAGTTTATTATGTGGAGAACAAAGGACCACTTTTGGAAGTCCAATTCATCATTTTGGCACTTATGGTCTTTATCAAGCCTCTTAAAGAGCCCAATGACATGCATTATTGATTATTCAACCTCTTGAGAGGCTTCTTATTTTGTTTATGAGCTAATTTGATGGGCTTGTAACCAAAAGTTTGTAACTTGCACATTTGTAGACTCAGAGTAGGTAATTCAAACTCCTAATGAATGTATAAATAGGAGAGACATGAATTCATTTTGTATCATTGCTTTGGATTGGATCATTCTCTCTCTTGAGAATTTCGCATTTCCTTCTAGGTGGACGAAATTGGAGCATGGATAAATTTTGATGTTTGGATTGCATTTTCTTATCTTGGAGCTTATTAATTGGCAAATGTATTGATGGTTGGATATATTCTTTTACATGTAAGTACAATTTTGATGCTATTGTCTTTTACTTTGTCACATACATTGATCATGGGATTTCCCCTATTTTAGGGGTAACTGTTGCATGCATTTCCTACTTCATTGTGGAATTGTTTCCTTTATAGCATATCTCTATGTATGGGTCATGTTTGTTGCACAAATTTTCCTAGAGATCAAAATTATCTTGATAAGCCATCTTGATTTGCAAACGAAGTATAAACGCTCTAAGGTCACTCTCTTTCTTGCCCTAATGATAAACAATGTTGCACTTAAAGCCTCTTTGGGCTAGAAACATGATCCATTCTCATAAATCTTCTTGACTCCATATCCCCAAAGGAATCAGGCATTGATCCAACATAAGGTGATCACCTTAAAAGTTAAAACCTCTTTTTCTTCACCTTTTCCCCCTCTTTTTTAGGTCTAGCCACGTTGGGCCACCTAGGGCATCATTTTCCCGACAAAGTAGCCATAGAAAAAGTTCGATCTCCTGGCCTCTACTATGCTCGTGTGTCCTCAAGGTCTCCTCCAAATTTGAAGAAATTCCAACGGTGGAATTGCGAGATATTCCAAGCCCTAGCCTTGAGACCGAACTTTGACTTGTTGTTCCCTAGGCTAGTACCTCATAGGATCAATTTGGCACGTTTAATTGGAAACTCTTGTTTTGATCCTTTCCCCTTCCTTGTTTAGGTTAAGATCATCATTGGTTGCTAAACTCCCTCCCCTTAACCTAACTTGGGTCCATTTGGTCCTGTGTGGTACCATACCTTTGAAAATTCAATTCTTCATAAACCACTTGGGAAACCAAGTTCAACAAGGATTTTAGGGTTGGGAAGCTACTTTACAATTCACACTCCTTAAAAGTAGCCCTGAAGTCCTCATCCCATTCTCCTACAAAGCCTTGTACCTTGCTTAAGAAGAAAGCAAGTCCCATTCTTGAGCCTCCCATAGGAAAGGGTCCCCGAGATCACCTCACACCCATCTTAGTTGATCTATCCTTCATAAGTGATTCTCTATATATCAGGTCTCCTCCCATTGGTGAAAGTCTATAAAGAGTAGGAAGCTTTAGCTGTGGTGACAATGGGCTTTAGCTTCATTGTTGTTCTTGACCTAGCAAGTGCCCCTCTAGGACCCCCTGCTAGTTTGAGCGGTAACAAGGTCGAAGTCTCTTCCTTATATAGCCATTCTAGGAGGTCGAATTAGGCCTCTTCTAGGTTGACTTCATCTGGTAGGGCCAACTTTGTCTTGGGAGTTAAAAAGACTTTTCTAGACTCAAAAATAATATTTTTCTTTTGATACAAGTCAGTCCAAATGGGACTTTGACACATGACAAAATTTCCTCTTGACTCAATAATCGTTAGAAGCATGAAGAACATGCTTGACTAGAAAAATAATAATAATAATAATGCATTTCCTTTTTCTTTTTTTTGCTTTTTACAAATTATACATTGATACAAATACAAGTATAATTATCAAGACCAAACCTAGTCACATTTTTCAATAGAGGGTTCCTAGTGTGTTTTTGTGTGTGATTAGCCTCAGACCAGATCTAGGGCCTAAGGAAAAATCAACATGGTATCATAACTACTTTGAAGGCATGTGGATTAGAGTGTGTCAAGAAGCAGAGGGAGTCTAGCTTCAGAGGGAGATTGCGAAGGATTGTTAGCGTCTTTATGGAAGTTTGAATCTTTAGGTTCTAATGAGATTGAGAGGTTTTCAGCCCATGCAAGGACAGTGACAGACCATGCAAGAACATTCATGGTGGTGCAAGGAAAGTCGTAGATCTAATGAGGACAGTCATGGATCATGCTGGAGAGTCATGTTGCATGTGAGAACATTCATGCACATACAAGAAAAACCTTGGCCATTTACAAAGAAGTTGTGGCACATACAAGGACAAATATGGCTACTCAAGGAAAGTCATGTCACATGCGAGAATGGTCATGGGTATGGAAGGAAACTCATGGCGTTGGAAGCGAGAAGGAAATACCTTCCTCACTAAGAGGGAGTGTTAGATTTTTGGGTAGCTCAGAAGGTAGTCATAGAGTGTTAGATTACTTGGGTCCAAACCCCACTTTTGGGCAAATCACCCATCAATAAGTTGTTTGTTGGGCGATTTGCCCAAAAGTGGGGTTTTGGACCCAAGTAATGGGTTTAGGACGAAAAGAGAATAATTAAATATTCTAAGAGTCAAAGTGGCTAAAACCCTAGATCTAGAAGGTTTCTTAAATGACCCAAGGAAAAGTATATAAGGAGCCTAAGGTGAGGTTCATAAGACACATCGTGTGCAAAAGAGATGTCGCCCTCTGTACTTGGCCGAGTTCTGTTCATGAGGCCATTGACCCTAATGAAGGTGAAAAGCTAATCGAGCAACCAAAGTTTGCTAACACAGGTTGTGGAGGTTGGAGACATAACCAAGTTCTGTTCTGAGTATTGAAGAAGGGATGAAGCCCTAGTTTTCTTGTTGCAGATAGAGCACAAGGCTTCTAAGGCAGTTAGAAAAGGGCTGAGACTCAAGACTATGCAGAGAAGGGAGAGAAGGGCCGCAAAATGGTTAGGTTGGCCGCAAGCCTGTAGAAGACAGATTTTGGAGGGCCAGGGCCTTAAGATGAAGGCCGAGACAAAGATTAGCAACCTGTTGTGGGTTAGAGAAGGTCGCAAGGTGGTTAATGCCTAGTATGGCCTGAGGCTGCCAAGATAGAGGTGTCGATGCTTCAGATTTGGAGGGCCGAGGGTTAGATCTAGTAAGCCAAGGGTCCGATCAAGGGTGCTTAGGGGTCAGATCAAGGGTGCTTAGGGACAGATCAAGAGTGCCGAAGGTCTAAATAGAGTGCTGTAGCAGATCAGACATGGAAATAGGGAAACAGTGGTCGAGATAAATGATTCCGTATGTCTGGTAGACTTGGAAAGAAGTCAAAGAAGAACTGACTATCTCATCACTGGAAGAAAAATGAATCAAAATCTTGACAAGAAGGCCGAGGTCATGGAGCTATGAAGTTATGAACAATGTGTTAAAGGAATAATATACAGTGAATTAGATGACTAATTCACTGAGTTGTTGATCTTATTTGGAGCTTAATGTCTAGTGAAGTTGAAGGGTCAAACTCACTGTGAATTGCTGGTGTTTAGGGGTTGATGTACAATGTAGATCAAGGAGGAAAATCGCTGTTGCAGCTGATGGACAAAGAAGTGTTTCTCTGTGTAAAGGAGGAAAAAGGACTTGCCAGGTGTCAAGGACTACAAGTACTGAAAGGGCTGATCTAGACAGGCCACGTCAACAAGTTAAAGGTTTTATTCTTGTCTATTGTTCTTCAGCAGATTGCGGATTTGAAGTTGTAGATTGCAAGCACTACTTTGTATAATTATAATATGTATACCAACTGTACTAGTGACTGAGGGCCATGATCCCTGAAATGGAAGCCCTATGATTCTTTTGTTAATGACTTAATAAAATAATCGAGCTTTGGGCTCATATATCTGTGTACTAAATTGATTTGACTGCTGAAGATTTCTGTTGTGCATAGTGCTAAAAGGTTGAGGGTTTCTAGTGTGTTTGTGTGTGTGATTAGCCTCAGACCAGATCTAGAGCCTAAGGAAAAATCAACACGAGAGAACTCCAGAATCTTCACAATGTTCTTGCAGTGAAACCAAAATGGCTGGTAACTAGGTGATGGATCAAATAACAGCTCCATCACCCCTACCATATAGTCCAAAATTCAAATATCCTCATTTACATTACATAGATTCTTAAAAATGCCTCTTCAAAGGAAGGCATGAGCCATAATTCTAAAGGGACAACAAATAACTACTACTCTAATGCTTACAGAACTTATTCATCCTACTCTTCTAAAATGGTAAAGTGCCTCAATATTAACAATGCTTAGGAAACTTACCATTCACAAGAAACTCAATCCTTTCTCCATCGAAAAGATTGAGTTAGAAAGCATTCAGTGCAACAATTGCAATGATTTTGAAAGGTCCAAGCAATAAACTGCCAAACTTTTAATGATCCCCTAGTTTCTTGTGTTGTTTCTCCCATTGAACTACGAGATCTCCTTCCTTGAAATCCTTGGTCCCAACTTTTCTATTGAACTTTTTAGTTCCTCTGTGACTTCTTGTGAGTTTCTGAAACATTGCTCTTTGATGTTCATTTAGCTCCATGAGTTGATAAATCCTTGCTTGAACTACTTCTTGATTGGTGGTGGGGGGCTCGAGCATTATATACACTGGGATCTTCAAATGAATACACAAAGTGACATCCATCGCATAAACCAATTCAAAAAGGCTTTTTTCCAGTGGCCTGATCCCTTATAATTTTTTCAGCCTTTGTTGCCACAAAATTTAGCAGGCCTAGTGCAAGGCCCCCCTAGGTAGAACCATACCTTAGGGTAACAATTGAAAGGGTTGGCACTGTCACCTTAGCAGTCTTTCTCTTGCTCTTTAGTGGTATTTGACCAAAAGGGAGGCTTCCCTAAATCACCTAAAGTGATGTTCAATTGCTATGACTCAAGGTGATGGATAAGAGGTCTATAAGATGGGATAAAGCACTGGGAAGGCCTGAAAGGCCTAGACTTTCTATGCCGAAATATAAGTGCTCTGTTCCTAGACCAAATAAATGGCTGTTATAAGTTAGGGTTTCACTGATTTGCATTGATAGGGTGCAAGATACCATATAGCAGCCAAAGAAAAGGCCTTTCAATAGATAATCAACCAAAGGGAGCAAGGCCTTCCAATAGATATAAAGGATTAAGGTCTACAAATGGAATTTTATGGCTGAAAACATGCATGAACAACAAAAAGATGACATCAGCCCTAAGAGGAATGTTTTAACCATGCAACAATGGTAGATTTTGCTTTTAGATAATTTATTGATACAATTCCTTCTTTATGAACCATAAACATCAAACCTAAATTCACTTTCATGCAATTTTCCACATACAAACCCTAGCTGCTAATCGTAGATGTCTGGGAAAAAGGCGAGTGAAAAGAATTTAATTGATTCAGTGGATGATCAACACAAACTCGTGATTAGTGCCTTATCCTAAATGGGTTTAATGGAGTTTTTTCTGACCAAAGAGAAATATGGGAGAATCACTTGTAGCTAGTTTAGGACGTTAGGGATTTCTTAATGATTTAGAAGGGGTGCAAGTTGATCAAGAAAATGTTAGTATTGTTGTTGTTGTCTACTACAATGTTTCAGATTTGAAAAGTTTTGGGGCGTTATGACCTCTTATAAATAGCTGATCATTTTTTCTCTCATTGCTTTCATCCTATTAATTTATATACAGCAAGTTGTAAAAAATTCTCCTGAAATTCAATCGTTAACAAGGCTTTCAATAACTATGCATAGTTTATTCACCACTGATTCTTGTTCATCTTGATTTTGCTGCAATCCTTTGAGTTAAAGATGAATGCCTTGTACTTTTTCCTTGGGTACCTTCCTTAACCAGAAGTACATTCAGTTGCTCATCAATCTGAAACTTTTTCTCAAACAATGTTGGATTATAGTACTTGTGGAAAAGAGTTTTATGCATTGGTTCAAGCAATTGAACATTTGAGACATTTCTTTCTTGGCAGAGAGATTTCCAATGGATCATTTCTTTCTTGGCTGACATTTCATATGGATTATCAATTGTAATTCTAAATTCATAGTAAAACATTCAAGAGCATCACCATATTAAATGGGTGTTTTATTTTCAAGAATTCCACCTAGTGATTAATATATAGTACTTGTGAAAAAAAAGTTTTATGCATTGGTTGAAGCAATTGAACATTGGAGACATTGTTTTCTTGGCAAACAAATTTCCAATGGATCTCTTTCTTGGCTGGCATTTCATATGGATCATCAATCGCAATTTCTAAATTTGTTGTAAAACATTCAAGAGCATCACCATATTAAATGGGTGTTATATTTACAACAGTTCCACATAGTGGTTAGATACAAAAGGGGGAATACAAGAAGTTTAACTCTAATAAAGTTGTTGACTTTCTTAGTCAGCCTCCAATGCATGCTTGTTCAGCACACTGGATTCTAGGTGTTGTAATTATGTGTGAAGATCTGCATTCCTCTGATAGTCACTGTATTATTTCTGTTTTAAAATATCCAACCTTGTTTAACTAGGGACCTTTCTTGTATTACTATTTGAAAAATGGACTGTTATATAGGTTGGCCCAATTGTGTGTTCCAATATGCATTGCACACCAACAGCTTAGTAGGTGCACTTCTCTTCCTATGGTGGCCATTTTGGTGTTTACAAAACTCCAACATCTGCACAGTTATTTCTACTAGCTAGTGATGTGGAAATTTGTTGAAGGCCACATTCAACATTGTGCATTGTGTAAATTGAAGCCTTCTAATGGGAAACTTGGGTAGTATAAATCCTTCCCAGTATTTTCTAGACTTCTGGAGTTGATCATCATATATTTTATCAATGGTTTTCCTTTGACACAGACATAATGATAACATCTTTATAGTGGCTTCCAAATTTCCTGTGATGTCACCTAGCCCCCTCAAGGCCTTGTTAAGGGAACGGGGTGATTAGACCTGACCTTTAAGGTTACTTTATGGAAGTGGAGTTAACAAAATTCCTCTTCTTTCAACCACCTCAAAACTTATCTTTGAGACCACCATTATTTTCTTCCTATCGAGAGCTTTCCAACAATATAAATTTCAGCAAAATCCAAGCTCTGGGGCAAAGTTATGGCCCTCAGAAGGTTTGCCCTTCTAAGTGCCATGTCAGCATCCATACATTTCCACATGATAGACATGTGGCAGTCCCTGCCCGTGTGTCAATATGGCATAAGACAATGTCCTCAAAGGTGCACGTTAGCCAAAGTCTCACATTTGGATCCGGGATTTCCCAAAAGTCCCATCTCTAGCGATTTTCTTGATCGCTGGACTCTTGGATTCATCCAGGACTTTCTTTTTTCCCGCTATAGTCAATGTGTTAGCCTTCTGGATCACCCAGATTCAAAACATTCCCCTTTTATGGAAATCTGTATTTCTAGAATCCACTATCCGGAACTTTTGCTTCCACATCACCCCTACCTGGGTTGTCATCTGGCTTCCACCTCATTCTGCTGCACTACTCTGTTTCCTCGTCAACAATGGCCATGTCAGACTGGGTCCACACTTCAAAGTCTCGCTTACCCGACGATCCGTTTTTTTTGCATATATCCGAATCTGGAAAAACCCAATTGGACTCATTTTACATAACTTGGAATTTTTGGATTCCATGACACCTGCCATGATAGTTGACCCGTTGACTGCCATGTCAACTCTCTATACGAAGTTGGTGAGGCTAACATGCCATTCAGCAACACGTCAGCATGCCACATCATCCTAAAACTTGCCCCATGCCAAGTCATCATGACATGTCATCCTTCCATGTCAACATATGCCTGCCCATAGGGTCCCGTGGTGCCCATGTGGGCTCCATGCAACCTCCACATAGCCTACTACCCTGGAACTTCCTTTTGTGTTTTTCAGCAGTCCCTTTATAAGAAATTTTGGATGTCTGGCTACCTGGATGTTGACAGATTTCAGATCCCTAGTCTTGTCATTTGACAGATCCTGAGTGTTGTCTACAGTTCTTAATAGAACAAGGATTTTAACAGAATTTCTGGTCCCATCACTTGACGGATCCTGCGAGTGCCATCTACTACTCTTGACACAATCTGGTTCTTGCTTCTTGTTTGGTCTGGTTGGTGATTCACCAGGTCACTGGGAAAATTTGGAAAACTCTCCAATATTCTAAGCCAATCTGGTTGATGGACTTCAGCTGACAGAAACAGTAAGAATCTGTCAACTAATAGATTGTTAACTGGGCACCAGACCAATGGGCCCTGAATTGCTGCAAATAAAGCCAATCCCCAGTTCCTCGAATACCAGACCACCAGGAAAACTGGAAAAGTCTCCAAAAAGACTCAAGGACAGTTTGGTTAGTGGACCCCATGCTTAAGCCTTTTCACAGCTAAGCCCTTTTGGCTTCTGTTGGCCGTGTGACCAGGGTCTGGGCTAAATACCCCCAATCTTCAAATTTTATACTTAATCCCTGAATTTCCTAAGGAAGAGACTAGGCTTTCAAGAAAATTTCTCAGCCTGTCCGAGGACTGAAAAAGACTTTGACAGGGCAATAACCTGCCCAAAAGACTATTGATAAATACAGTAATCTTCAATGACCTTTAAAGGCCTCCAAAACATTGCCCTTAACTGGGCACCTTCTCAGAAAAAGGACAAAAGATGGCCAGAGGCCAACTCCACGACTTCTCCCCAATTGAAAGGAGGTCGTCATATTTCTTTGGGGCTGCAAATCTTCAAGACCTCAACGCCAAAACTTACAGACAGGACAACCAACAGTGTGGCTTATCATAAGCAGAGCATTCTCTACATTTTTTTCCTAGACTGCTTGCTTCAATGAGGATACAACATAGCTGTCCAATCCCACTGCTGGCCTATCAATGGCAAGAAGAGTCATAGGCTCAACTCAGTCTGTGCATTTTACTTGGCAATCCATACATCTCATATGTAGCAGAAGTAACACAATTTAAGGATTATTTCTTCTTACAACATCTCTCAATAGGAGTGAATTACAACTACCAACCAAATGCAATTCGCCCTAACTTCATCTTATCATTACCAACATTTTGAGTAATCCGGTTTAGCACTAGCCATAAAACACTGAACAATAATATCCTTTCATTAACAAAAAGATATGTATAAACACTTATAGCTTGCTGGAAACTGAGGAAGGGAGAATCACTCTCCACCCAACCATAGGCACAACTACACTACAGATTTCTTGCAGCTGGCCTCCCTTGAGCTAGATCTGATGCCTTAAGAGGAAGTTTTACTCAGGGTCCAACAAATTCAATTTAGGGTAGAGGACATGAAGGCCACTCTCCTTCACATACAGGAAATCAACATTCCACCTTTCAACAACTGAGTCAGGCCCTGTTAACACTCACAGTATGCCCGCTATTGGCCTGCACAGCACAAAGGGAATCCTTCACTGATCTAGCAGTGCATTAGTCCTTCCCGTTTCTTAGTGATTTATGTGCTAAATTAAGACCAAATATTTATAAAATTCTTCTTGCCTCTAGCTCCAACTGAAGGTTTTCACACTGTTTTCCCTGTCCAATTTAAGTAAGGTCACAACATCCACATAGGTCTGCTGTGACTTAGGGGGTCCTCTGTCACTGCCGATCAGAGTAACACTTTCAGCCCCACATGTGGTTCAATGTTCTGCTCATAGGATTGCATTGGTTTACTGGTGCACACTTTCTAGTTTTTTCTCACACACTCACAATCCCTACTGCTATTTGCACTGTCCATGCATCTGCGATTGCTTTCTTTTCCATGCATTTTGCCTAGCATGAGAATTTGGGTCCTCTCAGGACTGCATGGTCAATTCAGAAGGCTCCAGATGGTATGTCTCCCATACCTTTGGGGCAGTTCTGTACCACCCCCTCTTCTTTTCTCATAATTGCTGGCAGTTGGTGGTTAACTACCAAATCTGAAGTTCTGGGAAAAAGGGGAAAAACAGGACATAAAAATTGAGGTCAACAGAAGTCTCCTAATTCCCCTTTACAAATTACAACTCCCTCTTAGGCATCAAAATCTGTGCTGGCTGCTCTCTCTGTCTTTTGCAATATATTAAATAAAAGATACAGATTTACATCAATTAAATTCTAAAAAATTATCCATGCTGGCCATTCTAGCATTGTCAGTCTTAATTTATAGCTTACAAAGTTTGGGGATTAAAAAGGGGTGTTACATTTCCTAAAATGAAAATCATAATTCCATACAATAAGGCTGTTGTCTCAGTTAAAGCAAGAGATTGTTTTCAGGTATGTTTGAAGGCGTTTAAGATTGATTGCATTTGTTGATCATTTTCAATAGGAACTCCTGATTCTAAGCCCCTTTTGACAGAATTTCAGGAAAATGTCGTGTTTTCAATTGGAATTTTCTACTCCTTTGAATCGACAGATGAATGGTAAAATAGACGTTGTTAATAGGATGTCGACTGAATTTTTCTACTACTTTCCTTCCATAAATGAATGGTCAAACGGATGCTGTTAACAAGGCTAGTGCATGTTCCTTGGGTTCATCACTAGACAAAAACAGTGGGAAATGTCTCTTGATGTGATCCAAATTGTTAGAACAAAGCTCCTAGTGTCTGTTGGCCACTCACCTTTCGAGGCAATGGTTTTCAGCCATTTGCACCCCAGGATTTACCTGTAACTCTTGTAACCCCTTCAATAGCTTTAAGCAACGAAAAAAAGGGAAAGTCACAACATTTGGTGACCACTTGCCATAGTTGCATAAAGTCAAAGACATTGCAGTTGCAGGCCAGATAAAAAGATCTTTGGGATAAGCATTGAATTCTGCATCACTTTCAAGTTTGAAGTAGAGTCAGGCTGTATTTAGACAGACAAAGGTTCAAGGAATGGCATTGCCACAAACTTGAGCCTTTGTGTTATGGCCTTTGTTACTTTTAACTTCCAGGGTTACTTCAAAAGTGTTTAGTAGTTTACTCTATGTTTGGGGGTGCTACATGAGATTTTGGGTACTCGGTATATAATTTAACCCTCTCTGGCCTGTGATGGATTGGCACATTGGAAGTGACTTACTTGGTGATTGTTTGACCTTAGTTGGATGCTTGCATGACATTCTTTCTTGGAGTGTTGATCTTCAAATAGCTCAAGACATTCTTCACATTGGCCACTTGTAGATTAGTTGCTTGCTAGAGAAGACACCCTTACATTGAAGGAGGAACATTTGGCATTTTGGAGTAGGGTGTTGAGCCCTAGATAACATGGGGTAGCTTGGATGCTTTCTTGGAGGCATGGAATTGACTTAGGGACCATTTGGTTGTGACGGTTTTCATGCAGGGAAAGTGGATCTAGTGGAGCACATGGCTTAGGATGTATGTTGGAGGCCTTAGGGGCTTGTGGGTGGAGTGTTGGACACATCTTGTGGAGTGCCCTTGCATTGGAGTCTTGCTTGTGTATGACATCACCTTGGAGCTTCACATGTGTACCATTGGAGTGTAGATGTATGGGCATACTTGTGTATTTGACATGTAGTAGATTGCTTGGAAGGCTTTAGCCCACACTTGTATTTTTTTTCCCTCCCATATCTCGTATATTATATACGAGGAAGAAGAGAATCTTTTCATCATCATCATTGTATTAGTTTAATTGTACTTGTCTTCTTGGATTAAGGTGTTTGGGTTCATGAGGAAACCCTAGGAGTTGTTATGAAGAAGAGTGAAGGCATTTTTGTAGGAGGATTCTTGTGACATACAAGGGTTTATTCTTGTGAATATAACATTGGATATGATGATCTAATAAAATCATCACTTAATTATTTTGTGTTAGAGATGTGAGGAGAAGAGTGCACTTATCCTCTCTCCTTCATTTTTGTGCTTTCTCTCGTCTTGGAGGCATTAGTGTTTTTTGGAGCATCGTGAATACTAGGGTTAGGGTTTCATCCCTTGGCAAGATTGGAGCTTTTGGAACATCTTGAATACTAGGGTTGGGGTTTCATCTCTTGGTGAGATTGGAGCTAGGGTTTTGTGATTAAGCCCTAGATTGTACTTGTTGAAGAGTAGAGAAGAGGAGAACTTGTTACTGTGATGTTTGTTTGTTGAATCCCCTTGGTGTTGGCTCGGTTTTTCTTGGTTTTCCTTGGCTGGGGTTCTAGCCTTTGGACGAGGCTATGGTGTGTACATGACTTTCATCTTTATACTTATATATGAAGCTTTCAGCTGTCCAAGATTGCCTTATTGTAGATTTATTTTCCAGCTATCATTGTCTTTATGATTTGGTAATTTCTAACAGTTGGATGTATTGTTGATTTGACATAACTTAACACATAAATGATTTATCATTTAACGTTAATCTTGGCAAATATAGGGCAGATTTACTGCTGTTATTCCTGCAGTCATGAAGTGATTTTCAGATCTTGTTTATGCATGATAAGAATGCCTTATAGCACTGATACATGTTGGCATACACTTGATGTATTTTCTCTTGATTGCCTTGCTAATTGGGGTTGTTAAGAGATGGAATAGTGTCTGCTGTTTTTTTCCTATTTCATAGCACAGCCCCAAGACTGAAATTTCTTAAGGTTAAGATTCAGGGAAATTATGGGAAAGAGGTGGAATTTTCTGAATTCCTGAATTCCAAAATTTCAACAATTACCAGTAAACAGATTGTTAGAACAAATGTTTTTCAACTTGATTAGGCATCAATAATGTTGTGAATGTTAACAATCCGAAGGTGTCTGAACTAGACTTCAGAAGAGAAAAATGCCTCTCATCCATCCCATGAATACAATTCCTGATTTTCAACCTTCTCTTCCTGTTGATACACTCTTGGATACTGGGATGTGAATAATAAGAAGGATGTAGACAATTCGATATCTAGTTGGCAGAAAATGAGCTTCACAAGCTAAATGGCTTTCCTAGGTGACATTTTTATGGGGATTCTTCATCTAAAAGTGAAGGTGGTGACGATTTCCTCTTGAGGGAGGAAATATTTGAAACACATTAATGTTAAATACCAGCATAAATCTATCCTAATCCTAGATCAATCGAGTGCCTGATCCATCCACTTAGCAACTTCTGTTAGCTATAGGAAAGCATTGGATGATCGATATCCCATCAAGTATGACATCTTAATCATTAGTCAATAGAAATGTTTTCTTATCAATGTAGGAATTCTCCATAAATAATTGATCACACTATGACAGAAGAAGTTAACCCATAAAGGAAGTCTCACTTCTTGTACACAGACCTTCAGAGAATTCAATAAAATTCCTCCTCTTGAATCTTCTCTCCCTTGATCTGATCTGGGTAGTACAAGGAGTGAAGTGAAAGGCAGGAAAGGAATTGAAATAAACACACAAAGAAATATAACAGAGCAAAATAATATAATGAAAACTCAACTTCTATTAATAAATAAAATAACAGAATACTCCAGAACACAAGGTGGCTAGAATGGTGGTAGCTATCTCTGAAGAGAGAGAGACGGTGGCTACACACATTCGCAAAAATCTACTAGAAGAGATGGAAAAAATGGCATTTTAACATAAAGAAAGAACAATAGAGATCCCAAACCCTAGAATATGAAGTGCTAAGAGGTTTGCAGGCACCGAGGTGGTTGGTACATCAACTTCCCCAGGGCGCAATTTTTGCATGCAATTTCCATTTGGGGCAACCATCCAAGTATTACAACTTTTGATTATGGCCATGTCATGTTATGGCAACCCGTAGCCCTCAAACTTGTCAAAAAAACATCATTTAGGACCTCAAAATGGCCTCAGAAGTTTGGGACCCAAAAACTTACAGAAAAATTGCCTAGAAGGTAGAGAACTGTTTAGTCAGTGAAAGAGGTGAGTGGCCATCAATATCCACCTGGATCACGCAGCGTACATAGGGTGATTGTACTCTATGAAGTCTGGTCTCAACTTCTTGTATCACTAGGTATATGCTGGTAACATGTTCTACTCATCTGCTTTGATGGACAAATAAGCTCAGTCTAGTGTCTAGACAACTGGGTATTACATTGTCACTGCATAAACTTTTGTTTCCTATTGACACGTTTGTGCTTATAATGCAAGTGCTACCAAGACTCTAGAATGATTGTCATTCACTTGATTGACACTTAACAGGTTTTTAATTGTTTGGTAGTCCTTACTATATCTCTGGATCTGCAGGTTTAAATCCAAGGATTGGTGTGACTGTGATTGCTGCGACCAATCGTCCAGATAAGATAGATGCAGCACTGCTGCGTCCTGGTACTGTTTAATCTCTTTTTTTGCACATTCAATGCTTTCGTTAATATTCCATGTTGGATAAGTTATTATTTTGAGCAGCTGGAATGTGTTTGCAGGACGTTTTGATCGGCTGGTATATGTTGGTCCGCCGAACCAAGCGGAGAGGAAAGAAATCTTTGATATTCACACGCGGAAGATGCCTTGTGGGTCTGATTTAACAACGCTTGAGCTTGCTTCTGTTACCGATGGGTATACTGGAGCTGATATTTCTTCTGTATGCCGTGAAGCAGCTATGGCGGCTCTGGAGGTTAGCAAGTGTGCAGAAGCCTACTTCTGTGTTATCCTTTCAGTTGTTTCACCTTGGTTTGTTAGTGTTTGTTTCTTGTTTTGACAAAATGATTGCATTTTTTGTTTTTGCATATATACTTAATTTTTATATGGCTGGCATTTCAAGAAGGTATTGATAAGATTATGGTTTTCAATTTCGGAGATTGGTATTGTTGGCCTGTAAGTGTTTCTTCCGCGTTATATAAAACCCGATGTTCATCTTTGCTTGCAGGAGAACATTGACATTCAGGAGGTATCTATGCGTCATTTTAAATTTGCACTGGATCGAGTTCAGCCTTCTGATCTCTCAGCTTATGAAAACTTGTCTGCTAAATTCCAAAGACTGACTTCAAGTGGAGTTGGAGATGGGACTATAACTTAATTTTGGTTTCTTTGTCTACATGTTTCATTCATTCTATTTTTTATCCCCTCTGAAGTAAAGTGTAGAATGTTTTGTGTATAGCATTCTGTATTAGCTTGTGCCTTTCTTTTTTCACTTATGAAACAGCGAGTAACATGTTAATGACATTACTTATTTTTAGATTATCAGCTAAGCTGTTGTAATTGAGAGAAAAGGTGTTGGTAACTTGTGCGCCCTACTATTTTTGTTGGTTTGCATCGCATTCATCATTCACATTACCATGTAATGTGCTACCTTGTTCAGTCTGGCGTCTGTGGATCTGTTTCTTCTGGTAAACTGTCCATATTTGCTGAATCTGTGTGATATTATTGTTATATTAGGTTACATTGATCTTTTCTATGTTCTGTACCATTATCTTTTGTCTCTAAGTCATTTAAAAGTAATTTTTAAGGCTTGTGGTCCGTTTTAGATATAGGACATAAGCTTGAAGATTGGGTTTTTAACTTTTCACAGCTCACACCAATGGACTTACATGCTTCGCGTACAAATAAATTCAAGGTTGTTTATGTCTCTAGGTTGATCTTTGTGCGGTATAGGGTTTCAACAGATGTAAGGCTGCGTCATGTCTAAAGCATGCAATATTATGAATATTTCGCGACAATGATAATTGTCTTTTTAATTGTATGTATCAGGTACGTAGGTTTTTTAATTCTATGTATCAACTATGTATAATTCGCTATTAGTTATTATTTTATAATACTTGTAAAATCTAATTTATTAGTAGTAAATAGATAAACTAAATAGTGATAACGTTTTGATTAAGTATACTTAAATGCATACATATATTGGATGTTTAAGAACATAGATGTTTAGAATGCTGTTAAGTAATGAATGATATAATTATGTTATAATGATATATGATGGATATGATGAACTTTATATTTAACTTCGATGCACTATTTTTTCATACACTAATATCAACCAGCGTTTTTTTTCTCACTGAAAAAATAATTATGTTATAATATGAAAATTTTAATCTAGATAAATTAAATAGTAATCACAGTTTGATTCAAATTTAATAGTTGAAATATAATAAATTTATATAATATTGAAATCAAAAGTTCAAACTTGTAGAATATTTTGAATATTAGTATTCTTCTTTATTATTACGTAATATATGAAAATAATGTATATGTTCTGAACATTATTAAGTAATACAGTATATGAAATACTGTTTTATTTTTTCATTTTTTTTTTTTAAATTAATAATTATAATTTATATTTGTTAAATTGACATTATAAGTAATACAGTAATATATGAAATAGTGTTTTAATTTTTTATTTTTATTTTTTGAATATATAAATTATAATTATATTTGTTGAAGTATTGCGTTATATATTTCAATTATTTATACTCAAATATTTGTAAACAAATAAAATTGTATTTATTAATTTATATATTGGAATATTTAATTTATTATTTATTAGATATTTTAGTTTAATATATTTTTTTTAATTAAAATTAATATATGCAAATTTGTCTAGATAGAAATTAAAAAAAGATTAAGTTTGATATATTTGTTTAATTAAAATTAATAAATGGAAATTTGTCTATTACATTAAATTGATATATGTATGTGAGTTTAAATTGGTATATTACATGGTAATAATATTTGATTTATATTGGCTTTGAATTTTATGTTATTGTATATTGTTTTCACCTCCAAACATGGTGGCATGTAATTTTAAATAATACAATATCCTTTATCATGTATGTGAGTTCAAATTGTTGTATTACATAATAATGATGTTTGATCCATATTGAGATTTGAATTTTATGTTATTGTTTCCACTTTCGAACATAATGTATAATGACACTATAAAATGTCACATTAAACGTGTAATTTTAAATAATGCAATATCCTTCATGTATGTGAGTTCAAATTGTTGTATTACATAGTAATGGTATTTTATCCATATTGAGATTTGAAGCTTATGTTATTGGATATTGTTTAACCTCCAAACAATATATAATGATGCTATAGAATGTCACATTAAACATGTAATTTTAAATAATGCAATATTTTTCATTGATTTCAATGATAAAGTGTTATGAGAAATAAAGATAATTGAAGAACATCAATGATAAATAACATTAAATTATTCAGGACTTCAAAAAATTAAAGTTAATATAAAGTTAAGATGATTATGTAATTCAAAATTAGAATATAATGCTTCTTTATTGAGGTTCAATGATATGATACAGGATGCAAGTGTTTCCCATTGATAATGTCTTTTATCTTTGTTCTTTTAAAAAGGTAAATATTTATTAATTCATTTAGATATTATGGATGATTCTGTTAAAGTTATGAATAATGAGTGAATGTTAAACAATCTACATTGTAAGAAAAATAGCAGCTCAAAAGAGTTTCAAACTATAAAGGCAAAATCACAACATACCAAATTTTTATCACAAAGCATTGAGGAAAAAAAAGTGCAAGGTTTCTTAAACAATAGTCACCATCAAGATTAGTAGAAAAGGCTTTAAACCATTATTTGATATATGTTAAACCTCAATAAATGTTAAATATTACCTCAATTGACCTTCACATGTATAGGTAGAAAAAATGTGCTAGGGATCAAAGTATGCATGCGTAAATGTCAAATGATGATTATCTAATGGAAAAACATAAACATCATTAATGATTTGCCTACATGCATTGTATCTATTAATTGATGAACTAAAAATAACAATTTTAAGCCTATAAGAGATCCCAACCATTAAAAATTCGTTACCGAAATTGACATGGATCAATATATAAGATGTGTAAATTGTTAAATATTAAAATTTAAGCAAGCAAATTAATAAAATTAATAAAATTTGCATATGAAGGTGCAACATTACATCAGATGTACAAAAGTTGGCTAAAGTCCCTATAAAATACTAGCTTTACAACATGCCAAAAGTATTGACATTACTTTAACACCAAAATGATACACTTTAGATTAGAGAAGGATAGAGGACATGAGTACACATGCCAAAACTTCCATACAACTAGTATTTTAAAAGGAGGACCTTCTTGCCTCCTTGGAGGGGACATGCTCCAAAGTAAGAGTTGGAATATTAAGATGAGGGAGAAAAACCTCTTCATCATTAACATAGTCGAATACAGGAACATGGATATGATACAATAGTATGAGTGATCCAGATGGCTTTGGAAAAGCTCAAAAATCGAAGTTTTTAGATTTTGTTGAAACCAGGACCAGAACGTAGAGCTCATCGTTCTGATTCTAGCGATGCAAACAACATTCAAATTCAAGTCCTATGCTCAAGATATTTGCAGTCAAAGTTTTGGTCAACTTGGCCCCACTAGCTAAATTTAGCAGAGTGCTAACTAAATTTGAAGGCTTGCCAAATTTGGAAGCCATTAATGGAACGACAATTTGGCACCTATCGACAGTCATAAATGGTGCAATTGTCACTTAATTTTTCCAGTGACCCTTAAAATTTGGTTAGTGGATTTTGTCCATAGTATTTAAAAAAAATAGGGGCGATGGGCTACTAACCCTGCCACCCCTCCTCAACGTATAACCATATATATTAATTTGGTACCGACAGACCCACCCAACCAACAAAACAAATATGGGCCAATGACCCTGCAACAAATGGCATACCACTAGGGCGACAGGGTTTGAACTCGCTTGGGCAACTGGTCGACCCCACACCAATACCATAACCATATAACAACTACCGCCATTTTCAAATTAAAAACAAATGTCGCCAGCGTATAACCAATGGCAGAGTCCTGCGAGCTTGACCCCGAGACCTCCACCTTAGCCAATGGTTATATGGAGTTCTGCGAATTGGGATTACTAATCGGGTGCGTTCGAAATCTGCCCAAGTTTTTTATTTAAACTCTACATTTTACCATTCGGTCAGATAACGGAGGCAACGAAACCCGACACAAAGAATGAGGCACAAAACCATGACCCAGTTCCAAGAGGTGGAACCCCAACACAGGGAATCTTGAAGAATCTTGGAGATTTGCTTGGAGCCCATTTTTGAAGGTGATGATGATTATCTAATAGAAAAACATAAACATCATTAATGATTCGCTTACATGCATTGTATCTATTAATTGATGAACTAAAAACAACAATTTTAAGCCTATAAGAGATCCCAACCATCAAATTTCGTTATCGAAATTGACATGGATCAATATATAAGATGTGTAAATTGTTAAATATTAAAATTTAAGCAAGCAAATTAATAAAATTAATAAAATTTGCATATGGAGGTGCAACATTACATGTACAAAAGTCAGCGGAAGTCTTTACAAACTACTAGCTTTACAACATGCCAAGAGTATTAACATTACTTTAACACCAAAAGGATACACTATACATCAAAGAAAGATATAGGACATCTAGGATTAGACATACCAAAGCTTCCATACAACTAGTATTTTAAAAGGAGGGCCTTCTTGCCTCCTTGGAGGGGACATGCTCCAAAGTAAGAGTTGGAATATTTTTTTTTTCTAAGTAGTATTGATCTATTGATATGGTACAAAAAGTTATAGAGAGGCCTGACCTCAGAGATGTTAAACATCTGTCATCATCACAAAATGAAATTGCCCCAACAGAGGGGAAACTAGTCCAAGAAGCTTTAAAGACTGCCACTGTTATGGGGAACCAGTCATTAAACCAGAAAAACTATATTCAAAGTAGACCTTGGTTTTCCAAAAAAACAAAAGGAGAATGCAATTCTAGAACCAAAAGACAGGGACATAACCAACAAACAGTGTGACATGTCCACCTGGCAGAGATTCAACCAGAGGATCCAAGACACATGGCGTAGAAACATTACACATCTAGACTAGAAAACCACGAAAACAGTGAAACATATCCACTTGGAAGCCAAACACCTTTGCATGAGACCACGAAACCACAAAACAGTGAGAAATATCCACCTGGAAGCTGGACACCTTTGCATGAGGCCACGTGTTAGGCCAGTGGTTCCTCCGGAGCTGGCTCCTCCTCAATTCGACAGGCAAATTGATACCAGTCGTCATCCTCTTCAGATGCGCCTCGACCCTGAGCGAGTGGAGCTTCCGCAGTGCCTTCTGCATCCATCTGTCACTCACAAGTGTTGATCTGCCTGCTGCCTGATGCTTTCGTGCCGTTATGCTTGTCCTCCTCACTTAAAGTGTCACCAGCTTTGGCCTTGCCATGTAGAGCCTTTCTGCTTTCACCTTGCTGCTTGTTGCTCGGGACGCTGATCCCATGACTATCAAGCACTTCCCTGCTCTGCTTGTTCCCGCGACTTGACAGAGGAGCTTGTGTCGCAGACTCTTCCTCGAAGGAAATTGTGATGGTTGCAGTGATTGTAGGCCTATTTAAGGAACTATGGAAGCAAAATTGAGTGCTGTGAGGGGCAGGAAAAGGAGGAAGTGGGAAATCCGCAGTGTGGATAGCGTTGTCCCTCCTACCTCTACCACTTCTGGTATTCGGGTAGCAATGAGTGGGGAAAATGAGCATGTTGGGCATTTCAGTGGATGAGTGCGAGGAATCAAAGGCGGAGCAGGTCAAAGCTTGCGAGCGGATAAAACCTCCACGTGTTCCTCCATGTCTATTGCGCATGTGGTGCCTAAGGCGAGCCATGGCAAAGATGTAAGCTAAATTGACAGCAAAGGAATTGGATGAAAGGCGACGCTGAGCGTGAGCAGGGGTGGTCGGGCCACGATCTAGAAGACAATGACGGGAATGCGAAAAATAGAAACCATTACCAAAATCCTGACAAGGAAGAAGCAGGTAGCGACTGCCTATTGTAGTTCTGATACACGGTTCAGCCGCTTGCGGAGAGCATACGCCATGGAGAAGAGGAGGATTAACAAAACGATTTGTAGGGGCCATTGTGTTGATGGAGGTGAGCTTGTCACAACTTTCAGAGTCATTAATTATTGCCTGCAAGGTGTTTTTACTCCATCTAAGGTGGGCTCTCAGGGCGAAGCAATTAGAGAGATGGCTTCCCATCTCGCCTGTGGTTTGTCTTGTCACTTTAATTGCCATTGTTGACACCCGCATCTGGGTGTAAGAATTGGAATATTAAGATGAGAGAGAAAAACCTTTTCATCATTGACATAGTTGAATATAGGAACATGGAAATGATTAACCATAGTAGGAGTGACCCAGATGGCTTCGGAAAAGCTCAAAAAAAAAAAAAAAAGATTTTGTTGAAACTAGGACCAAAACATAGAGTTCATCATCCTGATTCTAGCGACACAAACACCATTCAAATCTGAGTTTGTATGCTCAAGATATTTGCAGTCAAAGTTTTGGTCAACTTGGCCCCAATGGCTAAATTTAGCATAGCGCTAAATAAATTTGGAGGCTTGCCAAATTCGGAGGTTCGGCCAAATTTGGCGGCCATTAATAGAATGACAATTTGGCACCTATCGACGGTCATATATGGTGAAATTGTCACCTACTTAATTTTTCTAGTGACCCTTAAAATCCTGTTAGTGGATTTTGTCCATATTATTACACAAATAAAAAAATAGGGGTGGCGGGCTACCAACCTTGCCACCCCTTCCCAACGTATAACCATGTATATTAATTTGGTGGGTGGGCCACCCACCGACGGACCCTCCCAACTAACAAAACACATATGGGCCAACGACCTTGCTGTTGAAATTTCTAAGTCTATCCGTTAGAAATTCTTCCTTTACTATCTAATTTATTTCTTCCTACTTGTTCTGTTAATTAACAAGTTATTTACCATGTAAACATTGAAAATAAATACAAGTACAGTCTCAACACATATAGATCATCAACTGAAGGAAAACAAGCACACAAGTGACACCATTGTTTTGGACTAATGTCCCTAGAAAAACCCAATGTGGGAAAACTGATGTAGCTATCTGAGGGTTTTATTATTAAGCAGTTTCAGAATACAATCTGGGTGCCAGAAATGGCTCACCCAATAGAGAATGCCCTCGGCAGTAATACTTTTAAGTCAGAGACAAATATTTTGGCTAAATTACTGGATGAATGATCCCACAACAACATTGCAACACTTTTGCTGCTCTCTGTCACCCTAATAGGGACTGCGCCACCCTATCCAGCTCTCAGCTCCATTATTCACCACAAAATCTCCCAGTGTCAGCCTTTGGGGTTTGCGTCAGCCTCTTTGGCCCAGTGTCAGCCTCTCAGGGCTTTGCGTCTCCCACGCTAGCCCTTCTCAGGCGCTGTGCAGCTCCTCACTGCCTCTGCGTGGCCTCTGGTTGCTTCTGTGTGGTCTCTAGTTGGCTCTGTGTCAACCCTCTCCCGAATTCTGCGCTGATGCTCCCGGTACTATCTCTGCCTCTCTGCTACTGCGTTCACTACCCCTCAGCTGCAACTCTGATCACTCCTATTTCCTTAGCAAGCCCTGCCCTAGAAAGCCGAATTCTTGATCAACTCAGTGTGGTCTCCAAGTGACCCTCAAGCCTCCTCTTATACTTTTCTCGTTGACAATTCAACGACCAAGATTAAGTCCCTAATCAACGGCTAAGACTAGATCTGGATTGATCCATGACTTTTGGACCATTCTAACTGTTATATTAATTCACATTAATATTTTATTTTCCCTAAGTTTAGAGTTAGGGACTCCATTAAAAATATTAATTATTTTAATATCTTCCAAACTGGTTAGATTCTTCCCAAACCATTTCTGGGTCTTGGATATCTCATGTGCTTTAGCCTCTCCATCAATTTTCGTGGCTAGAGCACATCCGATGCTACCCCAAATCAACACTCCCTCTTAGCGAGCACTGTGCTCTAGTAATATTCCTCATTGAGCATCACCCTGATTATCAGGGATCGGTCCCTGTGCTGATGCTAGGCCTGCTGCCCAACATCCTCTGCACTAATGCATCATGTATCACTACCCATGACCCTGTGACTGCCACTATTGTGTTTGCACTGCAACCCCTTTCATCATGCTGCCCATAGCACTGCCACTGCTAACTGCTGCGCTGCAACCCAGTCACTGGGAAGTAAGTAACTGATCTCCCAACTCTAACATCTCCATCAGTAGAAACACTCTCGATGTTAAAGCTCCCACTATCGCTGACAAGTGCTCCCTCTATGACCTCTCCGCTACTGCAACAACTCTATGCATCTCACATTGTTGCCTCATGCTGTCCCGAGACTCTTGCACTACAACTCCCTCTGTCGCTCCATCCACATCTGTCTCTACTGACATCCGCCAGTCCTACTAGTCTTTGGGGCTCCCGTAGCAAGGTATAATCCAAGAGGTTGGGTACCTCAAGGATCCTGCCCCTCATCACCTGTAGTCTGTCCGACTACAGCTCGATGTATCCCCACTTCCTCTCAAGTGGTGCATGAGCACTCATGGCACAGTGATTATCTGCCTCCACTTCTTTCTTTACCCTTACTAGCGAAACCTTGGTCTCAGAAGCCTCTACCTTACTCTTCTTCCTCGAACACTGGCTCGCATAGTGACCCAATTCCCCACAATGGAAGCATTTGACCTTGGAGAGGTCCTTTTTTCTTTTTTCGTTTCTCTTGCTTTCCTGCAGATGCTAGGGCAACATCCTCCTATTCCTCCTTGATTCTGACCCCCTTGCCGCTGCTTCCTACCTTGATTAGCCTTCTGATCTCTTCTTGACGAAGAGCCGCCCATAATTCCTCCCAGTCTAGAAGGTTGAATTGCCCATTATGCTCTAGACAAATACCTCCCAAGCCTTTGAGACTGCATTAAATGCGGTCCTCACCACCATCTCCTCATTCGGAGTGGCCCTATGGAAGTCAATTAATCCCAAATCTCCTTCAATCGACCGAGGAAGGTGTCTATCTGTTCTCCCTTCTACATCTGGAATGACCACAACTGATTTTCTAGTAGCATCTTCCTCTGCATGGAAGTACACTGATACAATTTTGTCAACGCCCCCCACATCGCATTTGCCATGTCCTTTTCAACAATATGTAGTACTACATGGTCCTTGACCCTGTCAAGGATGATGCTCTTGTCCCTCGCCATTGCTTCCTCGTACTTTTCGTTCTTAGCCAGGTCAGTTGGGATTGCTATCATTTTCAAGGCGAAGTGCTTGAGACGATGCCTGTCTATAATGGACAAGATCCTGGCCTTCCAGACTATGAAGTTTGAGGCTCCGTCCAGTCTGTCCTGATCTCTTACCCCATTCACTTCCATTTCGCTGCTCCTCTTTCGACTCTTCCGAGTCTCTCTACTTCCCTCCCGGAAGTTATTGGTGTGACTCCCTCTGAGCCTCAATTTCCCTCCTGGAAAACTTTTTTCCAATGTCGAGATGCCCCCTCTTTGATCGCTAGTGTAGCTGCATCACTGATCTGGATTTCTTGGCTAGAAATCCTCGGAAACAACTCCCTCCTCCTTGGTCTTGCCCTATTATGTACTGCTCTGACCACAATAACCCACCAGCGTCACACTGCAACTTACCCACAGTGTCCTATGCCCCAACAAACTAAAGGTTAGAGCCTCTAGTCTCTGTGAAATCTCGACACCAGCAAAATCCACACCTCCTGGCCATGAGCGTTAATCCTTCCTGGCTGAGAAAGATGACCGAGGGTTGCGTAGGTCAGGTTTGCTCCTCTCTGCCACTGCGCTGATCCTCTTCTTGGCTCGAACTAATGACATAGGCACTATGTCACCCCTTCCTAGCTGCTTTTCCGTTAGGAACACTTCTATCACTCGGGACAATTGTTTCTGCTGCTGCTGCTTTGTGCGGCTGATGCCCTTATTTATCTAGTGATCTGCAACCATGCTCTGATACCATGTTGAAATTTCTAAGTCTATTCGTTATAAATTCTTCCTTTACTATCTGATTTATTTCTTCCTACTTGTTTTTTTAATTAACAAGTTATTTTCCATGTAAATATTGAAAATAAATACAAGTACAGTCTCAACACATACAGAGCATCAACTAAAGGAAAACAAGCACACAAGTGACACTGTTGTTTTTGTACTAATGTCCTCGGGAAAACCCAATACGGGAAAACCGGTACAACTATCTGAGGGTTTTATTATTAAGCAATTTCAGAATAGAATCTAGGTGCCATAAATGGCTCACCCAACAGAGAATGCCCTCGACAGTAGTACTTCTCAGTCAGAGACAAATATTCCAGCTAAATCACTAGATGAATGATCCCACAATAACACTGCAACACTTTTGTTTCTCTCTATCACCCTAATAGGGACTACGTCACCCTATCCAACTATCAGCTCCAATATGCCCCACGAAATCTCCTAGCATCATCCTCTAGGGTCTGCGTCAACCTCTTTGGCCCAATGATAGCCTCTCTAGCCTAGCGTCAGCCTCTCTGGCCTAGCGTTAGCCTCTCTGGCCTAGCGTCAACCTCTCTAGCCCTACGTCTCCCATGCTGGCCCTTCTCAGGCTCTGCACAGCTCTTGGCGGCCTCTGTGTGGCCTCTTGCCGCGTCTGCGTGGCCTCTTGCTGCGTCTGCATGGCCTCTAGCTGGCTCCGTGTCAGCCCTCTCCTGGCCTCTGCGCTGATGCTTTCGGTACTATCTCTGCCTCTCTGCTACTGCATTCACTAGCCTTCAGCTACAACTCTGATCACTCTTTCGATTTCCTCAACAAGCTTTGCCCTAAAAAATCGAATTCTTGATCAACTCGGTGTGGTCTCCAAATGACCCTCAAGCCTCCTCTTATACTTTTCTCGTTGACAATTCAATGACCGAGATTAAGTCCCTAATCAACGACTAATATTAGATCTAGCTTGATCCATGACTTTTGGACCATTCTACCTCAGTTTTATATTAATTCACATTAATATTTTATTTTCTCCAAGTGGCCCCATTAAAAATATTAATTATTTCAATATCTTCCAAACTGGTTAGATTCTTCCCAAACTATTTCTGGGTCTTGGAGATCTCATGTACTTTAGCCTCTCCACCAATTTTCGTGGCTATAACACATCCGATGCCACCCCAAATCAACACTTCCCACAAATGGCATACTACTAGGGCAGCGAGGTTTGAACCTTCTTGGTCAGCGGGCTAGCCCGCTACCTATGCGACCCCATACCAATACCATAACCTTATAATAACTACCACCATTTTCATTTTAAAAACAAGTGTCACTAGCGTATAACTGATGGTGAAGTCCTGCGGGATTGACCTCGAGACCTCCACCCAGCCAATGGTTATATGGAGTTCCGCCAATTGGGATCGCTAAGCGGGTGCGTACGAAATCCACCCAAGTTTTTTATTTAAACTGAAAATTTTACCATTTGGCTAGAGAATGGAGGCAAGGAAACTTGGCACGAAGAACGAGGCATGAAACCATGACCTAGTTCTAAGGGGCGGAACCCCAACGAAGGGAACCTTGAAGAATCTTGGAGATTCGCTTAGAGCCCGTTTTTTATGGTGTCAGAATCATGCCAAGTTTAATTACTCAATTGAACCAAAATTTCGCCAGGAGTCTGATGGAATGATTGGTTTTTTGATCTAGGTAGCCAATTTTCTAAAGTAAAAATGTTGATGGTGGAACCTTGATGTAGAAATCTGCATGGAATCTGAAAGATTCCTTGGAGGCCCAAATTGACAGTTTTAGAATCATACCAACTTTCTATGAATCAGACTCGATTTTTCGCAAGGAACGTGATGGTGTGATCCGTTTTTTCATCTGAGCAACCAACTTTCACTCACCCCGCATAAGAGAATCTTTGAGATTCTCGGGGAGCCTAGATTTGATCGAGACAGAAAGGGGTCGAGTTTACAGTCAGATTTCATGGTTTTTCGCGAGGAACACAAACGCACAGGTAGTTCCTTCATCTGAGTAGCCGATTTTCAGGTCGTCCCCATACTTGGAGTTATAAGATGTGTTGTTGTCATGCCTTCATTTGATTTTTGTTGAGATGATGATTCAATTCTATGAGCCATGTATGCCACTTTGTGAAAAGATCCTTGTATGCCACTTTATGTGAGAGACTATTATTTTGTCATGCTAATGGAGAGTTTTTATGAGTGAGTTTTTATAAAGGAAAATATCATGGAGATACATGCCACTCTAGTTAAGGGAGTTCTTCCTTGTTTTGAATAAGATTGCATCATGTACACATCATCTTCTTGCAACAACTAATGAAGTGGCCTCCCCACTCTTGACATCGAGCCCGAAGACATAGCTCACACTAGGTGAACTCCATTATCATATTGTGTATTTATGGTTGTTCATGATTATTTCTCCTCGTTTCATGTTGATGGTTCACTGAAGTTGTTTAGAATATGCATTGCTCATGATTTCACAAGAAAATGTAAGTCTTAGTAAAATATCCTATACAATGCATATTTTTGTTTGAATACATTCATGAAAATTTCTCGAATCAAGTGTTATTAGAGTGGTCTGACCTTGTTGCCAGGGATTGTGAATTGTGCGTGCAACAAGAAAGAAAACGGAGGATCACAAAGATCTCTACCAGGCTTTCTATAGGATGGAAAGCATGGTAGATACAATATATGCATATTTTGATGAAAAATAGAAAAGGAGGAAAAATAGAAAGAGAGAGTAGAGGATGATGCTCCATCTCCATACTCAGGTGAATGTTTTTCTTCTTCATCTTCTCATCATTCAAATGACGAGATTAATTAGAGCCTTCAAGCAGAGAATGTTGAATTGAAGAGACTTCTACAAGAAGAAAAAGAGGAGAAGCAGAGATTGTATCTCCAATTATGAGCCATGAAAGATGCCTTGACATGGACATAGCATGGTGGCTCTAGATAAAAACTTAGGACTCTTAGGGGAGTTTGGTGGGTCTAACTTAGAAGTTGGATTGGATAAGAAATTTGCATTAGAGAAATTTTGAGGTCTAAAATGGGCCTCAAACCAAAATGTACAACCAAAATAAACTTTATAAGAAATAATAGGATTCAAGATGATGATGTCAACCATGGGGATGATTCACCATTTTTGGAGTAAAAAAATAAAAATATTAAAAAATAAAATAATAAAAAAAAAAACTATTTTTTCAACTTACCTCCCTATGGTTTTACTCAACTTTTGAGTGGGAGCACTCATTGGATGCGGAATTTAATTCTTCATCCAAGGAATACCCATGTTGCATAGTTTCGATGGAGCTTGTTGCACGAAAAATGAGAAATACATGAAAAACATGATTGCAATCACATTTTTTCATGTATTTCTCATTTTTCGTGTAGCATGGACCATCGAAAGTATGCAACATGGATACCCCTTGGATGAGGAATTAAATTATGCATCCAACGACTGCTCCTACTCGAAATTTGAGTAAAACCATAGGGAGATAAGTTGAAAATATGAATTGAAAAAGTAGTGTTTTCTTTTTTCCTTCTAAAATTTGAGGATGTAATCTAAAATTGTTTTACTATTTCCCCTATTATTTTACAGTATTCCTTAGGAGGCCCATTTTATATCTCAAATTTCTCTATTAGGAGATATATTAAAAACCCATAAAAGGATTTAGTAAAAGAACTAGAGAAAGAAAGACCAAGTTCTAGTCCCATTTCTTGTTCTCAATCTTTATGTAAAGTGGAAACAAAAGCGGACATCGAACCTTATGAAGGTGAGATTAATTCTATTAAGTTGAATCAATGGTTGTAATAGCTAGAAGTTTATTAATTGAAGAAGATAAGAATATTTCATTTGCTTTATTGCAGTTAGGGGGCCATCCTAAACTTGGTGAAAATTCACATAGAGAAGCTCAGATTGAAGGGTGATCCTTAGTAACTAATTGGAAGGTGCTTAAAACTCTCATTAAGTCATAATTCTATCCTATTAGTTATGTATAGGACTGATGGATCTATTGGCATTACTTCCAGTAGAAGCAAGGGTAGAGTGTGTAAGAGTACAATATTGAGTTTATAATGGTAGCCATTATGTTGGCTATATCTCCTAGGAACTTAGATGTAATCCTCAAGTCTTTGGGTGGTCTACACATTGATTTACAAAGGAAAGTGATGATATTTAAATATAGGAGAGTGAATGGGGCCTTTTGTGTAAGTAATAGTGTATATAGACTATAGATAAGAACAAGGGATAAGCTAGTGCTTCCATGCAAAATCACCACCAAGATACTTCTAAGGAGGGAAAGAAGAAATGGAAAGTAAAGGAAAAGAAGACCATAGCCATTTCACATCAGTGCAAGGATCCAAATGAACATTGTAGCCCTTATAATATCGATGATCACATCAAAGTAAAGTGTTGGAAGCTACATACAAAGACAAATCCATAGAACCACAAGAACGATGCCAAGAAGAAGAACATGCCAAGGCATGGATTCAAGCAACTCGAGAGAGACCAACTCAAATTTAGATGAAAGGTTGTTTGCACTATAGAGTAGAAGGAGGTGAATTTGAGTATCTTCCATCTTAAAGAAGAGAAGGAGATGAATTTGAGTAGCTTCCATCCTAAGGAAGAGAAGGAGATGACTAAACTCTTCCATATCAAAATCTAGGTCAAAAAGACAAAGGTGGATGCACTATTTGATTTTCGATCATAAGCTAACACCATAGTAGAAGATATGGTCATCAAAATTAGATTAGAATTTCATGACCAACCTTACCATATCCTTCATGATGGATAAATAAGAATGTAAACCTTAAGGTCACAACACAATGTAAGATCAAATTTTCTTTTTATAAGTGTAAACTACATTGATGAAGTGGAGGTAGATGTAGTAACACTCGATGTGTGAAATGTGGTGTTTGGAAGCCACTACATGTATTAGAAAAATGCAATATTCACGAGGAGAGAAAACAAATACTACTCGATCAAGGATGGGAAATCCTCCATCATTAATGGAAATAAAGGTAAACCTAAGATCTCATAAGAGCTAACCAAGCCAAGAAATTTATCATCTTTTGTAGGAAGTTTGTATTAATTTTTTGAAGATATAATAAATCAAGAAGTATTGTTAAAAGTAATGGGATCATTAGAGGGATGTACTAAAGACCATAAACAATAGTAGGAGGATATTTTGTAGGCATACAAAGAGGTGTTCCAAAATCTTAAATTGTTACCACTTAAGAGGGAAGTGGAGCATGCAATACAATTGTTACCCTACTCCCCTTGCTAAACATCGAGTTGGTAAAATAGTGTGTCCTGCAAGTAGTTGAAGTGAATGAACAATTTTAGTTGCTATTGATTTCTAATGTGATTTATGCTCTGATACCATGTAGAAATTTCAAGGAACTTGCTTCTGCTAATGAAATCACACTGAAATCAAGAGACATAAATTTCTTCTACTATTTTGTGTAACGGAAATCAAAATTTAGAAACACATGCAATGACATGCAACCATCAAACCAAAAGAAAACAATTATTTACAGGGTAACTCAACTTGGGAAAACCCCTTCGCTGCTTTGCATAAATTCAAATGAGAAAGCGAAACAGTTATGATGTCTTTCTTCAACTCTGAAGCACACCCTGAAATGTAAACTTGTTCTCCTGTTGTCTGTCCTGCTCTAGCCAACACTTAGCCAATTAAAGCCTCCAATTTCCTCTTATTTCCTTTCTCAATCCTCGAGGAAATTAGCTCCTAAAAGATAGGAATTTCCTCCTATTTTCTTGTGCAATTCCCGAGGAATGACTCACCTACTTAACTGCCAATCCTATACACTCAACTAGTACACAATCGATGATTGCAATATTCCTTTTCCTCTAGTCCATCTAGGAAACTCAAATTCCATGCATGTCTGAGCTATTTTTAGCTGATTGACTAGTTTAACCGAGAGATCAATGAGTTAACAACAATTCTACTGAACTGACCTTCCACTGACTCAATCCTTCATGGTGACTCCACTGCAGGAAGATCAATAGCTTTAAGATTTTCAAGATGGAATGGGTTGCAAGAAGATAGGCTCCCATGAGCCGAGATCACATCCCAGGTTTTCCAAATAAAATGCCCAAGGTGGGTTGGCTTCAGAATTTGCCTATGTTCACAAATGTGGAAGGTAATGACGCTGCTCTTCACATGGTGAAATTTCACATTCATGTGCATAAATTAAAGATTGATTTTCCTGAAGACTGTTTGATGAAAATGTTTATGGCTACTCTGGAAGATGAAGCCCGATCTTGGTATGAAAGTTTGCCACTTGCTTCTATTTATTGTCTAAAATATTTTCATACAATATTCTTTGAAAGGTATAAAGAATCTTGTCCATCCTTAATATTAGTGCAGAATTGTTGTGAACATGTGAAATCTGCATAGTAAGTGGACTATGAAATACTTGGAGTAGAGGAACAAACATCTTGAAGATCAACAAGAAATCATGGAGTTACAAAACATCCGGGAGAATCGTCAAGCTGCCCAAACGAGGAGGATTGAATTCACTTCATTGGAGCAAGAGATTAATGATGATCGGGAGTCTTGGCTCGAGAGAGTCAACATCCACTTGGAGAGACTATTGGACAAGGCCGATAGGGACAAAGCATTGTTGAGACACATGGCTTTCCACTACATGGCACGGAACAAGGTTTGCAAGGCACGAATAAGGAATCTAAAGGCAAAATTGAAGAAGGCAACAAAGAAGCAAAAGAGGCAAAAGGAGCATGATCATCTTCAGATATTGGCCAAAGCCTCTTTAGCCTAGCATGACACTTGATAGAGAAGCTCCAGCCCAAATTTCAAGAAATTTGCAGCAATTTTTTGCATTATGAAATTTTTTTCACTAAAAAACAGGTTTTGCCCCCCTATGCGCCGCGCCACGTGGCGCTCACTTTTTATAGAGGGCTCCAAATTTTAAAAAAAATTATATTTTTTGGATTTGGCATGAAAATTATGATTTCTGGTGCATGGCCAAGAAATTTGGGCAAGTTTTGAGTCCTCAAGAGGTCAAAAATACTCAAAAAATGACCTCTCTGCCCCTATTTTGACACACAGGAAGCAGTCTTGGGAGATTTAATTTTTGGAGGGGAAAATGGACACCAAATTTAAAAATTCCACTTGGGTTGGAAATTAGACAGATAGGGATTTCCAACGAGCTATCATGAGCTCAATTTGGACTCCAAGAAGGGTCTCATATTCAGCTCCAAAGTGGCGTGATGCATAGAGAATCAAGTGCGACGCATAGAGGATTTTTGCCTATTTTTCACTGTACAGCTCCTAGAATGATGAGCTCGACCCCTAGAGGCAAGGGGATGGGTTTGGCTTGTCTATATCATGTATTTTCTGAGTCATTTTCAGGGTTGGACACTTGGGATTTCTTGGCACATCAGTGCACATTTTATCTCTGCATTTTGGCAAAGGAAAGACCAGGGTTTTGCAGCACTTGTTGGGATCCATGTGGCTCTGTGTTTTGATGGTATTTTTCTCTATGTAATTGTAAGTTCACTGATGTTTATGTGTATCATTTTCCCTTCTCTTTTCTTCTGAAATTAAACAAATGAGTGATTAAGGTAGAATCCATTGGACTGCTATGCTCTACCTTGAAATTTTGTTTAATTTTACATGTTTTCATCTGTTTGAGGAAGACTCTTGAGATCCTCTTGCCCTCCTTATCTCCTCACCAGTCTGATCCATCCATTCATTCAATCTAAAGCATCAAAACAATTTCCTTCCTTGCCCCAATCAAAATTCTACAAAAACTAGGCCTCATCCCCGGACCCAAATTTGCCTTTCCCTTTTTCCAACACAAAACCCCCAAAAAATCAATTCAAATCCTTGCACTTCATACCTAGCCTAAGATCAGTTTTTAAATCAGTCATCTCAAGCTCAATCTGATTATCTTTTGCTGAGATTGACCTGGAGAGAGCCCTCTCCTATCCTCGTAGGGCTAGCTATGAGGCTGAGCGTGCTTTGATGTGGACCTAGAAGCTTACCTTTTCAACCTGAGGTAAATCTAGGCTCTAATAACTGGAATCCAACAAAGAATGAAATTGAAGATTGGCTGGATAGAAAGATTCACTAATTCGTAGTGCAATAAAACAGAAATTTGTGATTGACAAAAGAACAGTGGTTGGACAGGTATCTCTACACAGAGATACATGAAATTTTCTTCTGTTCCTTCCTGATCGAGTTATACGAGTGGATCACTAAATTGGCAGATGGCCAAAGGTGAAGGCTTGACAGTCCAATAGCGTGGACCCTAGAGTTAGTGCGAATATTGGAAGCCTCTGAAGATAATATCATGTGCGTTGTCAATCACTAGCTTAATCATGTCATCGCAGGGTTTGCGACAGAGTTTGTGGTCAATACCTCGGTCAACTACAATGAAGCAGAGGGACGCTTCTTCAAAGGACCATGAGGTAAGTATTTGAGATCTTTGAATACTTGGATTAAAAATGATCTTGTGTGAAAAGCGGGTTATGCAATTGCCTTGATGTTTGGCGCTGCGTGAAGTGGAAAGTTATTCAGGGATAGAAGGAGAACAGGTCCTAAATATAGTCTAATGATTGAGCCTCCTCTATTGACGAAGAAGGAGTAGCACAGGCTTCGCCGTAGAGCATTATCCAACTAATAAGGCAAGGGTTCCCATGAATACCCCATCCACCCACACCACCTCCATGTTCACATCCACCACATACACCTTTTCACACACCGCCACCACCTCCACCACCATTCAATATGGAGAATATAGTGAAGTTGCCCATTTTCAAGGGCTTGGGAAATGAGGACTCAAACCAGTTTTGGTTCATTGTGAAGGCTGTGTGGCAGGTGTTAACACTCAGGTTGTCCCTAAGCTCTTGAAGGGATATGGTCGAGGTAACCACAAACCAATCTTTGGACTGCAGGTTCTAGCCTACCTGCAATCAGAGAGGGCTCTCTCTTAATGATTTTTTTGATGATGATTTTAGGCTAGCTATTGGGTTCAAAAGGGTTTTGTGTTTGGTGGTAGGAAGGATGATGCTTTCAAACAGAGAGGCATGCATAGTGTGATAAGTTCAAACCATTGGGCATGGAGTCAAGGAGTAGGACTGCTGGTGCGTTTTCTTGGTCACAAGAGGAAAATGGAGCAAGGTAGCTACACATAAAACAACCTTCAAGCTAAAAGAGATGAAATGAGATCTAAGGAATGAGAGGTAATTAATAATCTCTCACTCAGCTTAACAGAGGGAAGGCGAATGAGCTCTATCTAGGGGCAGTTAAGAATCCCTGGATAACTGTCATACATGGGTGAATTAGGGCAAATATGAGCCATGTGGAATCCATATTTATGCCTAAAACAGATGAAAACATAAGGAAACAGAAGAAACTGAGCATAGAGTGCAGTTTAAACAAGTTCTAAGCTAATATTTCTTTCTGCTGTTTAGATGGTGATTCATGAATGAAAAAGAACATAAGTAAGAAGAACTTATTGAGTCATGTAACAACACAAGAATTCCACAGTCACTCTTCAACCATTAAACACAACAAAAATCCATTATCCAAGCTTGTGAGAAGTCTTTGATTATAGAAAATATCAGATATACAGTGCGAGTCTCTCCTGGATCGGATCAGCCAACTAACAACCACCTATTCCATTGTTCAGGGCTGTCTTTATAGTGAAAATATCTAAGAGTATTTATTACAGCTGACCTAAACAGGTCTGCGGGAAAAGCTTTTTAGACCTAAACTTGTGCTCAAATTAAATGCAAGTAAATATCTATTGAGTTGCGCCGGAGCAGCTGAATCAAAATGAGTTAATATGGTGTCCTTGGTGGCTCGATACAATGCTTCTGCAATGACTGTGTTTTGAGCTTTGGTCCACTGATCTCATGTGACTTTGATGTGCAGTAACTATGATTTGAGAGGCTTTAAATGGATTTTACTGTTTCTTTGATTTGCTGGGGGCTCTTTAATGTTTTATCAGTTTCGAGCACTGAGAAAATATTTGCTGATACACTTTTCCGCAACACTGATACACTTTGACATGAGTTTTGGCTTCTTTCTGCTTTTGATACTCTTTTAACTGCTAAATCACCCTTTTTCTGCCCTTTCGAGGCAAAAACGACTGCTGAAGAAAAAGATTCCCCATTTTGGCCTATTTCCCGTAGTGATGCGCGCTAATCGCGCATCGAAAACTGCCTCAAATTTTGAATCCGGGCTTCCTAAGCTGCGATTTCGCACTTGCGCGCTTTTTGGCGGGTGCCGTTAGCATGACGTTAGCGGTACGGTGGATGACGTCAGCAAGGTGACGTGCCAGGGGGAAACGCCCATCCCCGGACGCATTGATAGGTTCGGAAGTGAACAGAGCCGCCCACTGTAGATCTAGGGCGCGGCCAATCAGATGAATGGCAGAACAGAGAAGGCGGCGGTAGGATAAGGGACGGGGCCCATATATATATATGGCGTGGATTCATATGAAACGCTGATCGCCGATATGCGATCGGAAACAGACCATCGGTGATGAACCATATCAGCAGCGCACATGCATGTTTTGTTTTGTCATAGCGATACGCCGATCGGCGAAATCGCTGTCGAGCAAACTAATCGGGGGCACACTTATGCGCCGTTTTGATACAAGACTCCCCTCCCGACTGCGATATCGCATCGGAGGGGGTCTAATAGAACCTTTTTGCATTCGGAGCAAGGACCAAGGTAAGTGATGAGGGTTTTTTATGATCGGAAGCAAAAGTTTTTGATGTTTGAAGGGATTTCAAGGCATGGGAAGAGGTCCGATATGCATGAGAAGATGGTTTGAGGGGGGAAATGGGGGTTCTTGATGAGTTTCAGATAAACTTAGCAATTCTCAAGTGTATTTATGGTTATATTTCAACGAGGGGTAGGGAATAAGTATATATGGGAGTTATTAACATAGTTTTAGTAGGGGGAAGGGGAGATAGATAGGGAGTTACATAGTAGAGTTAGCAATAAATATGACAATGATGAGAAAAAGCGCTAAGTATGTAAATCTTAGGCTATCAAGGAGAAGTAAGAGTTGTGGTGGAAGTATGGACTTTCCTTGAGTAAAGCAGATCTTTACCAAGGCTACTAATATGAAGAATGATGAATCTGAGAGGTATCAAGCAGATCTTGACCTCTTTAGGGGAAGTTAGTGAGTGATTTGGGGAAGAGGAAGAAGGGGGGAGTTAGACATGCCTTGCTTGAAGTCATTTAAATGGAAAACTACCTCCAACTTGTGACCTGAATAGATATGAAACTTTGAGAACATGAAATGGATCACATAGCTTGATTTCTGCAACCACAAAGCTACTTACCCAGCCTACTTACTTAGCATTTTTTTCTTCTGTTGGTTTTGGTGCACTTGAACTAGCAAACCCTGACTATCCTTTTTTCTTTTGACTGCCCTCCTATCTACATCTACGCTTATTTCATCCAGGGGCTCAGATTAAGCTGTTGAGCATCCTTGTTTCTCTATCTGTCTAAGAATCTGCCAAGATTAAGCTATTTGGACAGATAATGATTCTCTATATTCTATAACAAGAAATTGAAACCTAGGGAGACCAAGATTAAACTGTTTGGACTTCCCTTTAACTGAAAATTCTTCAAAAATGGAATAACACATCAAAATTGGAACACAATAGTGGCATTTAGAGTAGCACACTCTCATGGCATCCTTCTTTGGCCTCTGTAGCAAATATGGAACATTGCAGCATGCAAAGTATGACATATTTGGCATGTAAAAATGCCAATCATGAAATATGAGTAACCTGTTGCAGTAGGAGGCTAACAATGGCTCCACTTGGGGATGGATTTTCCTTGTGGAAAGCCAAGAACAACAGGTCAGGCTGCCTTGATTTTCTATTGTTGCTGTAGGTTGAACTTCTTCGTGCTGACTGTTGGATAGTTGAAACTTTGGAATGAGAACGACACTTTCCCTCAACTAAATTATTTGTGAATTGTGAAGCACTGCCTGCTTTCTCCTACGTGCTCTATCATTCGGACTGTTACACAAAGATAAACAAAGGACTGCTATATACAAACATTTATGTACAGACATGATACCACTGGATTATTCTCAACAAAAGGGATCATGATAATGCTTTAAAGTTTGCCATTTACAGGGCCCTCTTCAGCTGTGCTGCCATCTACAAATTTAAGGAAATATGTGTTATTGCCTTGCACAACACTGATAATGAATGTACCTTTCCAAAGAAAATCGAATTTTGCATGTTTGCCCTTGTCTTCTCTTTATGAATCCCACCTTAGAACTTTGTTGCCAACACATAAATCCTTAGCCTTAGCTTTCTTATCAAACATCCTTTTGAGTTTATGTTGCAAAATTTGAGCTCTGTCATACACTTGCTCTCTGGTCTGCTAGAGATGAATGGTTTGATTGATTCTTCTTTGAATGTCATTTGGTTAAGCCTGAATCTCCTGTAATAGTTTGATAGTAGGAATGCCCAAAGATGAAGGAAATCTGGCTTCCATGCCATATACTAGCTCATAAGGGCTCATCCCAATGGATCTCCTGGTTGAAAGTCTGTCTGCCCATAGGGCATTTGTGAGCTTCCTATGCCAGTTCTTTTTGTTTTCTTCCAGCACTTTCTTTATGATGTTGATGAGGCTTTTATTGGATGATTCGGCCAAGCCATTACCTTGAGGGTAGTAGGCTGTAGAGTGGCCCAAGGTAATGTGAAATTTATGGCAGAAGTTGATCACCTTTCTGGATTTGAAGGCAACAACGTTGTCAGTGATGCTTTTTTCAGGGCAGCCAAATCTGGAAAGGATATTGCCCTCAAGGAACTGGATGATAGTGGAGTCATTGGCTTGCCTACATGGGATAGCTTCAATCCACTTGGTGAAATAGTCGGTGGCTGTTAAAATCCACTTGTGCTGGCCTAAAGAGGAGAGATGGATTTCACCTATGAAGTCAAGACCCCATTGTTGAAAAGGATTTTCGGTTGAGATGGGCCTAAGGGGCAAAGGCAACAATTTTCTTTTTCCTTCAAAGATTTGGCATTTGTGACATGAAACAACAAATTTCTTGACATCTGCAAATAGAGAGGGCCAATAATAACCAGCCCTTAAAATCTTGTCAGCAGTGGACTTCCAATATAGATGCCCTCCACAATCCCCTGCATGGAACTATTTCATGATGTTGTTAGTTTCATTTATGGTTAAACAGTTCAGCAAAATTCCTTCATGATTTTTACAAAACAGGGCACCATCCAAGACACAAAACTTTGATGCTTTCATTTTTAGAAATCTCTTTTTGGTTCTGGACAACCCTGGGGGAGCACACAGGTTTAACAAAACATAGCAAGTATCAGCATACCATGGGGATTGTAAAAAGGTTTCACTGATCTGTGGAGTTGCCAACTCCCTTTCATTGTCCAGTTGGTAGATGTCTAAGGCTTGAAGATTCATTTAAGACATTAGTTTGGCTAAACCTTCTCCCTTTATCAGCTTGGTGGGTTTTATCTCAATGTCATATTCAAGAATACTGGCAATCCACTTGCCTCTTCTGCCTTCTAGTCCTTCTTGAGTTAATATGTCTTTTACAACAGAGTTTGGGACATAGGCAATCACATGCGAATATAAAATATAAACTCTGAAGTATTTGATAGCCTTGACAAGGGCATAGGCCTGCTTTTCCATAATTTGATACTTCAAGGGCACATCTCTTAAGGCTCGGCTGGAAAATGCAATTGGATTTTCATTTCCTTGATCATATTTTTGCAAAAGGACAGCAGTTATCGTGTGCTCAAATGCAAAAGAAAAAATGATAAAATCTTTGTCAAATTGTGGACTTGTGAGGACAGGCGTTTGAGTCAAGGCAGCTTTGATAGTCTCAAAAGCCTGCTTGGTTTCAAGAGACCATCTGACCTTGGCATCCTTTTTTAACATGCTGCTTAACAGTCTTATCAGTTCGGCTAAATTCAGGATAAATCTCCTTAGGAAATTGATCTTTCCAAGGAATGCTTGCAGCTCTTTTATGTTTCTTGGGTAGGGAATTTGGGGGATGGCTTGGATCCTTTCCGGATCAATTCTAATACCATCTTTTGAGATGATGTGGCCTAACAACTTACCTTCCTCAAGGCCAAACAAGGACTTCTTGGGGTTCAAGGAAATGCCATATTTCCTGCATGTCATGAAGATTTGCCTTAAGTGTTTAAGGTGCTCTTGATCGGATTTAGAGAAAGGGGTTAAGTCATCAAGGTAAACAATAAGGAAATCATGTATTTCCTTGGCAAATGCAATATACATTGCCCTTTGAAAGGTGTCACCAACGTTCTTTAGCCCGAAAGGCATTTTAACATACTTAAATTTTCCCCACGGTGTGGTAAAGGCTGTCTTGTCTTGGTCATCCGGGTGAACAAGTATTTGATTGAAACTTGAAAATCCATCTAGTAAAGAGATTCTAAATGACCCCACTACTCTTTGTAGGATGTGGTCCATTTTAGGCAAAGGATAGTGGTCTTTTAAAGAGACCTGGTTTAAGTTTCTTAGGTCTACACACAGTTTGATCTCACCTGATTTTTTCCTTGTGGGAACCAGATTGGATACCCATTCAGAAAATCTGATGGGTGTTATGATACCTGCTTCAAACATTTTCTTCACTTCCTTTTCAATGAGGGGAAGAAGCATAGGGTTTATTCTTCTAAGTTTCTGCTTGAATGGTTTTTGATTTGGTTTTAAGGGGATGGTATGTTGAATCACTAAGGTGTCATAGGACTTCAAGACCTCATAACTCCAAGCAAATATATCTTGGAACTCTTTGAACAAATCCACATACTTTGGTTTTTGATCGGGGGCAGATTTTTGGACAATTTAATCATTTTGGGCTTTTCTGCTGTCCCTATATTGTGCCCTTCTATAGCAGCATCTAGAGGCTCCATTTTTGGGTTTTTGGGCACATCATTATCATCAAACATGTCTTCTAATGGAGTGAGGCCAGCAGGCAAAAAGTTATTCTTTAGATCAATGAACTCGGCCTCTGCTTTGGCTATTTCATCTAAATGCACTTGTTTCAGCTCTTCTATGTTTGCATTATCAAAAACAGTTGGGTTAAGGATTTGTTTTGCTGTTGCAGCTGTTAGCACCTACTGATTTTCATTTGTTTGTTGCTGGGAATCGTTCATGGCCTCTATGTCAATGTTTACATTTGAAAACGCGGCCTCAAGAGTGAGGAAATTGTTAATCTGGGCATCATTTTCAAATACTTGCCAGTCTTTAATATTGTTAGGAACAACAGGCCTATGTTTTATCTCAGCTGTAAAATGGTGATTTGGCTCAAAGGGAAGCTTGCATGTGCTAGCAAAAGTGGCTAGGCTGTTTGCATGTATGTTATGGTTTCTAGAAATCTTGGCAAGCTCGGATTCAGTGAAGGTATTAAGTATTTCTGTGGCAGCAGCCCTATAGGCCCTCATTCTATTGTCATTAGTAACAAAGTTACCTTTCATTTTTTGTATGATTAAATCAGAGTCACCTAGAATGGACACTTTTGTAGCTCCTAGAACTTTGAGCAATTTTAGGCCTAAGAGGAAAGCCTCATACTCTGCCATGTTGTTGGTACATTTGAAAGTTAGTCTGTAGGCATGGCCTCCTACATGATTTTCATGTGTATTGTGAATCCATATCCCTACCCCTGCTCCTAACTTGTTGACAGAACCATCAAACTCTAAATACCATGTGATTTCTTGCTTGTGGTTTGTATTAAGAGTTTCAGTCATTCTAGGATTGGATAGATTTAAAATTTCTGTTTGGGGAGGTTTTACTTGTTTGCTGGTTGCCTTGATTGTTGTGACCATTTCATGGGCATGGGCAACCGATTCCTCGTTTATGCATGTTTTTAGCTCTATAGCTAAAGGTTTCTCATTAGTTGGAGGATTGGTATCATCATTGAAAAGAATAAATGAATCCATATCAGAATGGATTGAGTAAATTGGAAAATTTTGGGGCTTTTCCTCACTAATTACCACATACTTCATCAGTGTTTCCCTGTATAGTCTCTTTGGTTTCCCAAAGACAGATATAGTGGCATAAGAGAGGTCAAGTTGGAGGGATCCTTGGAGTTTTTCTCCCCAAGATCTTGATAAGAGCATCCCATATTTTGGTGGAATGTCGGCAACTACTACCTCCATTAGGATTGTCTTGTTGGGAAATTGGACTAGAGACACACAAAGGTCTTTGATTAAGCCTAAACACTTGACCTGACTTGAGTCGAAGGAGAACAGATCTTTGTAGGATCTTGTGACATCAAGGTTTAGCTTTTCCATTACAGCTTTGGGCATAAGATTGTGTGAGGCACCTGAGTCAAACATAACATTATGCAAGATCTTGTCATGTATGTGTAGACTGACATAAAAGGGTGGAACAGATCCATATGTTGATTTTCTCTTAACTTCTGGACCAAACAACAGCTCAGGGGTATCATCTAAAACATTTACATCATCCTTGACCTCTGGCATTTGAAGTGACCTTTGAATTTTTTGCCTATAAACATCATGCTTGGCAAGTTCTGAGAGGGGGATGGATATCTTAAGTTTTCCAATCTCTGCTTCTAAGTTAAATGGTTTTTCCAATGGAATCTTTGCGTTAGCAGTAGCGGGTTTCTCCTTTTCAAGAATATTTTCTATGTTTTCCTTTTGATTATCAGCATTATGATGAATGACACTTTGTGGTATTTCTGTTTTGGGAAGATTTTTAGGTGTGTTGTTCAAGTCTTCTTTCGAGGAAGAAGGAAGCAGAGGTTGCTCAATAGGAGGCTATATGTCTGTTATGTCCTCTATAGTCACTTGGTGCGGGTTTGGGACAGGAATATTAGCTGGTTCTGTTATGATAGCCTTGCCTTTAATCTTGTTGGGTTGTTTGTTGTCTTTTGTCTTGCTAGGTGCCCGGACATCAATGGTTCTTGTTCTTAGCTTATATTGTTTGTGGACCTCATACACAACAGATTCATAGCCTTGTTTAAAATCAAAAGACTCTCCATACTTAGTCTGAAATTGATTTACATTATGGTAGTCTTGATCTTCTTGAGTGAGAAAAATCTATTGCTCATCCTTCGAATCTCTCAAGTTCATGTGAGTCTCTTCTATGGGCTCACTAGAAGTGGATGCCTCTGTGTAGTTTTCTTGGAAAGGAGGTCTTATATCACGGTCTGGGCTAGATATGGCAGAATTTGTGTTCTGAGCTTTCCTAAAATTTGGGTTCCTTGTAGCGATAGGCTGTTGTCCCTCCCATGATGACTTCCTCTCAACACTTTCCACTCTATCTCCCAGCCTGTGCATGCCACTGATAATAGCATCTAGTTTCTGGTCGAAGGCTGAGGGTTCTTCCTTGAAGGTGGTCCTTCTCTCGGTTCTAGCTCTGTTTCTTTTAGCAATCAGGTTTGCCTCCACAGTAACAACAACATTTTGCATTTCTGCAAGGCTTTGAGGGGCTCTTTCCCTTAACTGATAAGCCATATCAGGATCAAAACAATCAAGGAATTTGTACAAAGCAAGATCAGGTGGAGGTCTTAAGTTCTGTGGTATTGCATTATAAACATTATTAAACCTTGCATAGTAGTCTAAGACAGTCTCCTGAGGGCCTCTTTTGATAGTGTCATATTCAGATAATATGTGCAAGGGGTCTTTTTTTTTCTCCCATCTGTTGATAAATGACTGGTATAAGGCGTTTGGGTCTGCTATGGAATTGGCTGGGAGTGCTCTAAACCAAGTCCTGACATCACCTGTCAAACTTTGGACAAAAATCTTCATTCTCACACTATCATCGTCAATCTCATAACTCTCAAAGTAGTTCTGCATTTTCTTTGTATGCTGAAGGGGTGTGTAGGCACTTGTGCCATAAAAATAAGTTATTTTAGTCTGGTAATCCTGAGACATAGCCCCGGGATTAGCAGGTAGCTGTAAAGGTACATATCTGTTAGCCATATTAACAGGGATAAGTGGAATAATAGGGATAAGTGGAACAACTGGAGAAACTCGGATAATAGGAGTAGTAGTGGTGGTATGTGTAGCGAATAGAGGTGTAGAAATGGGACTTGGAGAAGAGGATGATGAACAAGGGGAAGTAGGGTCTGAACGAAATAAAACTTTGACAGGGGTTGGAACACAGCTTGGCTGAACTGTCTCAGGAATGGTACTAGAAAAATCTTTTTGCTGCTCTTGTTGTCTAAGGCTCTTAGGGATTATATTGGGATTTTAAAAAACAACTGGGGTATTTGGGTCTAGATTTGATCTTGTATAACGTGAATGCTTTTTGGGAGCTAGCTTCTAGCTTGTTTTTTGGGGATTTTTCTAACAATATAGGCTAAACAAAAACTTTTTAAAGGTCAGATTCTTCCTTAGCAGAGCTTCGGAATGGATTTGTGAGATTATCTGAGGAGGTCCCCAGTGGAGTCGCCATTATGTTAACACTCAGGTTGTCCCTAAGCTCCTGAAGGGATACAGCCGAGGTAACCACAAACCAATCTTTGGATTACAGGTTCTAGCCTACCTACAATCAGAGAGGGCTCTATCTTAATGATTTTAGCTTTGTTGATGATGATTTTAGGCTAGTTATTGGGTTCAAGGGGTTTTGTTTGTGTTTGGGTGGAAGGAGGGTGTTTTCAAGTAGAGAGGCAATGCATAGTGTGACAAGTTTCAAACCATTGGGCATGGAGTCGTGGAGTAAGACTGCTGGTGCATTTTCTTGGTCACAAGAGGAAAAAGGGGCAAGGTAGCTGCTCATGAAACAATACTTAAGGTAAAAGAGATGAAATGAAATCTAAGGAATGAGAGGCAATTAAGAATCTCTCACTCAGCTTAACAGAGGGAAGGTGAATGAGCTCTACCTAGGAGCAACTAAGAATTCCTAGTTAACAATCATTCATATGTGAAATAGAGGGAATATGAGCCATAAGGAATCCATATTTATGCCTAAATCAAGAGGAAAACATTAAGAAGACACATAAACTAAGCATAGAGTGCAGGTAAGCAAATTTCAAACCAAACTTTCGTTCTGTGAATTGAGCATATGTGAAATTGAAATAACAGAGGTAAGGAACACTTATTGATTCAGAAAGAAGCACAAGATTTCCCTCATTCACTCTTCAGAGACATCAACAACACATCAAACAGTCCATTCTCCAAGCTTTCAGCAATCTTTGATTAAGTGAAACATATCAGATAGAGAGCGAGTCTCTCTTGGAGTGCATTAACCAACTAACAACCACCCCTATTCCATTGTTCAGGGCTGTCTTTATAGTGAAAATATCTAAGAGTATTTATTACAACTGACCTAAACAGGTTTGCGGAAAAGGTTTTTAAACCTAAACTTGTGCTAAAATTAAATGCAAGTAAATATCTATTGAGCTGCGCTGGAGGCAGCTGAATCAAAATGAGTTACTATGGTGTCCATGGTGGCTCGATACAATGATTCTGCAATAACTGTGTTTTGAGATTTGGTCCACTGATCTCATGTGACTTTGATGTGCAGTAATTGTGATTTGAGAGGCTTTAAATGGATTTTATTGTTTCTTTGACTTGCTGGGGGCTCTTTAATGTTTTATCAGTTTCGAGCACTGAGAAAATCTTCGCTGATACGCTTTGCCGCAACACTGGTACTCTTTGACATTCAATCTGGCTTCTTTCTGCTTCTGATACTCTTTTAAAATGCTAAATCACCCTTTTTCTGCCCTTTCGAGGCAAAAACGACTGCTGAAGAAAAAGATTCCCCATTTTGGCCTATTTCCTGTAGCGATGCGCGATTAGCACTAATCGCGCATTGAAAACTACCTCAGATTTTGAATCCGGGCTTCCTAAGCAGCGATTTTGCCTTTGCACGCTTTTCTTTCGGCGAATGACGTCAGCATGACATCAGTGATGGGACCCGTACAACGGGTGACGTGGCGGGGAAAACCTCCCATCCCGGATGCTAATCATTGACAGGTTTTGAAGGGAACAGACCCGCCCACCATAGATCTAGGGTGCGGGAAATCGGATGGATGGCAGAACAGAGAAGGTGGTGGAAGGATAAGGGAGGGGGCCTATATATATATATATATATGGCATGGATTCTCATGAAACGCTGATTGCCGATATGCGATCGGCAACAGACCATCGACAATGAACCATATCGGCAGCGCACATGCATGTTTTGTTTTGTCATAGCGATACGCCGATCGGCGAAATCGCTGTCGGCCAAACCAATCGGGGGCACACTTATGCACTGTTTTGATACACAACTCCCCTCCCAACTGTGATATCACATCGGAGGGGGTCCAATAGAACCCTTTTGCAATCGGAGCATGGCCCAAGGTAAGTGATGAGGGTTTTATGATTGGAGGCATAATTTTTCGATGTTTGAAGTGATTTCAAGGCATGGGAAGGGGTCCGATATGCATGAGAATATGGTTTGAGGGGGGAAATGAGGGTTCTCGCTGAGTTTCAGATAAACTTAGCAATTCCCAAGTGTACTTATGGTTATATTTCAACCAGGGGGAGGGGATAAGTATATAGGGGAGTTATTACCATAGTTTTAGTAGGGGAAGGGGAGATATATAGGGAGTTACATGTTTAGAGTTAGTAGTTAATATGAATTGTGAAGAAAGTGCTAAGTGTTTAACTCTTAGGTTAAAAAGGAGAAATATGACTTATAGAGGAAGTATGAACATTCCTTGAGTAAAGCAGGTCTTTACCAAGGCAATTGATATAAATGATGAGACTAAGAGATATCAAGCAGATCTTGACCTCTTTAGGGAAATTAGTGAGTGATTTAGGGGATAAGGAAGAAGGGGGGAAGTTAGTTATGCCTCACTTGAGCTCCTCCAAATGAAAACTGCCTGGTAATTGTGACCTAAATAGATATGGCATTTGAAAACATGAAATTGATCACAAATCAACTTTCTGCAACCTCAAAGCTACCTACCCAGCCTACTTACCTAGCATTTTTTCTTCTTTTGGTTTGGGTGCACTTGAACTTGAAGACCCTGACTATCCTTTTTTCTTTTGACTGCCCTCCTATCTACATCTACACTTATTTCGTCTAGGGGCTTAGATTAGGTTGTTGAGCACCCTTGCTTCTCTACCTATCTAAGAATCTGCCAAGGTTAAGCTGTTTGGACAGATAATGATTCTCTATATTCTACAACAGGAAATTGAAACCTTGGGAGACCAAGTTTAAACTATTTGGACCTCCCTTTAACTGAAAATTCTTCAAAAATGGAATAACACATCAAAATTGGAACACAGCAGTGGCATTTAGACTAGCACACTCTCATGGCATCCTTCTTTGGCCTCTGTAGCAAATATGAAACATTGCAGCATGCAAAGTATGACATATTTGGCATGTAAAAATGTCAATCATGAAAGATGAGTAACCTACTGCAGCAGGAGGCTAATAGTATCGACACTCTTTTGCACCATCCAATTCCCATTGGATGGAAAGGTAGTTACAGTAGATCAGTTGTATTTCTGCACCCTTGATTATTCGCCATTACCAAGTAGCTCCATACCCCTAGTAGGTGGTGTGCCTGACTCTTACGTCAGTATTAGTATCGGTCTACTGAAGGCTTCTTCCCTCATGGGTTGTTTCCCTCTTCAGCCACCGAAGGTTTCACAGATGATCAATATGCTTTCATCTATTCCTCATGAACAGACCGATCAATGGATCCGGCCTGCTCCTTCAGACATTGACACATATGAAGAGAAAATGCCCCTGTCACCAGTTGAATTAGCCTACCAATCCATTCAATTTTCATCTAAATCTTTAGTCACTTTGGTTTCGGCCAACAAAACCACTGCCTCTCCCATAACTTCTCCTTCTTTCGATCCACTCAATCAATTCCTACATATGGAAAAAGCTATTAAGGAGGTCACAAGTTTAGAAGAGCGACCTTGGGAGGATTCCCACCATCATGTTTCGATATCTGCTTCAGACATGATGCCTCTTCAAATCCTGCCACCTGACACACATGACATTGTTTCCTCACCGTATATGACTATCCAACCTTTAGACTCAGAAGGAAATAGGGGTAATATTTCAAAAACATTGCTCCTCAATATTTCTATCATGACAGGCATCGTGGAAAATATACAGATTGGAGCCAACCGCAATCCTGAGGAAATTGTGAGCTTCACCTACTCGTTTAGGGACTTTTGCGATGTTTTTCCTTGGTCTTATGAGGAAATGCATGGCATATACCCTTCTATTGTCAAGAATGAGATCAAGGAAGGTCAAGTGTTCTTTTTATGGCATTTTCCTTGTTTGTTAATCCGAAAAATCCTCTAGTCTCCTTCTTCAGGCTCGTTAAACTACCATGAAGAAGATCGAGAGTTCGTTTTATGGTATTTTTCTTGCTCGTTAATCTGGAAAACCTCGAATCTCCTTCTTTGGACTCATTAAACTACTACAATGAAGAATAGAGAAAATTTTGAGATATTTTATTTCTCTTTAGAAAATATAAACATCTCTGAGTTTTCATCGTTGAGCTCATTAAATCTATGCGATGATGGTTAGAGTACTTTTTGAGATATTTTATTGCTCTTTAAAAAATAAGAAACATCCCTGAGTTTTCATCTTTGCACTCGTTAAATCCATACGATGATGCTCTGAGAAACTCTTTTTTGATCTTTTTCCAGCGCATTAAATAGAAAAAGACCAAGGGAGCATTCTTTTTAGGCCCTTTTTTCTCTCTCTTTAAACTAAAAAAATCCCGAGCTTTTGCTTTAGGCTCGTTAAACTTTATAAAAATGACCCGAGCATTTTTTTAGGTACTTTTATCGGTCATTAAACTAAAAATTCCCGAGTTTTTGTTATTGGACGTGTTAAAAATATACGGCAGTAGCAAGAGAACTTTCTTTTTTGGGACCGTTTCTTGCTCTTAAAGCGAAAAATTCCCGAGTTTTCCCCTCCTTCGAGCTCGTTAAAACTATGAAGAAGGGATGAGCCTTTCTTTTCCCTCTTTTTCTCGCTCACTAAACTGAAAAAGATACCCTAAGTTTTCTTCATTTTACTCATTAAAATTTTTGATAAAGGTATTGAGTTTGTTGTCACATGACTCATTAAAAATTCACGACGAAAAACGAGTTTAGTCCATCACCTCGTATTCGTAACAAAATGAGGTCAACCTCTATTGAAAATAGGTTTCTCTTTATTCGGGTTCAATAGATTAACTTACGGAAAAGTAACTCATCCGGGTGTACTATTAAGCTTTTGTCGCACCCGGTTAACAACTATGACAAAGGGACCACCATGGAGTCTCTCTTTACAATTTTTTCAGATTCTCTAAATATGAAAAGACCACTGAGTTGTCTAGTCTGGACTCTTTAAATTACACAGGCAAGATATAGAGTCGTTCTTTTTACGATACCTTTTCAGACTCTTAAAACATGAAAAAATCGACGATTTTTCATGTCTAGACTCACTAAACTAATCAGATAGGGCAGAGAGTCACTCTTTTTGTGGTCCTTTTCAGAATCTTTAAATATGAAAATATCGATGAGTTTACCCATCTGGACTCATAAAATTAATCAGACGAGGAAAGTGGACAATACAACTATATTATGTATTTGAAAGCATGTTTTGGCAACAACCATGCCCTTGAACATGGCACTCCCTCTGATAAACCTCCTTTTGATGGCCTCTCAATATGAACCCTACCATCCTAGGAGTTTTAGCTTATATAACCTGATGTAATTGCATCTCTGTATCCTAACACTCTGTAGTGTTCATGAGTCTAGTGCTGTCTAGTTAAAACCGTTGTTGTGCCTTCTATTGTTCAAGGATTACCCATTTGTTTCCTCCATAAACTGATCAAACATATCCTTTCATCATGCCCTCCGTTGTTTAGACCCAAATGCTCAAAAGATTCCTCAAAAAACAAAATCATTCTTGTCCCGTTTCATGTCGACTGATGTAGGACACATCATCGCCTACCTTTCAACAAGTTTCTTCATATCGACTTCCTCACTCTATCCAGGAAGATAACCCAGAAACACATTCATTGCCTTGGTACTTGCAGACATTAGTGGCAGGTTGCCTCGTGCTTGGTCAGGGGTTATCATTATTGGCTCCTGATTAAGTGGTTCTACGGGTTTTCGATGACAAAAACATATTTCACACTTGCTAGATTGCACTGTGCATCTTGGAGACCATCACCATTATCGGTGGCCTTCCTCGCATCTGTTAATGGTCTCCATTGTTGACTGGTAATCAGATGATTTCGTGCATGTTCTACGTCAATGCATATATTCGCATGTATTGATCTATGTTGTTCGGTGAAGTGGAAATCAAGACCTTTGGTAGAGGCTTGCATCATTCAGCCTTGTTTCCTCTCCCAAGCTGTAGATATTGTTTTTTGGAGACAGCTGTTTCAGGATGATTCTATTATGACACTGGATCCACATTGTGCTTATCAGCGACCAATATCGTCATATCTCTTTTGAGAAGATTACTCTAACATAGCTACCTAGCATGGGAATGCCCGACTTAGGACATGATTTTAGAAGTTTTATATATATGTGTTGTATAAGGTTTCCCTTGCCACCTGAATCTTCTTTCTCTCTCTATATTTTGATAGGAAAAATTACAGTTTCAGTAAAGTATTTCGGCCATCATCTCTGCCTCTGATCTCATACTTTAGGGGGCATCTGTTATACAACAAAATGACCTCCTCATCAACTCAGAGGTGAAAGACATGATGACTGAAGCAAAGACCACAATTGCAAGCCTTGATTCCACACTAATGCTGGTTACACACTGAAAACCTGCTTTATAAAGCTTGTTACCATGCCTAGGGGTGTGTTAGTGACCCTACTAACTCAAGTTGTTAGGCCAGGGGTAGCGTTAGTGAAACTAAGGGAAGTTCCAAGGGTTAAACCAATGAATTGACTCACAAATATCCAGATATTTATCCCTAAATTTTCTCAAGAAAAGCAAGGAAACAACCAAAAATCAAACTCTTTGGAGAAATTCCAATCTGAAAAAGGAGGCATAAGGGAAAGAGCAAAAAAGTAGGGCAAGTTCATTACTTTTTCCTTGGTGAATTCTATGAGGAACTTGGCAACCCTAAACTGGATTCTATATAAATAATAAGAGGGTCATTGTGAAAGGGGTCAGAGCATTTGAAAGGATAGCCTACTAAGTTGTTGTGAACTGTCACATACTTGAAGAAGTGAGCTAGAAGAGAGAGAGAGAGAGAAGTGGAAGGGGCAAAGGAAGGCTGATACAACAGATGGTTGTAATCACTCCCCTGTTATTAATACAGAACTGAAATTGTGTTCCCTACTCCATGGTGTCAGTAACCTTGTTCATTAAGTTGTTCATTCGATACTTGTTTAGATGAGTAGTTTAGTTGTATGCAAATAGATGTTCACTGTGCATTCATATATTGGTTTTCAAGGTTGTATGCGGTGATTTTTTTTGCCTTTCCTTTGTGCAAGAATTGATTTGGAGTCGACTTTGAAGGAGTTCTTCTTGGCTGCATTGAGATCTCCAAACAAATCTAGAAGGAGACTTGAGGTAATCCTCTTTCCATACTTTGTTAATTGATATTGATAGATGAACATGTGTATAACTTGGTAGCATCTGCAGATAATCTTACAGTCTGTCGAAGGTCCCGGGAAGGCCTTTGAGGGTAGTTTTCATTCTCCATACATCGTGCATTTTACCCCATAGCAAGTAAAGCCCATTTCAAGGCTTATCGAGAGGATATCCTTCATAATCAATAAGCTCATAGGCTCCTTTTTGAAAAACACATTTTACAATATAGGGCCCATGCCACATAGGTTCGAACTTGTCTGCCCCAGCTTATCATTAGTTTGGTCGTATAACAGGACCAAATCACCCTCAGAGAAAGTGCGAGGAGAGACCGACTGATCGAAATGGGATTTGACCCGTTTATTCTATGCTTTGATGACCAAGGCAGTGAGTCAGTGAGTCTCGTCCAATCGTTCTAAATATAAGAGGCGTTCTTCTTGAGGTGATGTTTTGGGGAGGAGTTCAATAGCTAACTTGAGTGAAGGAATCTCACATTCGATCAGCAATGTTGCTTCTAGACCATAGACTAGATGGAATGGTGTGAACCTAGTTACGTCTTTGATTGAAGTTCGGTAGGCCCATAGAGCTGAAAAAAGCATGAGATGCCAATTTGACTTGTGCATCCCAATAGTACGCTGAATCATGGTGATCAAAATCTTGTTCATGGCTTCAACTTGGCTGTTGGCCTGAGGGTAATATGGGGTCAAGCCATCAAGGCAGAAGCCCAATGCAGATGTTAGTTCTGCCATCATGTAATCTCTGAAATGGGAGCCATGGTCTGTGACAATGGCTTGGGGTACACCAAACCTAGAAATAGCATGGTTAAAAAGGAATTGAGCTACCATCTTACCATCTGCCGAATATGTAGGCATCTCTTCGGCCCATTTGGTGAAATAATCCACTACGACGATAATATAGCCATGCACCCTGGGTGAATGAGGGTTACATGTCATATAATCGATGCCCCATTTGGAAAAGGGAACAATGGTAATGACGGGGTGTAGGTGAGTGGGTGGGGTGTGCATCTTACGTTGGTAAATTTGGCATTCTTGACACTTGCGAATAGCAAGAATGTAGTCTTTGAAGATAGACGGCCAGAAATAACTAGCACGAAGGATTTTCTTAACTGTAGCGTAACCAGACATATGACCACCACATGCCCCTGAGTGGCAATCATTGAGAGATCTTTTAGTTTCCTCGATCATGAGGCATCGACGAAGAATAGAATCGACACCGACATGGTATAAAGTATTGTCAATAATATGGTAGGGTTGGGAATGATGCTGAATCCTTTGACGATCATCCTTGGTCAACGCGGACCAGAATGTGGAGGTTTGGAGATACACGATGATATCATCGTACCATGGATCAAGGGTGATAATAAGGAAAAGGTTCTCATCTAGGAGTTGTTCATCTACACCACAGGGAGAGATTTGGAGGGAAGGGAACAAATCGATTTAGCGAAAACAAGTGACTTCTTAGATTTGGCCGTAGTGAAGACCAAATCTAATTCTTGCAAGATATTGATCCATTTAGAATACTTGCCCCCTAGCAACTGACGATTTAGGATATAGGTCACAGGGTTGCATTCAGAAATCACTATAGTCATATGTAAAAGAATATAGTGCCGAAAACGTTGAACAACCTAAATGGTAGCCAAAGCCAACTTCTCGACATGTGCATAATGCGTTTCAGTGTCAAAGAGATTCTATCTAAGGTAGTAGATCACATGTTTGTTGCCTTCATTGTCATATTGAACCAACACCATAGCAAGGGTTCTAGGGGCTGCGGCTAGGTAAAGGAAGTAATCTCGATAATAGTCCAGTGGATGCAACAAAGGAGCATTTATGAGGATAGCCTTATGATCATCAAAATATTTTTGGGCCACCTTGTCCCATGCAAAGGGCATTCCTTGTTTGAGCAACCGGGTAAATCCTGTAGCTATCCTGACGTAGTTAGGTATAAAACGACAGAGAAAGTTGGCCTTTCCTTGTAGGCTCTGGAGTTGGTGTAGTGAAGATGGAGGGGATAAATTTACAATGGCCTCGACTTTTAATAGATCCAGGCAAATTCCTTCCTTAGAGATGATAAAGCCGAGGAGTTGTCTTGATTCCATGTAGAAAACACATTTGTGTGGATTTAACCGAATGTTATAATGTCTGCAACGTAGAAAAATCTACCGAAGATGGTCTGGGTGGTCTTGGCACTTACGAGAATGGGCAGGAAGGTCATCCAAGTAAGGCTGGAAAATGTTGTGAATATCATGAAACGCATAGGACATTGCTCGTTGAAATGTGGCTCCAACATTTTTGAGGTTGAAAGGGAGCTTCTTATACGTGAATGTACCCTATGGGCAGATACAGGTTGTCTTCTCTTGGTCAGCCGGTGCGATATTGATTTGGTTATAACTAGAGAAACTGTCCATAAAGGAAAATATCTCACTCCCAGAACATTCATCAATGATTTGATCAATGAAGGGAGTAGGATAGTTGTCTTTAGGACATGCACGATTAAGATCTAGATAATCCATGCAAACGTGGATTGTTCCTTGTTTTTTAGTCACCGAGACAATATTGGACACCCAGTGTGTAAGGGGGATGGGATAGATGAACCCAGCTTTGAGAAGCTTTTCATCTTCACCCTTAATAGAAGCGACCTTCCTAGGATGCACCGGGTGAAGCCATTGGCGGATGGGCTTTGCGTGCGGATATGTTCATATTTCATGCACCACAATGCTAGGATTGATGCTAGGAATTTCTTCGTAAGACCATGCAAAAACATCATGAAATTCTTGAAATAGACAAGTATATGTCTTGATCTCATCCGGAGAACAAGATTACCCAATATGAACATGTTCAACGACACTAGGTTTGATAGAAATGTCAATCAGTATCGTTTGGGTAATAATACCCAAATTTTCTTTCGACCATACTTCATGAGTAATAGTCGGTAGTGGAAATGGAAAAGAGGACTCTTCGAAAGCGGTAGACATGACCATCGGGAAAGGCAGGAACGAGGAGCGATGATGGGTATCGATCCATGGCGGTTCCTTGAGAGACATGACTTCCATGATACCTTCATCGGTAAGGAAGGTCTCGGCTAAGGGATCAGATGATTCCAAAGAGCCAAGCTAGGGGGATTGAGAATACATATCGAGAGAGGTCTTCGGCATATGATAATTAGAGGATGCAAAGTTCGAAGCCGAAATAATTTCCATGTAATTGCCTTCAGCGAGACTAAGCGGCATGACCTCGCCCCAAGCATCAACAAGATCTAGTGCAGGTATGACCCAGAGATCATATTTTACTGAGACCATGTTGACAAAGGAAACATGAGGAGGTGGGAGTGGAAAAATTTCCATTAAGGTAGAATCTTTGAAGAGTCCTGCCCCCACGCTCTCATAAGGAGCACTAGAGTGCTTGATGTACGAAAGATTGCCATCCGAGGAGGAAGATGCAAAGAAAGACAGACGATTGACAGTGAGAATCTTCCCTTGATGGGGAAAACGAATCACACGAAACAAAGAGGAGACCATGACATGCATGGCATGAGTTCAACTTCGGCAGAGTAGAAGATTATAATTGAGATTGGCGTCAACAATCTCTACTTCGACTTGCACTATCTTTCTTTCTAGGGTGATGGCAAGGTTAGGTAAGACACTGAAGGGTCATGAATTGTGCCCATCGAAAGATTCCAAAGTGTTCGGAGATTAGTTTAGTGCAAGAGAACCAATAGCCTTCTAGCATGTAGTTGACATGATGCAGGTGGAAGCACCTTCATCTATGAAAGTGCGATGGGTGGTCTTCTCATTAATGATTACTTGAATAAGAAAGGAAATCTGATGAAGGAGCCATGAAACATGGTTCTCTAGATCAAAACAAATCAAATTAGAATCAGTGGGAGTGATGCCCTCGATAGCCGACAGGAAAGATTTCCACTATGATGGGCATCTTTGGAGTACCTCGAGAGCCAACATGGTTGACGGTGCCTAAGCCAAATCCTCAAAAATATTATAGTGCTGAGTGGCTCAGGCATTGGGATTATATGAGGATTTCCACAACAAACTTCGAGAGGGTGGTTGAGTAGCGAAATCAGGGTTAGGGCGCTTGATTTGCAGCGAGCCTGAATTTGGGGGGGGGGAAGAAGAAGGAGGAGCTTCTTTTTCTTTCCTAGTGGCTGGAGTTGGAGTTTGATAATCTTTCGATAGGGTAGTGACATTAATGGGCCTACTCTTCATGAACACTTGGGATCTAGAGGAAGCAGATCGGGGTTGGTCTACCATTTGAGTCTGTTGAGATAGAAATGGATGTTTAAGGACAACAGGGGTCCCTTTGAGCAAGCGACTAACTTCAGATTGTCATGGACAATCCTTAGTATAGTGATCCTCCTCACAAATGAGGTAGGGGTACTTAGGTTTCCATTGCGAATATTTGCTAGCAAACAATTTGGGAGGACCCTGTTTCGGGGCGTCGGCTTTAGCTTTGCCTTTGCCTTTCTTTTTTCCTTTCAAGGATTTGTCCACTGTGGTAGACTGGACAACATGGACCTCTAAGGTTTTACTAGGGCCTGGTGGATTTTGAGATGAATTATTAAAAGAAGCGTTCGAGACTGACTTCTGTTTGGAAGAAGTTTTAGCAGGGGTCTGGGTTACTGAACCAATAACTCCATCAATGGGAGGAACAACCAATGACTTGATGCTGAGGAATCGGATGATGGTCGCAGAGCATTGGGTAACAATTTGTATAAGGTGCCAGACTGTGTGATCTGATAATCACCCTATGAGTGACCTCAGTTGAAGATTTATTAAACAAAAGGTATTACAGACTCATGTGCTGGTGTGTGTTCTATGTTATTGAAACAACGGATCGATCAGATTTCCAATACACAGATATTTTAAACGGAAAGATAACAGAGAAATACAGTAAGCAACACAAAGACACAAACAATTTTTAATAAGGATTTCATCGTATTCTCTAGGGCTACATCTTCAGTCCAGCTTCAGTGGTGGCCTTGTTTTATTGTGTCTTACAGCAGAGAAATTACATTATAGGGACTCAATATGAGTTCTCCTGACAGCAGATTTTGCTTGGCAAGGTGGTTCTTGGATTCCCCAAGCCACTCAATGTACACAGACTCTTGTTCTTCCTACCAGCTCTGTGACCCTTGGTCTACAGTGGAAAGAGCCAAATGTGATGCTCATTCCAGGTAGATTCCTCTATGGGAAGGCTTGAATCTTCAAGCTCTCTGGTGCTTGATGCTGCCTTTGGTCAGCTCGACCCTCTATCTCCTTTGCTTGGCTTTACTGTTCTTTGTGTTCAGTCCTCCTCTCAGGGTTCACTATTCACTATCTCTCTGGTCACTTGGAATTCTCTCCAAATCCTTCAACTCTATTTGACTATCTCTTTTCATGGCTTTAACCATTCGACCCCTTATGCCTGCTCGGTTTCTCTCCTGCCTGCATCGATCCACCTTCCGTAGATGTGCTTGGCGTTCCCTGTTCGGCATCAGCATGAGCACTTAGGTAATGCCATGTGTCCCCATCTAACTGGGGCCAGCATGCTTCGTTGGCTTGTTTCTTTGGTTATGTCATGGATACGTTCTTTCTCCACCATTGCGATCAAACGGATTCCAAATCTTTTTAAATCGTATCTTATTCCCTGTCGATTCAGCTTCTTTCTATCGGGCGCAATCTCAGCCGTCTGATCTGGGCTCCTCCAGATCCAACATCATATGCACCTCGAGTGCGGTTGACTTGCTCGACTGATAGCACGTGATCACAGTGGTTTTTCTCTCACCTCCGCTGCCACGCATCGATCGTTGAGTGGGATCGCTCCGCTCTCCTCCAAAACCTCTTACTGTTCAAGGGCGCCCCGATCGATACCATCGGTTTTCTAGAGAGCAGGTCCCACCTTTGTCCTTTAGTGCTTTTTGTTTTCTCGCCCGCAGTTCTCCAGCTCCCAACGTGACCGAGTGCTTAAGGCTCCTCCATTTGGGCCCTGTTTGCCCAGTGATGCGCGATTAGCACGCGCTAATCGCACATCACAATCGCCTCCTTTTCCGGATTTGGGGCTCCCAGGGGTTGTTTTGACCTTCTGCACAATCTCCATGGGCCTCGGTCAGCGCGCTTTGACTGAGGTCCTCTTCATTCCGTGCTGACTGCCATGGCCACTAGTTTAGGGTGTTTTTGATGCTGTTTTGGATTTCATTAAAGATTTGTTTAACTCAATACAGTCAAAGTTCTTGACAGTATTTTGTGGATCTGATTTGGATCATGGCCTCCCTACCGAAAAAGCTTTTGGACCACCAAAAGTTGGTTTTCTTCAAGCATCGACTAAGTGAGGAAACTGCTATCTCACTTCTCCAATCTCTATCCACTTCGCGCTGCTCGATTTCGAACCTTTAAGCCCAATCCTAAGGTATTCCACCTGTCCACTATGCATCGTCCTTACCTTCTTGTCCAGCACTGTGTCTTCCTGTAACTCATTAAGGTATTTAGGTAGCAGGTCATCAACATAAGGTAATTGACTCTGCTCTTCAGGGTCCTCAATCATTGAAGGTTCAAACAACCTCAAGCAATCTGTGTTCACAACTGAGTAGATGTGCATGTAAGCTGGCAGATCAAGGCGAAAAGCATTCTCACCAATCTTCTCAAGTATCCTAAAGGGTCCATACCTGATAGGTTTTAGCTTTCTACCTTCACCTTGTATTCTGTCCTTGCTGATATACAACAAGACTTGGTCTCCAACTTGAAAGCTATGCTCCATCCGATGCTTATCATGCCTAGCCTTGTACTTGGCCTGGCTCTTTTCCAGCTGTTCCTGTACTGCCTAGTGGATCTCCTGGATCTGTTCAATGAACCTAGTTTCCTTGTCCACATCACTGTGTCTATCAACCATGGTATCTTTACCAAAGACAAAATCAAAGGAGACCTTGGTATGAAACCAAAATAGGTCTCAAAAGGAGATCTCTGTGTAGAAGAGTGTTTGGCTCTATTGTAAGCATGCTGCACATAGCACAAGTTCTCATCCCAAAGCTTAGGATGTTTGTTGTAATATCCTCTCAGTAGCTGGATCAAAGTTCTATTAACTACTTCTATCTGGCCATCTTTTTGTGGATGAAAAGATGTGCTTTTCTTCAACTTGGTGTCCATTAGTTCCCACAGACTTGACCAAAACTTCCCCACAAATTGGGTGTCTCGATTAGATACAATAGAAGTGGGTAATCCAAAATGAACCCATACATGTTCAAAGAATAAATTTGCAGTTTGTTCAGCTGTAATTTGTTTACTACAGGGTATCAAAATGCACATTTTGTTGAACCTATCCACGACAACATATAGATAATCATGACCTTTCCTAGATTTAGGCAGTCCTCCAACAAAATCCATGGAAATTCTTTCCCAAGGGTGAGAAGGAACTGGGAAGGGAGTGTACAAGCCTAGTTTTCTATTGCTGGGCTTGCTTTTAGCACACATGGCACACCCCTTTACATATCTAGAAACTGTCTCACTCATTTTTGGCCAATAGCAGAACCTTTGCAGCTGTGCAACTGTTTTACTTACCCCAAAGTGACCTGATATTAGAGAAGTATGTGCTTCCCTAATTATCTTTGCTTTCTCAGTTTGTGGAATGCAGAGTTTCCCACAATGATATAAGAGTCGGTCCTTCACATGGTAGTCCAATTCTTCTACTCTTTTGCCTTGACTCAAAG
>APFE031084795.1:116286-126287 GCA_000404065.3 Pinus taeda | reverse complement strand
ATTTTTTGGGAGGGTTTTTAGGCAAAAAACCCGCGCTCGGGGTACGCAGGCTCACCACTGCGAACCTGTGGACCCCGACTTTTTCTCCATTGGGAAAAAGCTCGGGGTCCACACCTTTCAAGTAGACAAAGTGCGGTCCCACGCACTGTGTCTAACATGTAGGGTGCGGGCCTCGCCGCGAGGGTTTTAAACCCAGAAATCCTCAAAAATGGACCAATGAAAAGTTTTTCTAGCTTTCTAAATGATCTTTTTGCTTGATGTAGGTGGTACACCATGCTAGATTGGCGAGAACGAGAGCAAAAGGACGTGGATGCTGCCGCATGGAATCATCAGCCTTCACTTGATGCTTTGAGGGTGTGCGGCTTATACAAATACTGGGCCATTCCTGGCATGAGGGCTCAGGTAGATTTCTTACAGTGGATGGTTGACAGATGGAGTGTCCAGGACCAGTGTTTCTTTATTGGCGGCCACCAGCTCGAGATCGAGCCGGCGGATATATACTTCTTGACTGGTTTTCCTAAGAGAGGTGTTGACTTGACTCTATTCGGGACTAGGGCAGGTGGCCAGTCTGTCGATAGCCTCCGGTTAGAGTACTGCAACCGCCAGACTAGAGACAAAGGGATAGACATAAAGACCATATCCCGTCCTGAGCTTATGGTGATTGCATTCACTGTTACTAGACTTTGCAGAGCTGCCGCATTACATGTTGCCGCCGGATCCCAGATGTGTATGGCAGTTGATTGCTTTCAGGGCACCATTTTCAACAGGTGCGATGCTGTGTTGGCCAATGTGAAGGGCCAATTGACCAGGGCCAAGAACGGACGACTGAAGACTTTTGGTTATGGAGCTTTAGTTGTGAGCTTCGGCCTGGAGAGGATTCCTATGCTTATCCCACAGCACCTTACAGTTGGAGCTGGGCTTCCGCAAGACCCCAAACTGATGCGATGGGTCACAGTCATGGCCCGTCATCCTGACGAGGGGACCGAGGTCATTTGGTTCAAACCTGAGTATTTCCAATGGCTGGAGAACCAGGTTTTTCTATTCAGGATCCCTTATGCTGGGGTTGATTTTCGTGGAGACCCAGACATGGCTCTTCCTCCAGGAGAGCAGTGGGATGACTAAGGTAAAATTATTTTCAACACTTTCCTAATGTTAATTAATTTTCCTATTTTTATATCGTCTCAAAACTGATAGTATAATTTTAAAATGCAGATGTGGGCCCATAGAGACCAGCCGCTGTCCGGCCTTTCGAGAGGAAACAACCAGTTGCACTGGCTCCAGCCCCACAGGACGAATCAACAGAGACCTTGGCCGAGTTGGACAGTCACCTAGAGCGCCTGACAGGGGACATTCCTGAGACCAGCATAGACGACATCCCTCGTCGACTTCAGTGCTATGTGATTGGAGTTCTCGGACCTTTTAGGAGGTTCCTTTGTAAGGTGGGCCGTGTAGTGGTTTCGTATCGAGATCATCACCAGTGATGGGATGATCGCTTATTGTAGTCTCACATGACATTTTGTTTTTTGTACCTATCATTTTTGCTGATCATAAGGTGTTTTTCAACCTATGATCGAGGACGATGTATTTGACGCACTCCTATATATATGATATTGTTATTACTAGCTTGTCTTGTTAAACATGTTATGGAATGTTTTTTAAATTTACTTGTATGATTATTACACATGTCTACTTAACATTTGAGAAGCAATTGCATCTGCTAATGTATTTAAAGATCTTGGAATATGCTGATATTCAATATAGTCAAATTCACGTTCCAAGAGACGCACTCTCAAAAATAATCTTAATAAAAATGGATTTCTAATGGCGTATACTCTATTAAGCTGTAATACAACGAGTTCAGAATCTAACCTCACTATCAAACGCTGAATCCCAAATGAAATAGATTCAGATAATAACTCAACCACTACACTATACTCTGCGATGTTTTTCGTTGTTTGACCGAGGCTTACCCCATGCATAGATACCAACTCGTCAGAGGGTGAATAAATAACCCAAGCTGCGGAAGAAATATTCCGTGTACTATGACAAGCGCCATCAGCGAAACCAATATATGTTTGGAGAGGCATCGACATCTGCGACATCAAACGTAAAACCAAGATAAGCAGGAATAACGATGAAAAACTCAATCTCTAAGCTAAGCACACTTTAATCTAAAACACACCAGCTAGAAGAAAAACTAACCTAACTAAAAAAATCTCCACACTCGTTTTAAGCATAATATCTCTTCAGGTAAAGACCAATTCTGGGTTTACCTAAAGAGACCCCGTCAAAGTCTACCAATTCATAGGCCCCTTTGGATAGCTTTCACTTGACAACAAAGGGACCATGCCACATAGGCACGAATTTTCCAGTGCCTAATTTATCATTTGCTTGATCATACAAAAGGACTAGATCTCCTTCCGAAAAATTTCGAGGGGTTACATTTCGATCATACTAAGCCTTAATACGTTTGTCATGAGATTCGATCGCTAATGCAGCATCGCGACGATTCTCATTTAGCTGAGCTAAGTATAATAAACGTCTTTCCTCTTCAGAAGTAGCTGGAAGTAACTTGATGGCCATTCGCAATGATGGGATTTCGCACTCAATAGGTAACACAGCTTCCAAACCATAAACTAGTTGGAAAGGAGTGAACCCTGTTGATGTTTTGACTGAGGTTCGGTATGCCCACCGCGCTGAAAATAACATGTTGTGCCAGTTTGACCGATGAATCCCAATGATTCGTCGGATCATGATGACTAAAACTTTGTTGATGGCTTCAACCAGACCATTAGCTTGTGGATAATAAGGAGTTGAACTGTCATGACACAAGCCAAGCTGGTTTGTAAGTTTTGTCATCGTAACGTTTCGAAAATGATGCCCATGGTCAGTGATAATTGCTTGTGGAACATCAAACCTAGCAATTATATGATTGAATACAAAAATTGCTACTGTTTTTCCGTCTGCCTCAAATGTAGGCATCGCCTCGGCCCACTTAGTAAAATAATCTACCGCAAGGATAATATACGCATGCCCCCCGACCGAGTTAGGGTTACATGTAATAAAATCGATACCCCATTTGGCAAAAGGACCAACGACAATTATAGGGTGAAGAGGAGCAGGTGGAGCGCACATCTTTCGATCAAAAATTTGACAATTGTGGCATTTTCGGACCGCAGTGATACAATCTTTAAACAAAGACGGCCAGAAATAGCCAGCGCGCAATATCTTTTGGGCAGTGGCATACCCAGACATATGACCGCCACACGCTCCAGAGTGACAGTCATTTAAGACCCTTTCAGCTTCCTCATGATTCAAACAACTTCGGAAAATAGAATCCGCCCTAAGACGATAAAGAGTATCTCCAATAATTTTGAATTGTTGGGATTGGAATCGGATTTTCCGACGGTCGGATCGTGAAATATCTGGCCGAAAGTTTTGGGTTTGGAGATAAGTGATGATATCTCCATACCACGGATCTAAAGCACTGATCAGAAACAAGGATTCGTCCGCAATGGGCTCCTCCGCCACAGTTTCTGTATCAACACGCGGGAAGTCACACATAAGTTCCGCAAAAACTAAAGATTTCTTTGACTTGGACTTTTCAAATTCTAAGTCAAACTCTTGTAAGATGACAATCCATTTGGAGTACTTTCCCCCCAACAACTGCTTGGTCAAAATATAGATCATAGGGTTGCAATCAGAAATGATCATAGTTTTGCGTAATAAAATGTAATGACGAAATCGTTGGACAACTTGAACAGCTGCCAATGCCAATTTCTCCACATGTGAGTATTTTAGCTCTGTTGGATTTAACGTGTGACTAAGGTAATATATCACATGCTCCGTACGGTGGAATAGGAAGCGTCAAGATACAAAAAGTAGTCCTGGTTGTAGTTGGGAGGATGTAACAGCGGTGCATGGGTCAATGCATGTTTTAAAGCATCGAAATATTTCTCAGCTATCTCATCCCAATAGAATGAAGTATTTTGTTTCAACAACCGGGTAAAACCCTTGGTAATCTTGGCGTAGTTAGGGATAAGTCGACGTAAAAAGTTTGCTTTCCTTTGCAAACTTTGGAGTTGACGAAGACTCGAAGGAGGAGGCAATTTGATGATAGCTTCGACCTTCGAAGGATCAACGCGAATGCCGGCTTTTGAAACTACAAATCCCAGCAATCGACCCGTTTCAATGCAAAACACACACTTGTGGGGATTCAACCGAATTCGATAATGGCCTACACCTCATAAATATTGCTCGTAAAATGGACGAGGTTGATCAGCTCGATGTAAAGAATGAGCAGGAGGAAAAAATCATCGAGATTAGGGTTGCCACAATATGTATATCATTGAAAAGCGTAAGACATTAGCCCATTGAAAAGTTGCTGTCGGCGTTCTTCAGTCCAAAAGGTAATTTGCCCAAAAAAAAATGTTTCCCCATGGACAAATGAATGCCGTTTTTGGTTGATCGGCAGACAGATATTGATTTGATTGTAGCGGAAAACGCCCATCTAAAGGAGAAAATTTCACTGCCGGGCACAATCATCAATTAATTTGATCGATATAGGGAGTAGGGTAATTGTCCTTTGGACATGCTCGATTAATGTCCCTATAGTCGATACATATTCTTATTGTTCCTTGCTTTTTATTCACGGGCACAATATTCGATACCCAATCCGTTAACGGGATCGGATAAATGAAACCTGCTTTCAACAGTTTTTCAACTTCTGCTTTAATTGCAGTAGCTTTTCTTGGGTGAATCTGACACAGACATTGCCGAACGGGCTTAGCATCCGGGTAGGTTTTAATTTCATGAACTACGATTCCTAGGTCAATTCCTGGCATTTCCTCATAGGACCAGTCAAACACGTCGCAGAATTCTTAAAATAGGGCCTTGTATGTTTTAATTTCATCGTCTGTACAAGAGGCACCTATATGAACGTTTTCAACAATTCTAGGCTTAACTGAAATGTCAAGGGGAATAGTTTTAGAAATATTTCCCAAATTTAACTCGGAGTCAGGATGTTTCATTGGATTCTTAGCGTCCTTAACATATTCAGTTGTAAATATTAATGAAAAATTGTTTTCAAAATGATCGCTTTCGGGTAAAAACGAAGATCTGTGATGTAGATCTTCCCATGGTAACTCATCGACACATAGGATTTCACGAATTTGCTCATCTGATTGAACAAGTTTGGAAAACGTTTTGAATTCCGAGGTTGACGTTGAAAATGACTCTTCATGGACTTCGTTCATTAAGTCGATTTGGGTTGATGTTTGGTCGGAAAACGACTGCACAGTCTGATATGCAAGCTCATACGGACTCAAAGGCATAAGAGTACCAGATGAGTCTATCTCAGTCTCAGAAGGTTTGATCCAAGGATCATCATTAGCAATGGTTCCTGATGAAATCATATGAATGGTTGCAGTAGAAGACGATGTGTTGATAGGAGGGAAAGGAAAAGTGCCCAGTAAACCGGAATCTTTAACTAACCCTACACCAACATCCTTATAAGGGATCGTCACTTTGCCAACATGCTGAATGCTCTCAGCAGAGGCTGGGTCGGATGAAAAGTATGACAACTGGTCTATAGTTACGATCTTTCCATTGTGAGGGAACTTTATAAGCCGAAAGACCGATGAGACAACAGCTGTCATGGCGTAAGACCAACTACGCCCCAAGAGAAGGTTGTAATCTAGAGGGGCATCAACCACCTCCACATCTAGATTAACAGTTTTGCCTTCAACCCCTATTGGTAGATCCTGTAAAATGCCAAACGGATGGAACCCACGGCCATCAAAGGCCTTAAGAATTGTCGGGGATTGGTTGAGTGCAGGAGAACCAAGCGATCTCCAACATTGTATCGACATAATGCACGTGGAAGCTCCCTCGTCAATCACAGTCCTATGAACAGGTCTGTTTTTGACTATCACTGGAATCTGGACAGCCATTTGATGGGTAGACGCGGTGCACTATTTTCTAGATCGAAGATTATAAGGTTCGGGTCCTGAGCGTCAACAGCTCCTATAGCCGAAAAAAGTAATTTGCGCTGTGCTGGACATGATTGCAGCACTTCCAAAGCCGACATTGCTGAGGGTGAAACAACTAAATCCTCAACAATGTTGTAATTCTGAGCCGCTCTCGCATGTGGATTGAAAGCAGACTTTCGAAGTACACCCTTTGTGGGCAGTTTGATTAGTAAGTCTGGGTTAGGTTTCTCGATCTATAGTGGATCGGAACCGGGAGCTGAGGTTGATGGATTTGAATGAGAAGATTCTACTTCTTTACCATCAACAAGACTTTTACTGCAATAATCTTGCGATCGAGTCACAATCCTTACATGAGACATCATCAATATGGGTTCTTCATTGGCACTGGAGGATGAACGTATCATCTTACTATCTTGAGCTGGAAAAGGATCCTTCAAGACAGCAGGAGTTTGGGAACCTTTGACAATTTTTGCAGCTTTCGCCCGATGAGGGCAGTCTCTCGTATAATGGTCTTCATCGCAAATGAGACACGGATAACGAGGTTTGCGTTTTTCATCAGTGGGTTCCAATTTTTCGGGTTTCTCTTTTGAATTTTTCTCTTTATTCTTCTTCTTCCCTTTCTTCTTACCACTAGTTTTTGGTTTAGCTGTAGATGATTCTACAACGTGAATATCGGCGGAAAGTTCCGCGGAAGACTCTCCTGTCAGGGAATCTGGAAGGTTATTATAGGAGAAGATTTCTTAGAAGATTTCTTCTTACTTTTAGTATTCACCGTGCCAATCATACCATTAGTAGCATGAGACCCTGAAGGAGCAGCAACGATTTGATTTTGATTAGGTAGGTTGGGGATCTTCTCGTGTAACGTACCCGAATGAGTGTAAACTAAGTCAAGGTACTGTGCTTGAGCAATGACTTGCTCTTCAGTAACTACTCCGGCATTAGCTACATCTTCAGTGATCTTAGGCAATAAGGATTTTACAAACCACTCAGCTAAGATTTGATCCGGGATATAAACCTTCACTAAACGCCGTCAACGTCTCCATTCATGGATATGATCTGAGATGTAAGTGGACGTCGACTGCTTTAACAAAGTTAATAGCTCCGTGCCATTGTCATATCTGACTGGCAACTGAAAATGAGTTAAAAACGAGGTAACTAACTGACTAAAATCATAAAAAGTGGCTCGCGGTAATTCGATGTACCATTTGGCCACAAGACCAATTAGAGTGCGTTGAAAAAGACGTAAACGAATAGAATCATCTGAAATGGAGTTGGGCGCACACCAGAGATGATAAGTCATCACATGGTTCGACGGGTCCTCTCCTGGTTTACCTTCGAATTTAGGAATATCACTGGGCAACTTATGCGGCATTGGCGGCCAATATGGAAGATAGTTGATTGGATCGTTCGTAAGGCGAGTCAAGTCAGGCAAATCCAAATTTACGATAAATGGTAACTGACGATTAGGGTCCCTGAAACTTGGGGTCTACAAACCAGCCCCATGAGGAGGATATCCAGGATAACTTGGAATGGGAATCGCATTCGAGATATTTTGACCTCCTGGAAAACCAGGATTAACCGGACCATACTGGGGTTGTTGAGGTTGTTGATATGTATACCCAAGGTACGGTTGATATTGATAGGTTGGTTGCTGAGCAGCAGGACCGTATGGATACTGTCCTTGGTACGGAGGTTGATTAAATTGAGGTTGAGAAGTAACAACCGTACTTCCTACAGGCATCTGGACTGAAGTCTGGACCGTAGATCCAGACTGAGGTAAAGATGTTTGAGGGGTAGATACAGGAGCAGTAGAAACCGGAGCTGCCGATACTCCAGAAGAAGGTGGGGTAGATGGAGTAGATATTGCAGTAGTTACAGCAGACGTTTGAGATGGAGTACGAGGCGTACTAGGTCCAGACTAAGAAACTACAGAAGGTGCAGAAGTTTGAGCAGTAGACTGGACGGGTTGCTGAGATGGACCAACGACCAAGGGTTGTCCAGGTTGAGATGACGGCTGCACATTCGGTTGCAAGACCTACTGGGATTGAGATGGATCCCACACCAAATTCGTTCCGGGGTATGGACCTTGAGGATATTGAGGACCATAACCAAATTGAGGGTAGGTTTGATACTATGATTGACCAGAAGGCAGTTGGTAACCTTGAGATGGTTACTGACCTTAGGGTTGATAACCCTGAGGCATGTACTGATACTGGGGTTGACCTTGAGGTATATATTGATATTGAGGTTGATTTTGGGGTGCATATTGATACTGAGGTTGACCTTGGGGTACATACTGATACTGAGGTTGACCTTGGGGTACATATTGAGTCTAGGGTTAACCCTGAGGAACGTACTGTCCCGTAGGTATGTACTGTCCTTGAGGTTGTCGCCCGTGCGCAAACTGAGTACCTTGAGGTTGCCCCCCAGGCGGTAACTGACCACCTTGAGGTTGAGAACTTGACATCATTAAAATATCCTCTACACTCAACGGTTTAGTACCACTACTTCCAGTTAACAACTTCTGTTCGATAGGTTGAGGAGATGCTCCCGAAAAAGTACCAAAGATGGACTGATACCCAGCGGGAACAGAAGGACTGTCGTACAAATAGGCTTTCGAAGATTGAGAATACATGGATGACGGACTAGACATATTCAATGCAAGATAATGATCTCTAGGTGCAGGGTGATAAAAAATGCGAGGTGGTGAAAAACTAAGTCTTGGATTTTCTAAAATATTGGTCAGTGAACGGTACCAAGCAGTGCTCCTAGGTGGACTATAAAAAATCGATTCACGCTCCCTAAGTTCTAATATAGGTCAATTGTTTGGAAAAGGAAAGCTTTCTTCGATGTTCGAAATAGCAAGCTCTTCGATTGCTATGAGTCCAGTAGGAAGATCTTGGGTAATTACGGTTTCTACCCTAGGAGAACTAGGACCACTAGGAGTCGGAGAAACAAACTCTGATACGGGAGTAGCAGCAATGCCAGATTCGGGTTCAGATACTTCAGGTTCTTCACCTATATCACTAGTAGATGCAATACTACCAGTAACTTCTGAAATTACTAACGGTTGAGAATCAGAATATTCTACCAAAGAAGGTTCTCCTTCTTCAGGTGACCCACTTCTACCGCTACTCGGAGATATGAGGACTTTCAAGCCTTCAAGTTGGCTCGGTATGTCTTCAGGAGGTTGAACCCGAAGTCTACGGGATGTCCTCAGTAACTCAGCCACATTAACAAACTCAGAGGATTGGCCCCGAAGCCTACAGGAATGCCTCGGTAATTCAGCCACAGTTAAAGACTTTTAACTACTTCACACGAAACAAAGTAAAATTTCAATGAAAACCACCTAAAGTCTCTAAAGAACCAAACAAATTGAATCACACGCCTAAAGAATCTTGGAGATCAAACACACACAAACAGTAACTTTCCGGACCGAAAACACTAGTTGGTGATGAAATCCAACATCGCAGAGTTCGATACGGAAATAGCGGTTGGAACAGTTACCCCGACAACCTGCTTAATGAATAGACTGGCACTAGTTTCTCCACTTAACTGTCTCGAGTGAAGAGAACCCCCCAGAAAATCCAAGTGAGTCTAGCCGATGTTTGCTCCAGGTACAGTGGGATCTTCCCGCAACCATCACCTTAGGAAGAATCCTATAGAATATGGTCACTAAGGTTACCAACAGAAACAAATATACCTGGGGGAATAGTCTACGATCCGATACGCACGCAAGGGCAGAGTAGCAAGCTCAATCCCCTTGAAGGCTCCTTGACATAATCCTAGGTTTACCAACAAGTGACCCTGGGCTCCTCGACAATGGTTAATCCGAGGTTTACCGTTTGTAATACGTGAATATCTTGCGTCGTTCCCAATGAGGAAGGATTGATTCCCACACTGGTTCAGACACGATCTCGTGCTTCTCCTTTAAGAGGAGCTTTCCCAGAGCATAGATGCAACAATTGGATTTCTCCTACCGCAAGATAAAGCTACTTGTTTGTTTTACTA
>APFE031084795.1:88240-116028 GCA_000404065.3 Pinus taeda | reverse complement strand
GACTCAAAATCACTACAAAAATGCACTTAAGATGATTAAACAATCTTTTCTCTTCAATGAATTTCTAGCTAGGAAAGAGTTGGAGAATGCAAATACTTATAAACACAAATCTTTCTTTAACAAACAAATCAAAAGAAGAGTATTTGTTCCAATGCACTCAAAATGAGAGAACTAGTTATTTTCACAAGAATTCCCTTTTTCATTCGAACACTCAAATGCTACCAAGACAAACTTTTTCAAAAGAGATTTTTCATATTTTAAAAAACATTCAAAATTATAACTAAAGTAAATCTTTGAGAAAAACTATGAATAAAGCAAACTTGAGATCTACAAACTATGAAAAACTATTTGAAGTAAAAGCTCACAAAAAGTCTTTTTGAGGATGTTTTACTTGGCTATAAGCAAACCAAGGACCAATTTGTCCAGAATCACAAATAAGTCAAGAACAACCAATTTTGTTTTCTTTTTGAAAATAAAAATCCAAACTTTTAATCAAAAGCTTTTCGACGTTTTGTAAAGAGAAAACTCAAAACGGATTCGTCAACAAGGGGAGATTTCATAAATGGTTAGACTCATAAGAAGGGTGGCAGACACTAAGGTGATCTGAAGTCCCTACAACTTCTAAGCTCAGAGCCACTACACAACCAAATCGAAAATCAAACCCAACAAGCAAAACTCCTAGGAATTTCACCTAAAAGCCTAATGCTAATGAAATAACCAAGGAAAGATTTCAACCAGTCACATGCAAGTATGGGCAGAGGATAACCACTACAAAAACAAGATAAAACTGATTTAAAGAGTAAATTTCAAAATTTCAAAATTTTAGCAGGGTACGCAGGTTCAGAGTTTACACAGGTGCGTATACGCTCTGTGCACAAAGTAAAAGTGCGTACAGGTACGCACTGTGATACACGTGCAGACTGTGGACTTCGACTAAAGTAATGAAAAATAAAAAACAAACCTAAATCCACTAAGTCTACCCAAAGCCACACACAACAAGCCAAAAACAAAAACAAAAAGGCAAGTTTCTCAAGTCAAAGAAAAACGAGGAAAATAATCAAGTCCCCAGCGGAGTCACCATTTTGTCACACGGAATGAGTCGATCTTGCAAACAAGATAGAACTTCCTAGAATCTAAAGAAGACCTATGACAAGCAAACCAACCAGACACTATCTTTCTCTAAATGCGCTTTATAAATAATGGCAAACAAATGTGTTTAAGGCCTACCTCATGTCCAACGCAAGTTTGGGGATGCCTTCGCTCCTTTGATCCAAGTAAGTTCCTTTGTCGCAAACCTGCAAACACAAACAAGGCAAACGATTAAATAGCACCTGAATAACTAGTATTATGAAACATATTTAACATGAAAGTCAAGGTGTCCATGAAACAAATAACATAAGATACTTGTTGAGAAAAATGAGCTTGATTGTATTAATTCAAAGGAGAAGAACCTTACAACCTTTGCCTTGACGCTGTACAAGCTCCTCCCAGGGTCCAACAAGAAGTCTCCTCTACTTTGACAAGCTTCACTCACTCCCCAATGAAGCCAAAAAGGTATGTGATCTCTCCTTTTAAGCTCAAATAGGAAGTCTTGATTTCACCAGCATTTACCCTAAAAAATGTTCAGCTTCTAACCTCCCTAGCCACTAACCCAATGCCTCAATTTATAGTGCAATGGAGGGAAGTTACTCGGTCCTCCTTCAAAGGGATTAGAATCCTCCTTCAAAGGGATAGCTCCTCCTAACAAGGGATTAGCTCCTTCTCTTTTGGGATGCATGAACCTCTTTGGAGCGAACAATCCACGTCAAAATTCCTTCTAGAAACATCTAGAATTAACCCAAAGTGAGTTTTTTAAGATAAAATTGTTTCCTTTTGACTTTCACAGGGGTTAGCACCTCCCCTTTATACAAAGCGTATAAGTACGCAGGTATTCTGAACAAAAGGTGCGGGCCCGCAGGCAAAAGTGAGAGAAAGTGCGGAACCAGAGTTACATGCTTTTTTGATGTCTTTCTCTCATTTCCAAAGCTTGTTTTGAAGAGCTGAGGTCTGAGACTTGCTTAGGAGGCTGGTATAGGTGGTGATAGACCCATACCGACTGTAAATAATCAAGGTGACGATATTTCTGTGTAACATATTGCCCCCTAAAGTGCGAAGTCTGTTACCGGTAATAGTTTCCACTCGGATGCTGCTATTCCCCCTAAGATGGGTGGCTATCTTAGAAACAAACAAGTAAACTCTACTATTGTTTTCCTTTATGAAAATAGACAAGAGGAGAACCAAGAAGACCAACCTTAGTCTTGCGCTCGATTTCCTCTCCTTCTTGATAGAGCTTCACCGCTTCTTCTTTGTCTGCCCAGCTTCAAAAGGAACCTGTCGAATCACAACAACATATCACTATCGAAGAAACAAAGATCTATATTCATAAATAACATAGGACCAGATGTGTGTTAACCATATAAATGCATATATAAACAAGAACACAAGAATATGGAAGAAAACAAGAATAGCTTTATTAAGATGAAAAGTAGCAAGAGGATTACAACCATATTTTCTGACCCAGCATCATCCTCCAGCTAGGAAGCTCTTCTTCACCTCAAGCAAAGCTTAGATCACCCAACACTATGAATGTAGACCAGAAAACCAACAACACTTCTCTATAAGATACAAAATTCCAGCCTCTGGATCTCTGTGATGAGGGATCCATATATAGATGATTACAGAGAGGTGAGTCATCTTCTGGGATCTTGATTAGTGTCCTCTCTATGATAGTTCCTGCTTCCACTTGGAGAATGATGATCTCTTACTCATCCTAGTCGAAAACAGAGAGGCAAGTGTCAGAGGGGAAGCTTCTGGAAGATTCCATGATCTTCCACCTCGCATTTTTCTCCCTGCCATTTGTCTATTCCCGACCATCGCACCCTACAGAGGAGAAATTTAGTATGCATCACACCTTGTACAATGGCAAGGTGATATGCATCGCACCCTCTACACTGAGCTTTCAGTATGGTCCAGTTTTGACCATTTATGAGCAGTTTTCAGTGGAGAATTTCTGGGAGATGATGTAATCAGCTGACCTTCTTCCTTTAGGCAGTGAAGCAACACTTTTAGGGACTTAGGAGCCCTTAGGTTATGGACATTTATGATTGGGGTTGAAGTGCCCAAAAATGTCTATAACAATAGTGCACGATTACGGTGGTTTTTCTCTCACCTCCGCTGCCACGTGTCGGTCGCTGAATGGGATCGCTCTGCTCCCCTCCAAAACCTCTTACCGTTCAAGGGCGCCCCGATCGATATTGCCGGTTTTCTAGAGCGCGGGTCCTGCCTTTGTCCTTTAGCACTTTTTATTTTCCCACCCGCGGTTCTATGGCTTCTAACATGACCGAGTTCTTAAGGCTCCCCCATTTCGGCCCTGTTTGCCCAACGATGCGCAATTAGCGCTTAAGCGCTAATAACGCATCAAAATCACCTCCTTTTCTCGATCCGGGGCTCCCAAGGGCTGTTTTGACCTCTTGTGCAGTCTCCATGGGCCTCGGTCAGTGCGCTTTGACTGAGGTCCTCGTCGTTCCGTGCTGGCTACCATGGTCACTAGTTTAGGGTGTTTTTGATGCTGTTTTGGATTTCATTAAAGATTTGTTTAAATCGATATAATCAAAGTTCTTGAAAATATTTTGTGGATCCGATTTGGATCACTGGGAGTAAACTAGATCCAAGTAATGGGCATGGGCAATGGCTTTCTCTTCAGTGACGCATCCACCCATAGCTATATCACGAGAAATTTGGGCTACGAATGATTTGGTAAACCATTTAGTGAGCAATTGATCATCTATCTCGAACTTGATCAGGTGAAGTCTACGTCTCCATTCATGGATATGATCAGATATGTGCATCGCAGTGTCTTGCTTAAGCGATGAGCGTAAATAGGTTCCAGTTTAATAATGAACCGACAACTGAAAATGCGTGAGGAAAGCCATGGCTAACGAATTGAAGTCATGGAAAGTACTTCGAGGTAGCTCGATGTACCATTTCACTACGGCACTCGTGAGGGTTCCTTGGAAGAGACAAAGATGAATGGAATCATCCACGTATGAGTTCGACGAGCACCAGAGGTGATATGTCATCACACATGGGCCTAAGGATCTTCTTTATCTTTTCCATCAAACTTTAGGCAATCACTTGGTATCTTGGACGACACTGGAGGCCAGTACGAATGAAGAATCGGATCATTCATAAGACGTGATACATACAACAACTCAAGTGTAGCTATGAAAGGTAATTGAGTGTTAAAAGGCATGAGAGGTCGATATGCGGGTCCATAAGGAGGAGCCCATTCCTGCTGGTAAGGATTTTGACCCCATAGTGGGGGGTTTTGGCCATATGGCATCTGAGGTTGCCCCCATTGTAGATTACCTTAACCAAAGGGAGGATTCAGACCAATACCTTAAAACTGTCCATGCACAGGTTGCTGATAGGAAATGTATGGGTTAAAAGGCTGCTGAGCCTATTGATATTAGACATATGGGTATGGGACCTGTTGTCCTAGAACATAGGGCTGTTGGGCCTGTTTTCCCTGAACAAGAGGGTTTTGTACCTGCAGTCCTTGGGCATAAAGTTAATACACTTGTTGCCCTTGGACGTAGGGGTTTCGTACCTGGTGCCCTTGGTCGAAAGGATTCTGAACTTGTTGACCCTGGACAAGAGGATTCTGCACCTGTTGCTGCAGGATTTGACCTTGACCCTGTCCCTACAAGGGTTAACCTTGTTGATATGTATACAAGGGTTGCTACTACCCAAGTTGGTTTTTCTGTTGCAAGGGCTGACTTTACAGTTGAAAAATTTGTCCTTGGGGCTGTAGAGGTTGGTCCTATGAGGGTATGGGTTGAGAGGTATGCAGAGCATATTACATCTGCTACTGCGTGGCCTGTTGCAACTGTTGAAAGGAATAACCTTGCGGTTGTTGCAAGTGACCTTGTTGCGGGATAATTTGCCCTTACTGTTGCACGGAAATCTCTTACTGCAAAAAAGGTTGCCCTTGTGGTAATAAAGGCTGCCCTGGTTGTTTCCAAATTTGTCCTTGCTATTGCAAGGGTACTTGAATAGTGCCCAGGAAATTACCAAACTAAATCTAGTTGTAGCCAGGCTGGATGTATTGCCCAGGTTGGAGGGTGTAAGGTTGATTAACCAATCCTTGAGAACCATATGGAACGTAATGATTTTGGTATTAGACTTGAGCCCCATAGGGCTACTGATACGAAACATTGCTCGATCTAGACGGACCACTAGGATTCTGGACCTGTTGGTATTGGGCATTGCTTGGTCTAGTAGGGTCAGCAGGGTTGTAAATAATACCAGAAGAGGGATGGTTTATACCAAGCATGTGAGCTTGTGAGTCGCTCACATTAGTGGCACCTGATACCATAGAGACATTCAGGTTCTGCCCCCCAGGTGGTGGCACAATCTAGCCACTGACTAACGGGACATAAGAACTAGCAGAGACAATCTTTGAAACCATTGGTTGAGACTAACGCGTAACTGGGATCGATGATACAAGAGTGCTCAGGATGGTGGATTGCACCGAGACTGAAGTAACAACTAGTTGGGAAGACATGTTTGTGACGAATGGCCTTGACACCTGACACCCAAACAGAATTATGGTAGAGTGATCAGGCACTGGGTGTGCTTGAAACTAAGTGTCCCAAAGACACATAGTCAGGTGGAAAATTGGCGGGAATACCTTCTGGATAAGGGAAACCCTCAGGGGGGAACTGAAACTACAATTCTCCCCCCTCAATAGTGTGTGGAGTAGAAACTTCGGACTCATCTGGAGAAGTGATCGAGGCATCGCCTTCGGGTTCCTTGTCTGAAAACAAACGAAGATGAATGGCCGAACATGTACTAGAGGATAGTTCAAAAGGAACACCCAGTTGGTTGTACGGACTGTAAGGACGCTGTGGTGATATCTCAAGAACATGAAACAGAGGGTTCGAAGGATAGATAACCAGTCCAAGATGACCGTCAGTGGTTGGTGAGTTTTCTGGAGTTCGAACGAGATTAATTGGAGATTCCAGGCCAAGATCAGTAGATGATCCTGAATCAAAAGTAGGTGAAGGACGAGTTGACAATGGTTGAACACTCAAAACAAACGCGAGTTCAACATTTTGGTCCTCAAGTGACTCTGGTAACTCAGGAAACAACTCCTCAGATAATCTTTCAGATGGAGGAGAGGAAGAGGAATTGGGTGAACCAGATGGTTCAGCCACAATGACCTTGTCTTAGTTGACATACCAAGTAACTTCAAGGCTTTAAAATGTATTTTTAAGGGAAATCACGATCTATTCAAAAATACTAACAAGATATTTTGGATTGTGGGCAATCAATTATTAAGATGCATAAAAGACTGATTTCTTTCTTTTTTAAAGAGTCGAGAAAGAAACAAAGATGATTCTATCACTTTCAATTGGAAACAAGCTCAAAAGGACAAGTTCTCTAATGATGTTTTAATTTTAATGAGTCAAAAAGATCAAATAACTACTCTAGATGATCTAGGTAAACAGGATTACCAGGCAATTGTGAACTGTAGAATACCTCTTGGCGAACCAAGAAGTACGAGCAAGCAATCTCCCCAAATGCTGTGTTCGGTATATCACGCTGGCAAGGCAGCCGACTCGGTTTCCTAAGGATAAAAGGATTGCAGCCTAGTGGAGTCTCCCGTTATATACTTGACGGTATGGGGAGCACAAATCTGTGCTAGTGTTGTCTAATGCTGAAGCTAACGATAGCTGCTAGGTTTACAGATGCCAAAACACGTCTCTGGCCTAGACCTTCTAGATATGATCGTTAATGTCAAATTTGCCTTAGGTTAATTGAATTCATTTTAGAGTTGATCTTGAGTTAAATTTCAGGTTTCAGGTCTTATCGATGCTACTCAAAAAACCTAAAATGTAACTAAATGGGACAAGACCTTTTCAATTCGATGAAATGCCTACACTAGAGAGGGTAGAAACTACTCAATCAAATGCAAACAATCAAGCAATTGAAAACGAAATGATCTTTCACTACAATTTTTAGAAAAATAAACTAATGAAAAATGCATTCCAATTCCTAATTTCTTGATAAGCACTTATCTATTAGTCCTTTCAAAATAATTTTTTTTTTCTCTTCCTATTTCAAATGTTGATGAAATTCTAGTTTTTTAAGAGAAGCAAATCATAATGATGCAACAAGCTAGAACTTCATATTTTCTCATGAAACAATGAACAAACTTTTTCCCATACAATCTTTCAATGAAATTTTTTTTGACACTATGAGCTCTTTAAGTAGATGCAAACATGAAAAGAGAATTTCATTCAGATCGATGAAACACCGACTTTACCAAACACAAGGCTAACAAGGTATTCTATGCCAAAAAAAGACGTTCAAACTAGTAAACAAAACTTTTTCAAACTTGTGCAAAAAATGGTCAAAGTTGTAAGGGGGACCAAAAGAAAATGCAAGGAGCAAACACACCCACAATCAGACTGGATGAGTCCACAAGCTACTGAATGAGTGACTAGCTAGATGCCCTAATGTCGCTAGCCATTCAATGACTCAATCAACGGGACAACAAGATGACAAGCCAACAAGCAAGCATAACCAAATGAAAAGTAGCTTCCTAATCAAGGGGAAAATAGTCAAAAGGGCTTACGAGGTTAAAAACACAAGAGCAGAACACACTGGCCAAGATTGGGGTCTAGCCCTAATATTCAATTACATAGATCGGTGTGACTACCTAACTGAAAACAAGTGCCAAAGGCGGGTCAGCGTGATTGTTCCTCCACAATTCATGCTGGTCGGTGCAACTGTTAGCAAATAAAATGCGTTTTTTGAGGGAACTAAGGAAAATTACAAAAATTTCAAAACAGGGACCATATCTACTACTATGAATTTTAGACTTAGGCCAGTAAGCAGGAGAAAAGAAACAGAACCAAAGGGAAAACGTGAAACTAGCAAAGTTCTCACTAAATCATGAAATCTAAAACAAACAAAAGATGGGATCTCCCCAACGGAGTCGCTAATTTGTGGTGAAGTAAAATTATAAGTGCGGACATGAACAAATTCCTCTAGCCTGATAATGGCTCTTGCCACAACAGATACATTCTATGGAAGATTTCCTTAAGTTAGAATCAATCAAGAGGGCCTACCTCTTGGTTGCTTATCCTACTTTATGATGTCCTCGCTTGCTCGCTCCAACAATCTCTCACTTCCTTCTTCAAGCTCCTGAAACAAGTAAACAACAATAGAACACAAACATAATAATAGTCAAATTGCAATTCAACCTACATAATGAGTCAAGAAGCATCAAGACACGAATATGTAATATTACAAAACATGTAGGAAGTCAATCGATAGTTGCATATATTAATATCAAAGAGAGATTATTACAACCATTCATCTTGATGTCATAGTCTTCCTCTGACAAGACCAGGTTCCCACACACTTCTGCTAGCATTCCATGATGGCTTCAATCAATAACAGTTTAAAGGCTCTTCTGTTTAGACTTCACTCCAAAACAAACACACTTCTTCCTCACACAACTAGATGGCTACAACTAGTAATAGCTTGCTTGTCTAATCAAAATAGTATACTCACACTCAACCAACACTCTAACTAGCTTATGCTTGTGAAGAAGGGAGGTTTATATAGGAAATATGGATGGGAGATGGATCCTATTCACATGGGAGAAGGACTTATCCCTTGAGGTAGTTCCATCATTATAGGGGAAAGGAACCCAAACTGTCATCCTCGACCCCATCCGGCCAAACCATTTACCAGATTTCCGTTACGAAGCTTTTAGAGCTAGAAGCTTCGACTCTAATTAAAAAAAAATTCCATAACAGGACTGGCATGACTGGAACACAGCTCAGTCACACTGATCAGTGTGGGGAATAGTGCTAATCTCTACACATTAGCATGGGGGAGACAAAGGTCATTAGTGCTGGCCTTGTAAACTGGGCAAAAAGAAGTTTCAGGGGAAATGGTGCAAAAGGGAATGATCTGCTCATGAAGAGGGAGATAATGGGAGTTTCTTCATGAGGGAAAATCATGTGGGGTTCCTTCAGGATCAAGGAATGGGGAGTACAGGGATAGTGACAAAATTCTGCATAACAGTCCTCCTCCTGCAAGGTAGTCTGCGAAAACTGGGTAGTGGTCCTTGTCATGACCCTAACCCTTGCATTTGACACACCATACCTCTTCACACACTTCTGGTCGAGCTGTCCTGTCTTGTTTCAGACTCTACATCTCAAGGCATAAATTCTTCAGCTGCATGTGGATCTGCTAAACTCATAAGTTAGGATCCTGCATCGGGGTCTCATGTAGCCTCATATCAATATCTAATGCCTCTGCCTGAGTTGTTATCTTCTGCTGTGATAACACACTTCTTAAATGTGGCACTAGTGAAGCTACAAACCATTCACAATTTTGTCCATGTTTCAGATTCATATTAGCTTTGCAAATCATACATTTCAGCCTCTGATCCATCTCCCAAGGAGTCTCACCTGGTAGCAGCGTGATCTCTTTGAATCCAATGATCGACTGTGCTTCAGACTTCGGCCTACTAAATTCTTTTTTTAGTGCTGCTTGGATATCCATGATTCCTGCATTTGGATTATCATTGGAGTGCTTAATATACCAGGTTAGCACATGGTCTTGTAGGGTTCTAAACAGTGTCACTTTATTTATATTGTCATCTGTAACTTCTTTCGCTTCCCATACAACTCTTACAACGAACCAAAATTGGTTCGGATCCTCATTTCCCAATCCCTGGAACACAGGTAGCTTCATTTTGCTTTCCATATTAAATTGCGGTGGTGGTGGAGGTGGTACGAGTGAAGATGGAGGTGATGGTGGTGAAGCTAGTGGCGGTGTGGGTGGAGGTGGTATTCTTAGAATTCTTTTCCTGATCAGATGGATCACACTTCGTGGCGAGACCTTTGCGAGATCTTCCTCGTCCCCTTGTAGAGATTAAATCAAGGGGCTAGTTTTTGGTCCCTTATTTCCTTCGTTCTTGTAAGATTTTCCACTTCGCGTAGCCCTAAACATCAAGGTAACTGCATAACCCTCTTTTTGCACAATAGCATTTTAATCCAAGTATTCAAAGAATTTATGTACTTACCTCGCGATCCTTTGAGAAAGAGTTTCTCTGCTTCACTGTAGCTAGCTGAGGTGTCAACCACGAACTCAGTAATGAATCCTCCTATAATACGATCGAGCCAAAGATCAACGATGTGTGCGATATTATCCTCTGATGCTTCCAACCTTCGCACTAACTCTAGGGTCCATACAATACGATCGTCAAGTTTCCATCTTCCTTGGCTATTTGCTAGCTTCGTGATCCACTCGTATAGCTTAGTAGGGAAGGACGCGAAGAACATTTCATGTATCTCTGTGTATAGGTAGCAGTCCAACCAATCTTCTTTTGACAGTCATGGGTTCCTGTTCTCCTGTGCTGCAAACTCATGAATTCTTCTATCTAACCAGTTTTCAATTTCCTTCTTAGTTGGATTCCAATGATATGACATCAAACGTCTCTATGTAGATTCCGGTCCTGGCAATGGAACCATTTGTTGGCTTCATGGGGGCCTGATTAAAGCTCAGAGTTATTTAGCCAAACAAATCCCTACACTACTAGCCCTTTCGGCATCAACTCGTGAAACGTGGACTGAAGTCTCACTCGAAGTAGTATGGGGGGATGCTGGAACCAACTTTCTGCACCCTTGAGATGTCCGTGGTGTCGATTTCATCCAACTATGTCTATCTTCGCGCAGGTTACTTCACGCACTTTTCTAACCTTTAATGCCCTCGCGATCTATTGTAATCGCCTTTCGTGCAACCCTAATGAGGGGCTGAGAAGCTTTCCCACTACTATGGCAGTGAACTACACTATTTCCCCAATATACACTAAGAATCTTACTATCTTCTTACAGATGTTAGTCAACTTTACGTAAACAGATATTATATATTGTATTCACTTAATCAATACAATCATATATATTCACATATCATATAAAAAATAGAAGTGCAATTTATACCCAATATATTCAATGCATAAAACAAGAAATAAATACACAGAATAGATAAGAAACTTCTCTTTATTAATGCTCCAATTGTTACAGACTCAACTCACCCTGCACACTCAGTTGCAAGAGTCTATGCACTCAGCTGTGGACTACTAGGCCTCTGTGCACTCAGCTGCAAAGCCTTCTCCTAATCTACGACCCAAACTATACTTTACACTTCTGTTCTTCCATTATGCTTCTATTCCATGATTAGATTGATTCTTCCATTGGTTGATTGTCTTAACTACTTAGAGCCTCGCTCTATTTATACAATCCCATGGTTTGTGGACCATGGGTAGCTCTCTACAGCCGACATTACATTACAAAATTGAGGGTGGAGAACCCTATGACTCTTTTACAAGCTATGTGCCCCACGCTCACAAAATGCGGAGTCTTTATACCAGAGTTACAATTTTTGACCAAAATCTGGGCTCTAAGCCCCAAAACTTCCCTTGGGGGATCCTGCACCCAACAGAGGAGCAATGAAGATATTCTTCTTCTTGGATCTTAAGCTTCTATTTTTTCTCTCTTATATTACTCTCTCATTATTTGTTTCTCTCACTTATAAAATTCAAATTGGAAAAAGTATTGGTGAAGAAACCCAAAGAGGTTCATACCTTATGACTAGTTAAGATTTGTGAGTGATAGCTTATGTGATAGGAAATGGATTTGTTGCAGTGCTTTTTCTTTGGACTATATGGCTTTTAGTACTGGGAATAGTCCTAGTTGTGTGTGGCACATAAAGGAATAAAGAGAGGGGGAGGGTGGTGGGGGGGGGGGGGGGGGGGGGGAAAGGAACTATAAGATAAGGAGAAGGACTCCCTTGTGTTGTGTAGACCTGTATTGTATTTTTGTGGATGTGAGCAAAGATGGATAGGACAATCACTGAGTTTCCCTGTGTGTGTGTGTGTGTGTGTGTGAAGGAGAATGGACTTCACTTATGGTGTTAAAATATTATCTAAATCTGAGTGTGTGAAACACCCTTCAGTTAATTTCTCCTCAAGGCATCAAGATTGGCATGAGGGTGGACAACTATGAGAAAATTGGAGTTCAAATTAGCCTATGGTGGGGTGGAATGTGGCTCACCTTACTTCAGTTTCCAGTATTTTTTTGGTTGTAAAGATAAATATTTATTTTCGTGTTAATGATATTCTTGACATATATAGTTTAGTGATATGCATGACTATTTTTTGTCATATAATTTAATTTATTGATCATAGTATTGGTTATAATAGTAAAGTTTGAAATCATAGAAGTGTAGTGGGTTTGAATCACTTAGCCATGGAATTTAAATGAATTGGGATGCATGGGAAATTCATGATAATTTTACTAATTGCATGACTTCCCAGTGAATTTCATGTTGCATTTTATTCAATTTCCTCTACAGGCTATAAGTTCCAAATTTTCCCTTTGATTTAAATAAGATGAGGAAGAGTTTGGGGCCATTCTTGGAGTTTAAAGATGGAAGCCATAATGTGATTTATGGGGAAAATGGGTCATCTTGGAATTTTCACTATAATTGTTTTTGAAGGTTTCAAAGGCTAAAACTTGGACCATGTTAAGGGGAAATCTCATTAAACATATGGTTCAATTTTTAGATCTTGGTTCACTATGTTTTAGGAGATATGATCTGAGGAATTTGGGCTTATTGAATGCTTCTAAAAACATGATTCAAATAGGCCAACTTCGCATTCTTGCTATAACTTTATTTATGAGATGTTCCAAACGCTAAAACATGAAGGAGATAAAAAAATATATCTCAAGGAACTTTTGGTACATGTTTCATATCTTTGATTTCTATAATTTCGGAGAGATACCCTGAGGAAGTTTGGTATCCTAAATACTTCTAAAGTTGCATGCAAACTATTTGAAGAAATGCCTAAAAAGTTTCATAATTGATTGCACACAAAGTGTTTGATAAAATACCTCAAATATAGAAATAAGAAAATTTCATGATTGAGTAGTATGTTTCAACAAGGTATGCGATAGAGTGGCATCTCCATATATTTAATCAGGATTTGAGGGAGAAAAGTGTTATTCAACACAAACCTAATGAAGGACTAGGGGGTTGGTTGTAGAAATTAGGTTGTAATTTGCAACTGCTCATGAATTTTTAACCAAAATCATAGGACACAAACCCACACTAATTCTTTGTGGACATTAATTCACAATTTAGAACAAAAATATCAGACATGCAAGAAGAAATAACACACACGCAACAAGTATTTTTATCTTAGGAAAGTAATCTACTAAAAACCCCAATGCCTGCTCACATTAATAAAATGAATAGAGATGTATTACAATTGCTTTGCTCAACTAAGCTGACCCTGCAAGTGCATAACCTATCTCTCTGCTCATTGAAGGCCTCTAACCCAAACTTAGTCAAATTTTGCCTTGGCTTGAGCTCCTATTTCATTGTGTTATTTCTTGAAGAGTCAACCCCTATTATTTAGGAAATTCCCTCAATTTAATTGTGCAATTCATTTAGGTTGATCATTTGACTGCATGCAACACCTATACACTCAACACTAGTCTACAATTGATGTTACACTGCCTTGGAATCTCCACCTCAACTGGGTGTATCGAATTTTTTGCATGCACTAAATATTTTGGGTTGATTAATCAGTTAACTTTATGATCATTGAGTTTCACTGAAGTCCCACTGCTTAAGTGACCTTCCACTAGTTCCTCCAAAAGTTAAAACTAGTTTAACTAAAAACAACTTGAGATAAGTGACCTTGATTGCTACAAATTAGCAATCACACATGCATAACTATACTCTAACTCCTCCAACTCAAATTTACTGAGTAAACTGGGTGACATAAGAAATGTCACACAAGTTAACATCATCCAAGTTGTATGTTGACGTGAAAATTCAAATTTTCTCAATTTAATCAAGGCAAAATCAAATTGAGAATTTCTTGCTGCATTTTTCAACACTCCCTCTCAGTAAGGAAGGGATTAATGACCACCCCTATCCTGCACCTATGGAACTTGAACTTCCCTCTTGACAAGGCCTTTGTCAAAATGTCAGCATATTGTTCCTCTACAAAAATGTATTGAAACAACATTATTTGCCTCTGCACATAGCCCCATAAATGTTGATAACTCAGATCTATATGTTTGGATGGATAGTGAAAAATAGGATTATCAGAGAGATTGATGCAACTCTGATTATCACAGTAAATCACAGTTGGATCCATCATCTGACCAAACAATCCAAGAAGTATATTTCTCATCCATATCGTCTCACATGTTGCTTGATTGGTAACCATGTATTTTGCTTCTCCCGATTTGAGTGCCATAGATATTTGCTTCCTTCTATACTAGGAAACAATTGTCGACCCAACACTAAAAATTCCACCTGATTTACTCTTTCAATGTGATAGAATCCACACCCAATCTGCACATGTGAATCACATAACTTCACTCAATTTTTCTGTCTATACCATAGTCCAAATTGGGTAGTTCCCTTGAGTTACGATAGAACATGCTTAACTTCCCTCCAAAATAGCTTAGTTTGCCTAACCATAGCTTGGCTGAGTTGGTTGACTACATAGCACATATATGGTCATGTGTTTACAAGATACATTAGTGAACCCACCAACTATCGTTAAATAGTAGCATCCACATCCTCGAAGTGGCATCCTCTTTCCTCCAGTTGGTCGCTAGAGGTGTCTCCATGGGTTTGCAATTGCCCATGCAGAACCTCTGAAGTATCTCATTAGCATACTTGCCCTGAGACAAAAATAATTTTCCATTGCCTTGCCATACTTCCAACCTAAGGAAGTAGTGCATGAGACCCATGTCCTTCATTTCAAACTCTCTTGCAAGATCCTCCTTTCATGATCTTATGAGATGCTCATCACCAGTTAAAATCAAGTCATCAACATATAAGACAATAATCAACAATTTATCTTCTACCAAGATATGATAGATTTTTTCATCTGCTTCACTTTTGGTGAAGCCCAAACCGATGAGATAACTATTGATTCAGGTGTACCAATCACGAGGTGCTTGCTTGATACCGTATGATGCTCGCTTGAGTTTTCACACATGATACTCCCGATTGAAAGTCTCAAAGCCTTCTAGTTTCTCAATGTAAACCTCCTCCTCAATAGCTCCATTGAGGAATTATTTTTTCACATCCATTTGGTGAATCTTCCACCCCATCTATGCTACCAAATCAAGAATTGATCTAATGGATGAGTACCTTGCTATAGGAGCAAAGTTCTCCTCATAGTCAATCCCTTCAACTTGAGAGTACCCCTTAGCCATAAATTTGGCCTTGTAATTTTCTATGCTTCCATCTGTTGCATGCTTTACCTTGAAGATCCATATTGAACCACAACTGATTTATTTGCTGGGCTTGGGACCACTTCCCAAACATTGTTCTTTGTAATGGATTTGTATTCCTCCACCATTGCATCAACCCATATAGGTTTCTCTACTCCTTCCTCAAAAGAGGATGGCTCAGTCTCTACAAGCTTAGTCATTAGATCCATGTAGCCAGTGTATCAATCTGGTGACCTTCTCTGCATGCACTGATTTGAAGGAGCACACACATTCTCCCTCATGTCCTACACAAGTCTCTCAACTTCCCTAGTCCTTTTCCTACCTTCTTTGGATGGTTCTTCTTGAGTGGTTGTCTCCACTCTTTGCTCCTCAATTTGTGGTTGTTATACAAATTCTTGAGGTTCCTCCTTTGGATCTAAAATATCCTTTTCTGGTGGGATCTAAAGCTCCCTGTGAAGAGAGCACTGCATGGCTTTATCTTTGTCAAATTTTACATCCCTTTACACAACTGTCATTTTGAGGGATGAAAAGTACACACGGTAGTTGTGGGGAGTTTCTGTGTAACCCACAAATACCCCCAATTCTATTGTTGGCTCTAGCTTCTTCATTGATTATTTGGAGACATGATAATAAACAAAGGCTCAAAAAATCCCGAAGTGTGACACATCTAGCTTTCTCCCTTAGGAAGCCTCCTCTATTGTAATCATGGCAAAAATCTAATGAGGACTCTGGTTCTACAAATAGACTATTGTGTTGCATGCCTCAGTCCAAAAATTCAAGGGTAGGCCATGATCATGTAAAATCACCCTCATTGCTCCCACAATGCTACGATTCTTTATCTCAGTCGCCCCATTTTGTTGTGGGCTGTGGGGTCCTGTCAACTCTCGTCGAATGACTTCTTTTGCACAATATTTTTTAAGTTCATTCGACATGTACTCACCTTAATTATCGCTCCTAAGAGCCTTCACATTCTTGCTTGTTTCTTTCTCTACTAGTGCCTTGAATTCTACAAGCATGGAGAACGTCTCATCCTTCTTCCACATGAAGAATATCCAACACTTCCATGAGAAGTCATCAATAAAAATGACAAAATATTTATGCCTAATAGTGGAGGCTATCGAGAAAAGTCCAAAGACATCAAAGTGGATCCATTCAAGGACTGCAGATGCTTTGTTGTCCCGATCATGGAATGTGGATTTATTGTACTTCCCCAAGGTACATCCCTTGCATACATCCTGATGCTCAAGTTCTCCTCTGGGGAGGCTTGTGGTTATCTTCTGCATGATCTTCAAACCGCTATGATGCAAATGGCCAAGCCTTCTATGCCAAAGTTCACCAAAATCGTAGCTCTACACCTTCTTTGCCTTTGTTCTCAATGCAACACAATCCTCCACATCTAGATTGTACAATTTCTTCACGCGAACCTCGATTTGCTTCACCTGTCCCATGTGTAGATTTTCCCATTGTAGATCACCTGGTAATGCAATGTACTAAAGAAAAACACTTGATCTACTTCTACAAATAATTGAACGGAAGCTTAATCGAACATGAGCAACATCAAGCATGAACATATATAACTGAGAATGAGAAGTAATCAACCATAACACAGAAGATATAACACTGGGGAAAGCACCAGCCTAAAACCCCAACTATGTTTTATCATACAAGTGGAAATCTTGTTCAAGTTACAAAAAGAATAAGCTCTCAAGCTATCTTGCTCTCTTTGTAATCAAACAATACAACTCACAAACTCAATAGACATAGAATATATCTTCCTCAAACCCTCTAAGCATCCTATTTCCTTGCGCAGTTTTGATTAGGGTCAAATCATATCACATGTGTGAATTGGCCTCATCACACTCACTATAACCTTAGTTCCAACTGTGCAATCCTCAAGGAATAATATTCCTTCTGCATGCAAGGAATATTCACCAAGGAATATCCTAGAAACTGATAGTACACTATCCCTCCATTTGATCTCAACTGGGTCTCTGACTAAACTGACATGCATGAGTTATTCATGAGTGAATCTTCAATTATCTGAAATACAGTAGTTACATGCATGCAAGAATTAACTAACTGAACTTTCATTAATTTAACAAATTATTAAATTAATCTAACTGGACTTGACTTAGTTAACTGAGCCAACTAATTGCAAATCAATATTACAACTCATTTTTATCTCTTTAACTGATGGATAAATCCCTCAATCAAAGGAGAAACTGTTGCATGTCCTCACATAGACTTCAAGTTCATAATTCCTTAACTAATTAACTCAGGATGAATTAATTAATCAATTTACAAATTGTTGTTAATATCAAATTCGAATTTTACTTCCTATGTTTAGTCCAGGGACTGACTAAAATAAGAAGGGATCCCAAAATGCTATTTTTAGAAAAGATATTTTTAGCAGTTACACTTTTCACCCATTGTAGCTAAGATCTCCAATGGCTGAACTGCTATTTATAGTAGTGCTATTTTTAGCATCTTCTATTTTTAGCATTTCTTGTTGCAAATCTCAACCCTCCCTCTCAACAAGAAAGGGATTATCAGTAACCTTGATCCTGTCTCTATGGAACTCGAACTTGCATTTTGAAAATTCCTTAGTCAAAATATCTGCATCCTACTCCTCGGTTGAAACATACTGCAACATCATGATCCTCTTGACCACACAGTGCCGTAGATGATGGTAATCAATATCTATATGCTTGGACCTGTCATGAAACACTGGATTCTCAGAGAGTTTTATGCAACTCTGATTATCACAGTATATCACTGTAGGATCCACCATCTGACCAAACAATCCCACTAGAATCCTCTGCATCCAAATGGCCTCACATGCTGCCTGACTGGCAGCCATGTATTCAGCCTCTGATGAGCTAACTACAATTGATCTCTGTTTCCTGCTATACCAAGAGACTACAGCTGAACCAAGGTTGAAGATTCCTCTAGAAGTGCTCTTCCGGTTAGATGGACTACTAGCCCAATCTGCATCTTTGAAGCCTTGTAGCTTCATTCCCTCTGTCCATCTGTACCATAATCCATACTGTGTAGTGCCTCTGAGATATCTCAGCACATGCTTTGCTGCCTTCCAAAATAGCTTGGTAGGCTAAGCCATAGCTTGACTCAGCTGGTTCACCGCAAAGCCTAATTTGGGTTGTGTGTTCACCAAATACATAAGTGAACCCACTAGCTATCGATGAATAGTAGCAGCTACTACCTCACCTGAAGTAGCATCCTCCTTCCTCTAGTTCCCAGCTAAAGGAGTCTGCATGGGCTTGCACTTCTCCATGTGAAAGCGCCCAAGTATCTCATTGGCATACTTTCCTTGAGACATAAATACTTCCCCATCTTTTTGCCACACTTCCATGCCTAGAAATTAGTGCATGAGGCCCATGTCCTTCATCTCAAATTCTCTTGCAAGGTCCTCCTTGCAAGATTTGATCAGTTGATCATCACATGTCAAAATCAGATCATCGACATAAAGTACAATAATCAATGGCTTACCTTCTACCATGATGTGGTAAAGTTTCGCATCTGCTTCACTCTTGGTGAAGCCCAACCCAGTGAAATAGCTGTCTATCCTAGTATACCAAGCACAGGGTGCTTGCTTCAGTCCATACACTGCTCTCTTGAGCTGGAAAACATGTGACTCGTGATTGAAGGTCTCAAATCCTTTGGGCTGCTCAATGTATATCTCTTCCTCAATCTTCCAATTGAGGAACGCTGTCTTCACATCCATCTGATGGATCTTCCAACCCATCTGAGCTGATAGAGCTAGCATCGATATGATAGATGAGTACCTTGCTACGGGAGCAAAGGTATCATCGTAGTCAATCCTCTCAACCCATGAGAAACCTTGGGCAACAAACCTTGCCTTGTGTTTCTCAACACTACCATTCGTTGCCTGCTTTACCTTGTAAAGCCATCGGGAACTAACCACTAACTTGTCCCTAGGTCTAGAGACAACATTCCACACACTATTTTGTATGATAGAATCGTACTCTTCTACCATTGCATCAACCAAGACTGGTTGCTGCACTGCCTCCTAAAAAGAAGAAGGTTCAGTCGCTACATACTCCCCAACGACGGCCATGTAGCCAGTGTATCTCTTGGGAGATCTCCTCTGTCTACATTGAGAGGATGGATGCTGCACATTCTCTCTCACATCTAGCATCAATTTGTCAACTTCCCATGAGCATTTCTGCCCGTCTCTGGAAGACTCTCCACGAGTGGTGGTCTCCACTATTGGATCATCTGCATGTGGCTGATCCACATCATCAGGAGGCTCCTCCTCCTTTGGAACTAAAATTTCCTCATCACCATGCAACTTGGGCTCCCTCTCGAGTGACACTTGCATGGTTCTCTGCTCGTCGAACTTAAGATCCCTACGCACTACGACTGGTAGGAAGAAACACACGATAGTTGTGGGGTGTATCTGTGTACCCCAAAAGTATCCCCAACTCAGCTGTTGGGTCTAGCTTCTTCCGAGCATCTTTAGTCATATGATAGAAAACTGGTGATCTAAATATGCGGAAGTGACTCACATCTAGTCACTTCCTCGAAAAAGCCTCCATAGGTGTCTTCATCCCCAAAATATGATGAGGACTTTTGTTTTGAAGGTACACTCTTGTATTGCATGCCTCAGTCCACAAATGAAGTGGTAGGCTCTGGTCATGCAACATCACTCGAGCTACTCCCTATAGATCCATTCTTCCTTTTGGCCAACCCATTTTGTTGTGGGTTATGGGGTGCCGTCAGTTCCCGTTTAATTCCTTTTCTTGCATAGAAGTATTTAAACTGCTGGGAAACATACTCTCCACCATTGTCACTACATAAGGCTTTTACTTTATTTCCAGATTCTTTCTCTGCCAAGGCTTTAAACTCACAAATCCTTAATAAGGTCTGATCCTTCTTTTGCATAAAGTAGATCCAGCATCCAAGAGAAAAATCATCAATAAAAATAACATAGTACCTTTGCTTAGTGGTGGAGGCTATAGAGAATGGTCCACATACATCTGAGTGAACTTGCTCCAAGATTGCTCCAGCTCTACTATCCCGATCTTGAAAGGAAGCTTTAACATACTTACCCAGGGTTCATCCTCCACATGTATCTGTTTGCTCCAGTTTTCCCTTGGGTAAGCCGATAGAAATTTGCTGCATGATCTTCAAGGCCCCGTGATGCAAGTGGCCCAGTCTCCTATGCCATAGCTTGCCAACATCTTGGCTTTGCACCACCTTTTCTTTGGAACTCAGTGCAACACAGTCATCTACCTCCAGCTTGTAGAGATTCTTTACTCGAAACCCAATTCGCTTGGTCTGTCTAGTGCTGATATGCCTCAGGGAAACTTTTCCTTTACTAAAGACTACATCATAGCCTTTATCTTCTAGCATAGAAATAGACACAAGATTATTTTTCAAACCTGGTACATACTTAACAGCAGATAGGGTGAGAGGAGCACCATGCTCCCTTTTAAACACAATTGTACCTTCACCAGAGACAAATTACTGTCCATCATCGCCCATGTTGATCCGCATCTGGAGATCCTTCTCCTCCAATGTACTGAAAAGATTCTTGTCACCTGACATGTGGAAAGAAGCTCCACTGTCCAGGTACCAAACACATCCCACCATGGATGAATCCATGCATGTGATAAGCGAGAAATCCAGCTCATATTGTGAAGCTAGTGCATCACCATCAGGTCCCTTTGAGGAACCTTTCTTGGATTTCTTCTGTGGACAATTCATAGCATAATGGCCCACTTCATGACAGTGAAAGCATCGCACTTTCAACTTGTCAACCTTCTTCCCTCCATGAGAAGATTTGGATTGGGACACCTTCCCTTTCCCTTTCATAGCTTTACTTTCTAAAGCTATATTTTCTTCATCATCTTGTTTTGATGAATATCCATCCCTGGTGCTTCGCCTTATCTCCTCCTACATCAGATCCGACCAAAGTCGTTCCCAATCTGGCAGTTTCTCTCTTCCAATAACTGAGTCCTGGTAGCTATGCTAGCTCTTAGGAAGACTGAGGAGTGTAAGACTCACCATGTCATCATCAACTAACATAATCCCTACGCTTCCAAGCTCATCCCTGTAGGTGGTGAGCTTGTTCAGGAATGTAGAGATTGTGTTGCCCTTTTCGCACTTGATCTTTCGAAGTTTATCTTTCAGTGCCAGCTTCCTCTGATCACTGCTATTTTGATAAATATATTTCAATGTTTTCCACATTGAAAATAGAGTCTCCTTCCCATGGAGGCTTGAGACAATATGATCTCGAACTCCCTCTAGGATGATTCTCCTAGCTCTAGCCACACACTTTTTCCATTCCGCCAGTTGAGTAGCATCAGTCAGCTTTTGGACTTCTTGATCAATGAAGTCCTTTAGGTCGTTATCTTCTAATACTGCCTCCATGTGATCCTTCCAGGCTATATAATTCTAATTGCCATCAGGGGCATATTCGAGTCTCGAACCACTGAACGCCATCAGTGAAATAGATGTAATAAGAACTCAATTCAATATTCAGAAACCAAACTTTGAACTTCTCCAGCTTGTATATTGTTCTTCCTTGATCACCTTTGCTCCTATACCATGTAGATTTTCGCACTGTAGATCACCTGGTAATGCAATGTACTAAAGCAAAACACTTGATCTACTTCTACAAACAATTGAGCGGAAGCTTAATCGAGCATGAGCAACATCAAGCATGAACAGATATAATTGAGAATGAGAAGTAATCAACCATAACACAAAAGATATAACACTGGGGAAAACACGCCTAAAACCCCAACTCTATATTATCATACAAGTGGAAATCTTGTTCAAGTTACATAAAGAATTAGCTCTCAATCTATCCTGCTCTCTTTGTAATCAAACAATACAACTTACAGACACAATAGACATAGAATATATATTCGTCATGCCCTCCAAGCCTCCTATTTCCTTGCACAGTTTTGATGGGGTCCAATGATATCACATGTGTGAATTGGTCTCATCACACTCACTGTAACCTTAGGTCCAATTGTTCAATCCTCAAGGAATAATATTCCTTCTGCATGCAAGGAATATTCACTAAGGAATATCCTAGCAATTGATAGTACACTGTCCCTCCATCTGATTTCAACTGGGTCTCTGACTGAACTGACATGCATGAGTTATCCATGAGTGAATCTCCAGTTATCTGAAATACAATAGTTACATGCCTGCAAGCATTAACTAACTAAACTCTTATTAATTTAACAAACTGTTAAATTAATCTAACTGGACTTGAGTCAGTTAACTGAGCCAACTAATTGCAACTCAATATTACAACTCACTCTTATCTCTTTAACTGATGGATAAATCCCTCAATCAAAGGAGAAACTGATGCATGTCCTCACATAGACTTCAAGTTCATAATTCCTTAACTAATTAACTCAAGATGAATTAATTAATCAATTTACAAACTACTGTTAATATCAAATTCGAATTTTCTTCCTATGTTTATTCCAGGGATTGACTAAAATAAGAAGGGATCCCGAAATGCTATTTTTAGAAAAGCTATTTTTAGCACTTTCACTTTTCACCCATTGTAGCTAAGATATCCAATGGTTGAACTACTATTTATAGCCTGGCTATTTATAATAGTGCTATTTTTAACATCATCTATTTTTATCATTTCTTGTTGCAAATCTCAACACCGTGGCTTTGTGTCCTAGTAATTCCTTTCCTTTTTTGAAGATCACATCATAACCACGGTCTTCCAAAATTGAAACGAGATGATATTTTTATTTAGGCCCAAAACAAACATGACATACTTGAGCCTGAGGGGGGAGACCAACTCCCTCTGAAAGGTGTTATACCAATCTTGGTCATGATATACCTTCCATCATCCCCCATATCGATATGGATATGCAAATCTTTCTCCTCAAGGTCACTGAAAAAATATCTATTTCCCATCATGTGGAATGATGCACCTAAGTCCAAGTACCACACGCTCCCCATCACTGTGATGGTCATGCATGCAATGAACGTAAAGTCAAGCTTGAACTATGAAGCTAAAGCTTCACCTGCTGCTTCTCCTGAGGTATTCTTTCTTGCTTTCTTGTGTGGACATTCATGGCATAGTGCACGAATTCATGACAATGGAAGCATTTAATTTTTGACAAATCCTTCTTCTTGCCCTCCTGACTAGATTCTGGTTTGGATTGGGATTTCTTCGTTTTCCCTTCTTTGCCTTTCTAGCCAATGCAAATTTTTCTTCATCCTCACCCTTGGATGAAGTCCTATCTCTGGTATTTTGCCTTATTTCCTCTTGTACTAAGTCATACCATAGATGCTCCCAAATCGATAGTTTCTCCCTCCCATTCATCGAATCTTGATAACTATGCCAGCTCTTGGGAAGGCCCAGAAGCACTAGGGTTACCAAGTCTTCTTCAAGTACATTAACACCAACCTCACCAAGTTCATCATGACACTATGTAAACTTGCTCAAATACTGCGGAATTGTGTTATTCTTCTACATCTTGATACTTCAAAGTTTATCCTTGAGTGCTAGCTTCCTGTGTTCACTACTATTTTTGAAAAATTCTATGAGTGCTTTCCACATCGTGACCAAAGTTTATTTCCTATGGAGATTCAAGATAATATGATCTCGTACTCCCTCCAATATTATTCTCATCCCTTTGGCTATATCTTTCTTCCACTAAGCAAGGTTCTGGAAATCAAATGCTTGAGGTTTTGCAACATCTATCTTGATGTATTCTAGCAATCCATTATCTTCCAATACTACCTCCATGTGATCCTTTCATGCAAAAAAATTAGAGGTGCCTTACAAGGCATACTTTAGCCTTAGTCCATCGAAGGCCATCTGCTTAGCTCTGAATAAATCCTGCTACATTGATCTTCAAATTCGAATCTTTAACAAACAACTTCAAATTTCTCGCTCTAATATGAATCCAACTCTGTTACCATGTAGAAATTAGGTTATATATTTGCAACTACTCGTGAATTTTTAATCAAAATCACAAGACACAAACCTACACTACTACTATGCAAACATTAATTCATAATTAAAAAAAAAAATCTCATACATGCAAGAAGAAAAAACAAACATGCAGTAAGTATTTTTATCTCGGGAAAGAAATATGATGAAAACCTCAATGCCTAATTGCATTAATAAAATGAATAGAGATGTATTGCAATTTATTTTCTCAATTGAGCTCACCCTACAAGTGCACAACCTATCTCTCTTCTTACTGAAGGCCTCTGACCCAAGCTTAGTCAAATTTTTCCTCAACTTGAGCTCCTATTTCCTTGCACCGTTCCTTGAGGAATTAATCCCTATTATCTAGGAAATTCCCTCAATTGATTTTCACAATTCCTTTAGCCTGATCATCTAACATCATGCAACACATGTATGTTGAGTGTGGAGCATGATTATTCAGAGGTCTTTGTTTCAGCCGGATGTATACCCCAGGAAGTTTGTACATCCCTCCACACGGGGGGAACTTGTCCCCCCTGTGGGGGTTCAGCGGGGCTGATCCCCCCCAGCTAGGGGGTCCAGGGGCCAGTGGTCCCCCAGCGAGGGTTCAGGGGTAGTGCCCTCAAAGCTAAAAACAAATGTAAAATTGCCTTGTAAAATATTGTAATTTATAGTCAATCTCGGCCGTCTGTTAGGTAGATGATCTGATGGTAGAACTTATGTTTAGTTTAGGGTTTTTTGCCCTAGAAGGTAACCCCTCTCTTTGTATGAGGGCAATGTATTTGAGGCTGTGAAATAGATGTGTATTTGGTGAGCTAGAAACAGAGGTGAGGCTGTGAGAGAAAATAGAGGATATTACAACGGATCTGCTGTAGGTTGTGTCTCTTCATTTTGCTGGATAATAGAAAGGAAGGACTGGCTGTTCAGGGTGGACGTAGCCCAAACTGGGTGAAACATGTATATCTGTGTCTCTCTTGTTTTATGTGTTTATATTTTTGCAATATTTTATGTGTTCCATTGCTTCGTAATATATAATTTCTAACAACTGGTATTAGAGCTGAAGGTATATTTGGTTGATAAACTCGCAGGAAAGAAGGGTTCTTCATTCGAGTGGGAGCAATGGCGGAAGATGGTAATTTTAGGATAGAGAAATTTAACGGCCAAAACTTCTCACTGTGGAAGATGTAGATGGAAGATTATTTGTATCAGAAAGATCTATACCTACCATTGGGCGGAAAAACAAAGATGCTGACGGGTATGACAGATGAAGAATGGAACCTTCTCGATAGAAAGGCACTCGAAACAATACGGTTGTGCCTCGCAGTGTCGATCGCCTTCAACATTTCGAAGGAAACAATGACAGAGGGTTTGATTAAGGCATTGGAGAAACTATATGAAAAACCCTCGGCGTCAAACAAGGTATTTCTTATGAAACGATTATTTAATATGAAGATGTTGGAAGGTGGATCTGTTGCAGACCATTTAAATGATTTTAATATTGTTACAAGTCAGTTATGCTTTGTAGGGGTAAACTTTGATGATGAAGTTAGAGCTCTGTTATTCTTGTACTCATTACCAGAAAGTTGGAATGGTTTAGTAATGGCCATTAGTAAATCTGTTTCTGGATCTAGTACTTTAAAGTTTGATGATGTTGTTGGTTCTATCCTTAGCAAGGAAATGTGATAGAAAAGCTTCATTGAGACATCGGGTAATACTTTGAGTGCAGAATCTAGGGGAAGAAAAATGGAAAGAGGAAAGAACTCGGGATATCACAGTAAATCAAGGAAAGGTAGATCTCCAGATCGGGGATAGTGTGTTGGAAATGTGGAAAGAAAGGACACCTAAAGAAAGACTATAGATCTCGGAAGGGAAAATAAGGAGATGCACAACAAGAAAACAATCATGAAGCAAAAGTGATAGGCGAGGTGTTACAAGATGCTTTGATTTTTTCTTTCAAAAATATTACTGATTCTTGGGTGGTCGATTCAGGGGCCTCATTCCATGCCACACCTGATAAGAAATACTTTCATGACTATGTTCAAGGAGACTTTGGACAAGTTCATTTGGGTGATGATAAACCCTGTAAAATTTTTGGAATGGGTAAGGTTCTTGTAAAACAGCAGAATGGAAACCAATGGCTACTAAAGGAGGTAAGGCATGTTCTAGATCTAAAGAAAAATATGATTTCACCAGGGTAGTTAAGCGGTGAAGGTTATGTGACAACTTTCACAGATAAAGCTTGGAAGGTCACCAAAGGAGCCCTGGTAATAGCAAAAGGCAAAAAGGTTAGTACATTGTATTTATGCAATGGTATTTCTAACTCTGTTAATGCTTTAACTTCCAAAGGAGTAGATGTAGCTTTATGGCATCATAGGCTCGGACACGTGAGTGAAAAGGGGATGAAGGTTCTTCACTCAAGGAATTTGTTGTCGGGTTTGAAGAATGTTGATTTGGACATCTGTGAGAATTGCATTTATGGAAAACAGAAGAGAGTCAGATTTCTCAGAGTTGGAAAAAAAGAGAAGAGTGAAAAATTAGAGCTTGTGCATACAGATGTATGGGGACCTGCTCAGGTATAATCTCTCGGTGGCTCTCATTATTATGTTACTTTTATTGATGATGCAACTAGAAAAACTTGGATTTATTGTATTAAGAATAAATTTGATGTATTTGATACTTTCAAGAAATGGAAAGCTTTGGTTGAGATTGAGACAGGAAAGAAATTGAAGTGTCTTAGATTGGACAATGGAGGTGAATATTGCAGCAAAGAGTTTGATAGGTACTGTTCAGAGCATGGAATTCACAGAGAGAAGACAGTTTCAAGAACACCACAAGAAAATGGTGTGTCAGAAAGGATGAACAGAACAATCATGGAGCGTGCAAGGTGCATGAGATTGCATGCAGGATTGCCTTTATAGTTTTGGGCAGATGTTGTAGATACTGTTGTTTATCTAATAAACAGAGGGCCTTCCAGTTCCTTGGATGGTGGTGTTTTAGAGGAAGCATGGACAGATAAAAAGGTAAAATACTCTTTTTTAAAGCCTTTTGGTTGTGAGGCCTTTGTCCATATTGATAAAGAAAATAGAACAAAGCTTGAGGCAAAGTCAAAGAAATGTACCTTTATTAGATATGGTGTTAATGATTTTGGTTATCGCTTATATGATTATGAAAATCACAAAATCATTAGGAGCAGAGATGTAATATTCAATGAAAAGGTCTTGTATAAGAATCAGTGGCAGGAAAAGAAACAGGAAAAAGAAAACAAGGAATACACAGTTCTTGATGATCACTGAAAAGTAAAGGTGCCTGAAAATAATAATAATCAACAACCACAACAACAACAACCATCACAACTACAACAGGCACCCCAAACACCTGAAAGTGGTGTTAGAAGATCTACCAGGATAAGTGGACCCCCTGAACGATACTCTCCTTCA
>APFE031084795.1:39846-70675 GCA_000404065.3 Pinus taeda | reverse complement strand
CCTTAATACAAATAAGTCCATTCTTCTCAATGATTTGTTGTTAATGAATTGTGTCATATACTCCTTGGTCTATATGTTAAATATGTTTTGTTTTATGAGATATTCAGGTGTTATGTAATCGTTTGATTGTTAGTGCATGCAGGTTTCGAAGTGAAGGAGGAGCTCATCTGGATCAACGACGCTAGACTACTACAACAGCGTTGGATTTGAGGTAGGATCGAAAACACACTTGGTTTCTCGTATGATAATGCATGTTTAGAGAAGGATTGCTCTTAATTGTCTTGTTTGTCACTAGAGAGTCTTAGACTCCTAGGGAGGTTAGTTTTTGTCCGCAAAAAATAACTCTTTCCGCATGACAGTGCCCAAAGACCCAAGAAGACATGGATTATATGTCTAAAGTTCCATATACATCAGCAGTTGGAAGTTTAATGTATGCAATGGTCTGCACAAGGCCTGATATTGCACATGCAGTGAGAGTTGTAAGCAGGTACATGAAAAATCCAGGAAAGGAACATTGGATGGCAGTGAAATGGATTCTCAGATATTTGAAAGGGACCACAAATCAAGCATTATGCTTTGGTGGTTCAAACATTTCTCTACAGGGATATGTTGATGCAGATATGGCAGGTGACAGAGATAACAGGAGGAGCACTACATGATATGTATCTATTGTAGGTGGAACAACTGTTAGTTGGGTTTCAAATATCCAAAGTGTTGTTGCACTTTCAACAATAGAAGCAGAGTATGTTGCTGCTACAGAGGCTAGTAAAGAAATGATTTGGTTACAAAGTTTTATGGGTGAAATGGGTAAGGAGCATGATATGGGCACGTTATACAGTGATAGCCAAAGTGCCATTCATCTTGCAAAGAACTCAACATTTCATTCCAGGACTAAACACGTAAAGCTCAAGTACCATTTCATACGATCAATGTTGGAAGATGGATAGTTGAAGCTAAAAAAGATACACACTAGCTAGAATCCTACAGATATGTTAACAAAAGTTGTAACCAGGGAAAAACTGAGAATATGCTCAGCTTCAATTGGTCTTCAAGGATGACGATGAAGATGAGAAACAACCAGGTCCAAAGAGGAGTCATTGTCCAGCAAATGAAGCAACAGTGGAGTTGCTACAATCATTCTCGAAGTGGGAGATTGTTGAGTGTGGAGCATGATTGTTCAGAGGTCTTTGTTTTATCCGGATGTATACCCTAGGAAGTTTGTACACCCCTCCACATGGGGGGGACTTGTCCCCCCCCCGGAGGTTCGGGGGGGCCGGGGGCTAGCGGTCCCCCGGCGGGGGTTTGGGGGCAGCGCCCCCGAAGCTAAAAACAGATGTAAAATTGCCTTGTAAAATATAGTAATTTCTAGTCAATCTCGGCTGTTCATTAGGTGGATGATTTGACAGTAGAACTTATGTTTAGTTTAGGGATTTTTGCCCTAGAAGGCAACCCCTCTCTTTGTATGAGGGCATTGTATTGGAGGCTGTGAAATAGATGTGTATCCGGTGAGCTAGAAATAGAGAGGTGAGACTGTGAGAGAAAACAAAGGATATTACAGCGAATCTGCTGTAGGTTGTGTCTCATCATTTTGTTGGATAATAGAAAGGAAGGACTGGCTGTTTGGGGGTGGACGTAGCCCAAACTGGGTGAACCACGTATATCTGTGTCTCTCTTGTTTTATGCGTTTTATGTGTTTATATTTCTGGAATATTTTATGTGTTCCATTGCTCCGTAATATATAATTTTCTAACACTGTACACTCAAGAATAATCTACAACTGATGTTACACTACCTTGGAATCTCCACCTCAACCAGGTAACTTGAATTCTCTGCATGCACTAGATATTTTGGTTTGATTGATCAGTTAATTGGATGATCACCAAGTTTTTATAAAGTCCCGCTGCTTAACTGGCCTTCCACTAGTTCCTCCAAAATTTGGAACTAGTTTAACTAAAAACTACCTGACATAATTGACCTTGATTGCTACAAATTAGCAATCATACATGCATAACTTAACTCTAACTCTTCCAACTAAAATTTACAAAGTAAATTGGGTGACACAGGACATGTCACACAAGTTAACATCATCCAAGTCGTCTGTTGATGTGGAAATTCAAATTTTGTCAATTTAATCAAGGAAAATTCAAATTGAGAATTTCTTGCTGCATTTTTCAACATTGGTTGTGTGGAAGAGTAGTATCAGAGCTTATTGTTAAGGTTGTAAAAACAAAATTAATTTTTTGGGTACCTCATAACCTCTATAAGTCATTGAGGTAACTGGTATGTGACATTTACCATAGTTTCAAACTTAAAGGTGATCAAAATTATCGTTAATGTCGACATAATTTTCAATATCTCCTTACTTTGGTCTATAACCAAACACAAGGGAAAATATTAGGTTGTAGATGAATTCCTTAAGTGGTCGCTTTAGATAATTGATTTCACCTAGAAACCACATTTCTTAGTTAGCTTGTAGAAGCATGGAAGAATAATCTCCCTTGAGTAGTAGTTTAGTTTTCTTATGTTTTCTTTTCATTTTATTTCATTATCTTAGAATAAATTTTGTGTTGTGTATTTTCTTTACTTAGAATAATTTCATGCTTTTTGTACATACCTAGAAAATTTTCATTTCTATAGAATTTTCGGTATTGTAACTAGGATGGTAGTATGACCTTGTTTCTCACATTTCCCTATGTTTAGATGTGTGTAGGATACATGTTTATTGTGATATTCTTGTATGCTTTAACCCTACATAGATAATTCCTGAAAACATATTCTCAATCAAATAGAAAAGATTCGATAGTGAACACACACATTAACCCAAATATTTTATCTTGGAAACTCAAAACTGAGAAAACCAACAAGATTTTTTTCAATATATTACCTTTACAATGTTACAATATAATATGTATATGCCATAGAATTCATAAGCCCTAATCCATTAACCTTGGATTAGAAGACAACCATAGTTCCTTTGATCAGATCTACAAAACCATGGAAAAAACTACCATGTGCTTGAAAACCACTAAAAGTGAAAACCTCATATTGAAAAGGTACAAACTACCCAAAAACAAATTTGAGGCACCACTCCGAACCTCATTTAGGTTCTCTATTGCCCCCCTGCATATGTCCCCCCTATGTTTGTGGTGCATATAAATCACACAATAAATATAACACATACCAAACATTCTCTTGCTTGTTTTATTTTCATACAGGGAAGCATAACATAGTTAACAATCCAAGGTATTTATTCCGAATGTTTCTCTACACCAAGAGAAATATTTAGTTCTCATAGATTTTATTAATGGATTTGCAATATTCTTCAAGGTGTACACCTTTACTTGCAACACCTTCTTGTCTTGAATCATATCCCTCACAAAGTGATGTTGAACATCAATATGCTTTGTCCTTGAATGATAAGCATGGTTCTTCGCCAAGAAAATTACACTTTGGCTGTGACAATCTATCCTTATGTATTGTTGTACCAACCCCATACCTAAACACAATGTATGTAACCAAAATTCTTCCTTGCTTGCATGAGTCACTATTATGTATTCATCTTTTCTAGTTGAAAGTGACACTATAGGCTATGTCTTTCTCATCCAACTGATTAGTCCTCCAAATAGGTTAAACACTTACCCACTTACAGATATTCTATGATCCAGATCTCCAGCCCAATCTACATCAACAAAGTCTTGTATGTCCAACACTTTGTCTACTATTGGTATTCCTTGGTAACACAATCCATAATCAGTAGTGCCATACAGACACCTAGAAACCCTATTTATTGTTGTGCAATGATGCTTCACTAGTTTTGACATATGCCTGCTCAACACTCCCATTGCATGTGTAATGTTTTCTCTTGTACAAACAATTTCATACATCAAATTTCCAACCACACTAGTATATGAAACATAATACATGCCATATTCCTCTTCATGTGTCTTGGGACATTTATTTGCAGATAATTTTGCACCTATAGGAATAGGGGCTTGGTCTACTTTCTTGCATAGTATACCTTTGCAATATTGTGATCTAGATTTATGAAGGAACGAAATGAATTACAAATTTAAAACATAAACACAAAGATACAATGAAACTGAACTTCAATTAATAAATAATAAATGTTGAAAATTGTTTACGTGCAGGATGAAACCAAACTAGCTCATACGATGGTAGATTATCTCTGAGAAGAGATGTGACAACTACATGTCTTCTGAACTATTTTAAAATGAAGCTTGAAGGTATTTGCATCATGAGAAACCCTCAACATCCAAAAACCAAACCTTAGGAGATGAAGCGCAAAAAGCTATGGGCCCTGATGGGGTCAGTTGGAACTTCAACTTCTCGAGGTCATAAATTTGGCATATGATCTACGTTTGGCACACATGATAGCCCTTAGAGATTTATATCCAAGGACAACAAATTTCTAGTACAAACATGATTCATGATTTCCCATTTCCCCAAAAAACATCGTTTATGGCCTCAAAATGAATCTGAAAGTTCGTGACTCGAAAACTGCGAAAAATAGAAAACTGACGATATAGGAAATTGTGTTGAAAATTAAGAAACTAATAGAACAAAATGTTGGGGGTCCAAGTGGAATAGGCATGTGGCCACCACTATCCACCTGAATCATATTGTTTGAACATACTTCCTCTCATGTAACTAGAGTTTCCTCTTTTACCTATCTCTTTTAATTTCCACACCCAAAATGAAATTTGCAGCACCAAAATCCTTCATGTAGAATTTAGAGGACAATTTAGTTCTCACATCCGAGATGATTTGTCTATCATTTCTAGTCAGCAACATATCATTGAAATACAAGACCAAATAAATAAGATCATCACCAACTATTTCAAAATACACACAATGATTTTCTTTGCTCCTTGTGAAGCCAAGTCCCTATGTATATGTATCAAAATTTTGATACCACATCCTTGGCGATTACTTTAACCCATACAAGGAATTTTTTAGCCTACATACCAACTCTTTTTTACCCTTCACTACGAATCCTTCTGGTTGCTTCTATTGGAAATATTAAGAGTGGTGGTGAATTAGTATTATAACCAATTAAGCAATTATTACCAATATACAATATTCTGATTCATTTAGAAATCAACCATGTAAGCAACTCAAAAATCACACAGAAACACCATAAACATCATGCAAATATGAGACACTGATTTTTACATAGAATCCCATAAAGGGAGAAACCCACCAATCTTCATTTAGTTGTTTATGAAAATGCAATCTCCAACATGTTGTTACATTATGTTTACTAGCACCAACCATAAGGAATAAACCACTCCTTCACTTGTAAGAGGCACAAGCCCCCAATTGATATTCACGCACTGACCTGCAGAAAGCACTAACTCCCTGATTTTCAAGCACCTACTTGCATGATGCACTAACCTAAAGAAAGCACTAACTCCTTGATTTGCAAGCACCTACTTGCATGATGCACTAACCCTGAAGTGTTTTACATGCACCCACCTGAAGGAAGCACCAACTCCTTAATGTGCAGACACCAACCTACAATACCTAGTAGATCATTTTTCATAACATTTTTAGATTGAGATCTATAGGTACCTGGTCACTTTAATCTTCAAAATCATATTTACTTCTCTCATTACTTCATCTCTTAACCAACAAGATAACCCAACATCCTTAGACTATCATCCTTTATGATTTCAACTCTGCCTCTACTCTACAAATCTCTTCTCACACCTAGATATATTCACAAATTTTATTTTTTTCTCAACAACTTATCTCTTAGCACTAGATCTTATCACAAATTTTTAGATTAGATTCAACAACTCTTCTTTGTAATCTCATATTTGATTCAACACTCAGATATGTTCCTTTTACCTATCAGTGGCTTCTCATGTCTTCATAAAAATCTACTCTAGGTTCTTCTTCCCAACTCAACCTTGTTCACCACTTGGCCTCCTCAAAAATTTCATTCATTCGGCCTTATCAAACCTCCACCTTATTAATGCATTGGAATAACTTGTATTTTCTTTCACAACAAAGGATTTACTCTCTTACAGATCTGCCTTTAATTTTATTTTCTCATTTTTGTGCTTTGTCTTAGCCTCAAATTTTCAATAAAGGTCGCCAACCAATGTGCTAGAAAAATTATATGTATTCTAATTCTACCAATTACTTATCGAATCTGGGGTCATAAGACTTAGATATGTAAGCACAAGAAATGCAGGATTAGAGCCTATTCTAACCTATGCTAACAACTAATACTAGAAATAATTAACCACTAAGGATTATAACTTGTCATTAGACTGCGGGTCTCTAATTCTTATTGGGTTCCAAACCATAATTTTTCATAATCACTGACATACAATGTTCATGTGGTTTTATTTATGTAGCTTATTAGGTCTTTAGAGTTCATTGGTTCTAATCTTATAGTGATGCATACAAAAACTACTTAAACATGTTGTAGAAAAGTAAATTGTGGAGAAATAAATGCCGACAACTATGATGAAAGTGTACAAGGCAAGTAGAGAAGACAAGGCAATAAACTACTAGAAATGCATTAATAAAATATCAAAAATAAATGCTAAGCATGCTTAGAGTCATAATGATATATTGTAGGTTCTTATTCATTGTAGGAATCTTTTACGAAGTAGATGCAAAGCTCCAATCAATTAAATAATCCTAAACTACAAATTACATATTTTTTAATACCCTGATCAAGTACAAATCCTGGTACTGAATTAAGTATAGAAAGTCTGGAAATTGAAATTCCAAATATTAGTACAAAATTAAGTACCAAAATTTTGGAAATTGAAATTCTGAATATTAGTACCGAATTAAATACATAAATTATAGAAATTGAAATTATGGGTACCAAAACTTGTTAAGAAACCAATTTTAAGTTTGTTGGACTCTTAATCCCGAGAAAAATTAATTTGAATTTAACCACAACGTGTTGAAATTACTATACAAGCAGATCTAAAATGTAACTATAATATAAACAAAGATTTATGAATGAAATATCGAACACAATTTAAAAATTAATATAGTTGTGTGGAAAGAAATTGAATCTAACTAACATTCTACTCTAAAAATGAAATATGGGACGCTATCTGAGTCGAGGATCCCTTCCCGACTTGGCAACATGCCTAGAGACTAAATCATGTTAGAACAATATGAAAAGCTGAACAATAATTAAATATTTATTGCAAAAAATCAATCATCGGCTTTATATACGTAAATTAAAATCTGTTACAAAGAAATCAACTTAGAATAATGATGCAATTATTCTCTACGTCCTCTCCTCTATCACTGCCATGCAAATCTATTTCTTTTATAATACATAGACTGAAGGAAGCTATGACCAAAGAGGATCATATTGATTTCCATGAAAATCTAACGTCATACTAAAGTAAAATAACAAGTATCAGTTTAAATGAGTTCGTTATGATTTAAGATCATATTGGAACTTTCATTGAAGATGGGAACAATACCACTTGGCATTAGTTTGAATTTTCCTAATTCTAGACATAACTACGAATCTTGGACGTAGATGCTTGTAGCAATTCGTGCGCAGGTGCAGAATTAGGTACTGAACTACTAGATTAGACTGAATTGGTACCAACTACCAGAATGGATATAGAGATGGAAATATTCATAGTTGAACATGCTCCTTCGCCACATAACCATATTAGTAAACCATCATTAATAAAACCATGTTAAAAAACATTTAACCATTACAAAGATAATAAATTTATCATAATTAACCACATGCTATAAGAGGTACATTTAATAGAAGTTGATGGTATAATGGATATAAAGGGTGTCCTAAGTGTGGGAATATGTCCTATCCATAGAGATTTTATATAATGAATAGTATGACATATTTAGAATCCAACACAATGTTCATCAATCTCTCTATCTTTTATAGCCACTACACATCAAATACCATGGGCAGTCAAAACCCTTATTTTACCCATGGTAAAATATTCTCATTGACTGTATAAATTGGCTTGAGTCCACATAGTCATGACTTTCATCTTTGTGTTTAGCTAAATTTGGCACTCAAACACCAAATTTCATTAGTGGCATGCCTCAACCTTCAATTCTATTTCTCATAAGACCGTGACCTCAAAATTTTGGTGTTAATTGAATTCGTTATGACCACTTGATGCTTGGAAGCTTAGTATATTTTTCCATATGACCAAACCTTCATAATATTTCCCTTAGCTATCCAAGGGAATTTCTTGCGTGGATGTCATGCTGATGGAATGTTGATGTCAATGTCTTTTTTTTCGTGCCATTTCATCCTCTATTGCACCACCACGTTGTATCATAATGCCATGCTAGCATCCACATCAACTTTGCTTGCTGCATCACTTGGTTGCATCAGTGCCACTGATTCCTTTGTTGGACATGCATACCTCTAACCATTGTTGGTGTTGATTAATTTCACCTCTATTCAATCAACGACTCAGGTTAATTGTGCGCCCCCGCACCCCCCCCACCTGCTTGACAATTAATAAAGGGGGATCTGTAATTTTTTTGTTCTATGACTAATCCCTAATGCATGTTATAGGTATGTTTTCAGCCTCTTAAATCCAATAGATTAGAATAATTGTAGGGCCGCCTTGTATGACTAATGAATAATGAAGGGGGCGGGTTGCATTTTGGTGCTCAATACTCACGAAAATATTGCTAAAGGTTGGAACCTTGACCTATGTCACTTCTTCCTATTCATGCTAAAGTCCACCTGAAACAATGATGTCATCACTTGTCAACACCTGTCAACACTAGGGTTTGTCTATCATTTCCATGTCATCATGTCCTCACAGTCCCAGGTAACTCATCTTATTGACATCATGATGCCAAAACCATGTCACGTGGCATCCCCTTAGTGGTGCCACATGTCACTCATATTGACCCACTTGGCCACCCAAAAGATCCAAAAACACCTACCATGTGTCACGTTATTTATGTGATGCATCATCACACTTGCATTATCATCACCACTAGGCACTACCTCATCATCTACCTTATCCAATCACATTCTACCATTTGTGAGTTGTCATGTCACCAACACATTGACCTATCCTACCAACTTCTATGCCACATCATCTTTGTTCTCCAATCATATTCTACCACCTATCTTTATTTCCACCTCATCTTGTATGAAATAAGGCCCGGGGGTCTATTGGTTTTCCATTTTTTCTTCATTAATTCAAAAGGCACGGGGTGTTGAATTCACATTATTTACCAGTGTTGGAAATAACTTTTGTCTAGAAACTTATATCCTGTGCAGAACCACCCAACAAGTCTTCGGAACCTTCCTCAACCTAACATCAAGTAATAGACCAATTTTTGTCCAACAAAATATGTTCACTACAGATTTTGTCAACTGTGCCTTCCATCCCTCACCTCCATGGAATTCTCCAACCTAACCTTCTATGGTGTGAATGGAAAATTGTGCATCAAGTGTTAATAAAATTCTAGTTCCACATCTCCTATCAGCCAAGCGAAACCATGCTCTTGGAATATTTCCAAACTTTGAACTAAGATAACTAGTAATCCATTAGGAGTTTTTCCAAGATCCCCATACCATTACAAAGGCATCTTTGAGAGCTATCCAAGTAAACACTTTGCAAGATCACTTGAAAAATGTACTTATAAAGAAAATTCCTTCAAATATATAACCTCCATTCTCGACCTTAACTAGGCAACAACATGCATGAAGCATCATAAGAAGAATATAGAGAAGAAGTTGTTAGAATTTGCTAGTTTTCGTAAATTCAAAGTGTATCAGATGGATGTTAAGTTTGAATTCTTGAATGGGGATTTAGAAGAGGAATTTTACAATGAGCAACCTAAAGGATTCATTTTGGACAACAACAAGGACTTTGTATATAAACTCATGAAAGCCTTGTATGGGTTAAAGTAAGCTCCAAGGGCTTGGTACTATCAATTAGACAAATACTTACAACGACATTGCTTTAAGAAAGGAGAAAATAATAGCAATATGTATATCAAAGCAGATGGAGGTAAACTATTGGTAGTAGTTGTATATGTTGATGATATCATATTTGGTACGAATGTTGACTCAATGCATAAATTGTTTATAGCAGCCATGCAACAGGAATTTGAAATGTCTCTAGTCGGTGAATTTTCCTTCTTCCTTGGATTAAAAGTACATCAAACAAAGGATAATATCTACCTTTCTCAAACAAATTATCTCCAGGATATTTTAAGGGATTTTATGATGGAAGGCTGTAAAACTGTATGTACACCTATGGCAATAGGTTGCAACCTCAAAAAGGATGAAAAATCTCTAGAAGTCAACCAATTTGAATATAGATACATGATTGATAGTACTATATATTACAACACAAGACCTAATATTATGCATGTTGTTGGCACAATGTGGAATTTTCAACCTAATCCTAAGGAAACACATATCAAAGTAGTCAAGAGAATATTCAAATATTTGCAAGGGACTTTGGGTTTTATGACATCATAAGAATGCAAATTTTACTCTAAAAGAATATACTAATGCAGATTGGGATGGAAAATTGATGGCAGGAAAAGTATCAGTGGTGGAGCCTTATTTCTAGGAAAATTGTTACTTTCCTAGATTAGCAAGAAACATATCTCTATTTATTCTTCTATTGCTAAAGAATAATATGTTTCCACTTCATCATGTTGCACACAATTGCTATGGATGACTCAAAATCTACGGGATATTTAGGTAGACTAGCCACAACCTATTTCTATCTTCTATGATAACACCAATGCCATTAGAATATCCATGAATCCTGTAATGCACTCTAAAACAAAGAACATTCCCATTAAATATCATTTTCTCATAGAGCAAGTGTTTGATCAAAAGGTGAAGCTAGAATATGTTCCTACACATGAGAAGATTGCAAATATCTTTACTAAACCTCTTCTGCAAGAATCATTTGAGTATCTTAGATAAATATTAGGGATGATCTCTTTTCATACTCTTCCATAACTTCTTCAGTATCATCTCAGGGGGAGCTTCATATGCATGGAGTCAGGGTGAGTCTTATTTCATATGCACGATTCATTGGGGAGACTTTACATGGAAATTGGTTATTTTTCATTTATGTCAAAGGGGGAGAGAGAAAAATCATCATCAACTACTAGTTGGTTGTTGTGGTTTCCATCAATGCCAAATGGGGAGATTCTTGGAAATTTTGTGTTCGCATTAATGTTAAAAATGATTTATTGATGCAATGATTAGTATGGCTCTAATATTCCTATCTAATGGATTTGTTATGTAGGATAGACAACTGATGTTGTAGGGGACAAATAATCATGTAGAGAAAATATTAAAGGGATAAATTTGAATATGTTTTAGTGAAAACAACATTTACACATACTTGATAGGACAAGTTATTGTAAATTACACAATGTTGTATTCTTCATAAAGCATAAATTACACATGGTTTCTAGCCATAGTCCACATAGATATTGCCAAACCTTGAAAACAATGTGTCACCTAAAAAACCATGGGTTCCTCCTCACATTGGCTTCTTGGTTTAGTGTTGGCTCAAATACCATAAGATTTTATCATAGAAAATTCTCATGGTAATTCATTTGGTCAACTTAATTTGGTCATCACTCAATTGGTATAAATCTACGCATTTGACATCAAAAGAGGTGAACATTGTAGTGATTAGAAGTGTGTTCATCATCTAAATTTTATGGTTTGATATGGTATAGGTGTGGTGTGATGGGTGCATATTCATTCTAATAGGGAAGCTATGGTGGTGTGATTAAATTATTAGCCTATGATTTGAAGGTTGTGGCATGGTTTGTTTTCAATTTTCTTTTTCTAGCCTAGGTATATGGTAGCATGATGGTGGCTGTGTAGTCTAGAAAAATCGATCACATGGATTTTATTTTGTTATGGCATAGTTGATTATTTTATCTAGTGCATAGTAATGATGAAATACCATGATGTGTTAATGGTGGTATCTCTGATCTGGTGATCGATTGAGTGGTCTCGCATGGTTGGAGAACATTGACAATGTTCTAGTTTGATTAAAGAAATTTTATTTCTTTTGATTTTGTTTTGGTACAGGTGTATGTCAATCACATTATTCTGTTCACCACTTTAATCTAGACTTGTGTGGATGAAAAATCACAATTGATCTCTATCATTTGGTTTGTGTAATTCTAGTTTGGTCTAGGTGATGGTCTAACTCTATAATGTTATCTGTAATCTATTATGTGGGCCAACTACATTTGATCTCTACTCTGATGCATGACTTGTAATATAGACGTGCAAGGCCGAGATCCAAGGGGTGAAGTCAAGTTCATATCCTACTTGGTGAATTGATGGTGAATGCCATGATATCTAGTGCACTAAGGGTGGTCCAAGTTATTCTGGTGCAATGAGGTCAAAGTACAATGCGTATGTAATGATCTGAATTATTCCATCTATTAGTAAATATTGCAAAAGAAAACCTTTATTGCAATATTTAGTGTGACCAAGTTTGCTTAAGATTAAGCTTGAGAAAAATAGAGGATGAATCTAGTAATAGAGAAAAATATGGTTCAAGATAGATGTATGTCTGCTCTTGAAATTTATGAGAATGAAATACTACTAGCTTCCTGAGTAGTATTATCTGATTGTGTAGGCTGGTGATGTCTCAGTGGATCAATTTAACTTGCCTCTCAGATTTAAATTTGTTTTGAACTAAAATGGAATCTAGATCATGTATGAAAAAATTGGTAGCCAGTTATGCTTATGTTCAGGGTGTTGTTGCCTATAATGATTGTTTTCTACTATAGTGACTAAGGCACGACAAAGGTTTGTATTTAGAAATTTTTTGAAGCACTTGATGACCAAGACAAATATATAAACTCATGTTTGAAGTTTTTGTTGATTATCTATTGTGGCGATTGAGATATGGCATGGATGAGGTTACAAATGAGTTATTAACTGCTATGTTGTTGTTGAATATTTCTACTATTGGTGGTCCTTTTGTCCATGATGCCTTGAGTGCCTTTGTTGTGACAAAATTTTTGTCAAGTTTTTGTTGCTAATCATTAAAGAGTGTTTTCCATTGTTGCTACTAGTGTTTGGTTCAGATTTGATTGGAAATGTTAGCATTTAGAATTAATATGTTGTTGTAAATGTATTAGTGATAAAAGGAGTGGATACAATTTGAGAAGGATGAAAGGGAAGTCTGCATTGATTTTGAGGGTCTGTGCCAAAAAAATTATCTGAGGGATTAGGAGCTTCTTGGTAGTGTGTACCAGTGAAATAATGCAAGGGAGTAGGTGCTTCCTACTAGTGGGTGCCAACGAAACAATGCAAGGGAGTGGGTGCTTCCTAATAGTGGGTGGCAACAAAACAATGAAAGGGAGTGGGTGCTTACTATTGGTGGGTGCTTGCAAAGCATTTTAACGGAGTCAATGCTTCCTACTGGCCAGTGTGGGTAAACATATATAAATAAATATTTAAGAAGAGAAGAAGAATAATGGCGGTTTTCTCCTTTTATGGGTTTCCACCTTAAAAAATATGTGTCTTATGTGTTTCCCATGTGATTTGTCTTATGGTTATTAATCTATTAATTTCATTCATGATATTGTTGATTATTTATTAAGTATTTTTATTGAGAGGAGGTGTTAAAGTTTAATTGGTAATCAAAGTAGCTTCATATTGATTCACCCTCCCCTCTTAGTATAAACAATATTTCTACAATTGGTATCGAAGTAAGTGCCTTCAAGTCTTAGCTTAATCACTAGAAGGAAGATCCTGTGCAAATTTCTAGTAAGGAGAAACCCCATCTATTCAATGGAACAAATTTTACATTCTAGAAAATAAGGAGGAGGTCTTACGTGGGGTCCCTTGGAGTAGATGCCTAGGAAATTATTGCAAAGGGGTATCAAAACCTAGGAACGTTTTGACGATGCTGGACCCACCAACATGTCAGGGGATATCCCCAGTAAAAAGTCCCAACTAGACCTCAGACCATTTGGTGTAGGATTCCCAGTAGTGGGTCGTACGGTATCACCTTGACCGCGGTTGTGTGTAGAGTCAAGCAAGATGTCCTTGTTGGTAGCAAGGGTGTGAACAACGCAGCAAGCCATGGAAGGTGCATGAAGGGTTCTAACACATGGAAAGGGGAATGAGTGCACCCATTAGAAACCTGTGGAAACACACAGCTTGAAAGGGAACACACGAGCAAAGATATATCACCACCTGGAAAGCAAGGAAACCAATGATCCAAAGTGATGGTTAAACCAACAACACATCTATGTAAGATTCATACATACATATATAGAAAGAGTCCATACATACATCCATAAGAAGACAACTACATATATCATTAGAGTAACCAAAACAACTGAAATACAATAACAACATATGCATGAAACGTTCTGGATCTGTTATATTAAGAGTGAAATATCCAATCATACAATACAACCATGTCCAACTACTAGTCCCCACAACGGAACGTTACAATCATTACCACTTGCTCCTCCCAAGGGATATACTTGTTCTACACTATGGAGAAGCCATGACTTGTTACAATATGGTCCAAGATTTCTCTAAGATATACCTATAGGAAACTTGGCTCCCAAAAGCCTATATAATGAGTTATGAGGCTCTATAAATAGAAATGGGTGGGTTGACCCTTGACATTCCCCTTTGTGACTCTTCACCTACCCTCATGAATCTTCAACTACTACATGACTATTACATTCGACCATCGACACTTGGTCTTTCACTTTTACAATATGTTACATTACAATCTACACATGTACCCATGTGAGAAAAAATAGGCTTGGGCAAGCCATGAAAGGTATCACTGAGACTTGGTCAGTTGTGGGAAGATCAACTATTCGACATCCTCAGGATGATCGATGGTGGCGAACTGATGCTAAGCTTGGTAGTCCATGGTGGTGTCCACGTGCTCAATGGTGACATCCTACTGAAAGCGAACTCTTGCCTCTGTTGCATCTAGGTACACTGATTTGGCACCTCTGTCCAACTTATTTGATAACATGCACATCATAGCCTTGAGTGCAACCAGACCAACAACATAATGATGCATAGTGTTTGCGCTGATATTCAAGTGTGTGCTAATGGCTATGTGCATCAACTCGTCGAAGTACATGTCCAACTCTAGTCAAACTTGGTTCTTTGTCTTTGCCTCGGTGAGTGTGTCAATGGACGAGATCGCACTTGTGTGCACAATGACATCCATGCTTCTAAACACTGGCGCATGTGATCGACAACACTTCTCACCCTGTCTACTCTATGCTAGCTACTTGGATGGGTCTATATCTTGTATGGGTGCAGTTTCATCAGTTTACGCATGTTGTGCCTCTTGCTATACCTGATCTTGTTGCACTTGCTTCTCTCGTCTTTGCAGCTCTTTTTCTTCTTTGAGTTGTCACTTGAGCTCTTGCAACTCCTTTTCTATTTCTCTCTCTACCTTTGCGTGATCCTCTTCTCGTGTTGTCACCTCATAGCCTTAGTCTCCAAAACTACTTTCATCACGAGTGGATCTACTTTGAACTTGTAGCTTTTTGCTACCTCTGCACTGTCAACAACCTTCCTCTTGCATTTGTTGCACCTAGGTCAACTACCCTTTGTTGCTGCTGATGGTACTGCCATTTCATCTTGATATACTTGTCTATTAATGGCTTGTTGTCTTCATAGATAAGAAATCTCATAGACACTTTCTCAACTATATATCTAGTTGCTCCTAATGGTGTTCTTAGACTCTGCTCTCCTACAGGCAATTGTACGTATAATGCTAAGAGGCAGATGAACACTTGTGATACCTAGAGACATAGAAACACTCATGGTGAGAAACCTGTCAGTTGAAAACCAAAAAAAATAGGAGGGATTTTATGCAACATACTTGTGTGATTGATTGTGAATATTGTGCAATTTTCACAGGGAGGCTAGGAGATTGACTATTGGAACTATGCAAGGCACAGTCCGAGCTGTCAGGAGACTGATTGACTAATGGAACTATGCAATGCACAGTCTAGTCTAGCCTGCTAAGGATTGAAACTGAACTATGTACAATTTCAGTCAGGAGTGACATGCAAGCCCAGGGACTGCATTGTGCAATTTTCTGGGTCAGCAAGGCACTGCCTCCCAGAATTGCACAAAGAAAGCCTGGAGGTCAGTTCTAGCCAGGTTTGCTCAGTTTTTGGAGGGAAGTCCAAGCCTTCACTTTTAGAAATGTGCATTGATTTTGGGAAAGGCAAGTCCCAGGTGAAGGTAGTCCAGACCCATCGGCAGGTGACTGAAAACATAAAAAGGTTTGGATGCATGACGAGACTGAGTGCAAGCAAGAGTGAATGATCATGCATGCAGAAAGTGAGTGCAATATTTGAGAAAATGGGAAAGCAAGCATGTGTGTGAAGTGCGTCACCGCAACAATGACCGTTAGTGAAAAAACATTGTCATGCATGTGACAATAGTGAGATGAAAAAAAAAATTGAAACAATGCTTCTACAAGCTACCATGCATCAAACGACAACAAGCGTTCATTGAAACCAAGTAGACAACACTCATAAAAATTGAAATACAAAAAGCGACAAAAATGTAGCACGAGACATGAAAAGTAGACTTACCCCGAAACAACTGAAATGAATGTGCCGAAGACTCCTAGATGTGTCATGGGATGTCAGAGTTATAATATCGATGTGAGGGATGAGCTTTGAAGCATCCGGTAAATTAGTTTTGATAAGATCAAGGTTACGATGTGCATTCCACAAATCTAGGAAAAAACGACACTTGGCAGGAGGTTTCTAAATGATCTTTGCATGTAACCTCCAGCTGGTAAAATAGATCCCTAAGATCTAGGGATGACTTTTGCATGTTTCCTTTAGCTATTTCAGGAAAAGAAGCCCATGCATGAAGATCAGGATAGCTCAGTCTCGGAGGGGACCAATTGACCTGAAGGCACATGCAGCAGTCTGCAAGCCTGGGAAAGGGATTTGCGCAGTTTATGGGCTAAGCAGGGATGGCTATCCCTTAGGAATTGTGTAATTTCTGGGGTCAGTAGGTCACTACCTCCCAAAATTGCACAATTTCTGAGCCGAATCCTAGTGTTGGGCTGGATTGCGCAATTTCCTGAGGGAGGGCTACCTAGATGGATTATGCAACTTTGGAGTCTAGTAGGCAACCTAGCAAGATTGGGCAATTTATGGAAGGAAGGTTGGTTTCCCTCCAAAATTGCACTATTTTTTAGAGGGAACATCTTAGCCAGAAAATTGACTAGGTATGGAATGATAGCCTGTGGGTGGGAGACAAACAAGTTGACATGCACAGGTTATTGAGTCACTAAAACTCAGCTGAAGCATATGTAATTTATAGTGCAAGACATGCTGCTAAGGATGGTTGCTAGGGAAGCTCCAAAATGAAACTAAGGAAAAATTTTGGAGGGTGGTTGTAGCCACTACAACACTTGGCAAAACACTGATAGAACTCCAACTCTCTGAATGGACCTTGTTTCGTGAAAAGCAAGTCTAACTCCCCTAGAAGTATTGTTCAATTCTCTGATCATCTTGATTTCCACACTAGCTTGATTGAAAGATGTAGCATCTACCATGCTCTTTTTTGGTCACCACACATTCCAAGCCACGTCAACACAGTTGTTTCGATTGGGATGAGGGGTATATTGGTGCACAAGCAATATGATATTCATAGTTTTAAGTTTCATCTCTGGTGTTGCTCTGTTGTAAGTAGGTTTGGAAAGTACCCCAACGGTGTCACATAAGAACACAAGCATCGCTCTGCTACCAGCGACCCTGGTCAGTACCCTAGCGGAGTTACTTGCATCACCTCTCTGCATAGGAAGCCTTTCTCTTCTTTCGCCTTATTCATTTTTCATTTTTTTCAAAATTTTTCATATTTTCATTTTTCGTTTTAATTTTCATAACTGTGCATAACACTTATTCATTTTAGAGGCAGAAGAGGGATCCTGACTTATTGATAACAGAGGAGGTTGTTGCTTCAGAAAAGTATTTTGTGTATACGTCTAACGTGCTTGTTAAGGCTTTCCCCCTCACCTTACTCTACTTTACTAAGATGACAAGGGTTAACCCAAAACAACCGACTATAGTAGGTGATACTAGTTAGTGCGCAAGCGTTGTGTTTTCATCAAGATTTACTTCGAACATAACGTATTTTCCATTGGTGTATCATGGACTGAAGATGACAAGTTCATCATATAGAGACAGGATGATAGATAACCAAGTATTGGTAACTGCACAAGTCATCTTATGCTTTACCCTTCTTGTTTCAAGAGTCACACACGGTTTCATGTGAAACTAACTTACGAACGTAAACAAGAAAATAGAAAACAAAACAAAGAAAAAGGACAAGTAAATGTGCAATTAGAGCGAGTAAGCAAAGAAGGCAAGAAAGAAAACAAACACACAAAGTAAGAAGCAAACATGCATACAAGAAAACAAGACAAGAAACAAACACTACTCCTACTCCTATGCTAATGGTGCATGGGTTTGCTCATGTGAAGTAATACTTCCAATGCAACCATCGGTGCATTGGTCGACCCATGTTGGTGAAGGCGTGGTTCACGAATAATGTAGTCACGTAAACCAACAAACATGAAAGATATAATGATGAAGACAAACACACTCTGGGTTTAAGTGCATCCACAGAAAAGAAATGAGTGAAATCGCATGTCATGCACTCTGTGGAATTGTCATGGTGTTGTGCTACAATGCGTGTAGATGTTAAGCATACGCATTCTCTTGACTGTGAAATGCAAGCAAACGTGAGAAAGGTAAACCACTTCTGTCACGCAGGTGTGCTTGCTGTGTAAGATTCCTCCAATGCAAGAGTGATGTGATCATGTAATTCGAGTGGAGGAAGCGAAATCTAGGTGTTTGGTTGATCTTCATTGCAAAGAGAAGAGTTATGAGGAGCCTTGTGTTTTTCAACAATTTCCTGATCGGAAGTGAAACCAACCTCAGAACAATGAGGGCCTGTCATAACCATAAGATCGGGCTGAAGTGCCTCAATAGCCTATGGGGTTTCGACTTCGTTGATAGGTATATCATCAAGGACCAATGGATTAGACATATAAAAAGTGAGTGAATCAACATCGTGATCGAATGAAGACGTACAAAGATCATGACTGCCACGATCAGAAAATTATGGATTTTTGTCAATATCCCAATGATTTGATGAATCGTGCATAAGGGTAGATGAGAAGCAAGGATGTTCACCCTCTTTATTTTCAGAAATGATAGATGACATATTTGATGGATTTCGGTGGAATATGTGTCCTCTCTACAATGTAATGATATACTAACATTTGATGTGTCTTATGAACGATCAGAAGTAGAAACATCTAGAAATGAGTTTTCACAGGGGAAATCAACAATGGTAGAATCAAAAGGGATGTTAAGATAAAGCAGATGAGGCGTAGATGGAGGGAGTCATCCTTCACCGCGGGTTCTTATTTAGATTCCTGCACACACTCCTCATGAATGATAGTGCAGGTTGGCTACACAACACCATCTCCATCAACATATTGATCCTCGTTCACAACAAGTGTGGAGTCTGGAATGAAAGAACACAAGGCAGTACAATCCAGAGGATCGATAGAATGTGGGGACAAAGGTTGAAGGAACGAATCCACGTGACAACCAACATGCTTGCAAACCAAATCTATGTAGATATCAAGAACAAGTGGGGTGGGAGGATGTGACAGTTCAAAAGCTGTGAGTGCATGTTCTCCCACATCACTGTGTGGTGATGGAGTCGTTTGATGAGGTGAAGGCGGACAGTCAGATGTGATAGCAACTATGCCTTCCTGTGATTGTGAAGCTCCATCACCGGAGTATTCTCAGTGCGATTTGAATGATTTCAAGAGTTGCGGATTATCAGATATGTGAAGAAGATACTTAAATATTTGATCGAGAAATTCCCAATCAATTTAATCTTAGGGAAATCGGTATGAAATATTACAAAAGCACATGTAAAATTGTTCAACAAATTCATCAAGTGCTTTCCGTAATTTCATAATTTATTCATTCGGTGATTTACGGTCAAAATTATTGAAAGCACCTATCTCCGCGACCAGAAGAGAAAGAGAATGAATATATTTTTCGGGCAGCATGGCACACCAATGCATTTGGTGCCTTTGAAACGTGTAGATGAACAACGCGTAGGTCATGTAATCTTCAAATATTTCATGTCTTTCACATGTGCCTAAAATGCCAACCGTGTGCCTAACCAAGACTACGTAGCCTCCACCATCATATGTTTTATGTGAAAAGCTATCCTAGAGGTCTTCTGAGACTTCAAAGTCATTTCTGTAAGACATACACTCTGAAAGAGAAACTTTGTAGTTAGTCATGATAAATATGCAGAGATTCAAAATAGATGAGAGGACTCATCTTGTCATTTGGCCCTCCTTCTAGCGCCAAAATGTTGACGTTGCTAAATCCGCCATCATATCAGGGGATCTCCCTGGTAAGAAGTCCCAACTAAACCTCAGACCGTTTGGTGTGGGAGTCCCAGCAGTGGGTCGTATGGTATCACCTTGACCGCAGTTTCATGCAGAGGTAAGCAGGATGTCCTTGTTGGTAGCAAGGGTGTGACTAGTGCATTAAGCTAAGGAAGGTGCATGAAGGGTTCTAACACATGGAAAGGGGAATAAGTGCACCCCTTAGAAACTTGTGGAAACACGTAGCTTAAAAGGGAACACATGAGCAAAGATACATCACCACCTGGAAAACAAGGAAACCAATGATCCAAAGTGATGGTTAAACCAACAACACATCTCAGTAAGATTCATACATACATATATAGAAGGAGTCCATAGATACATGCATAAGAAAACAACTACATATATCATTAGAGTAACCAAAATATCTGAAATAAAATAACAACATATGCATGTAACATGCTGGCTCTATTATATTAAGAGTGAAATATCCAATAATACAATACAACCATGTCCAACTACTAGTCCTGACAACGAAACGTTATAGTCACTGCCACCTACTCCTCTAAAGAGATATACTAGCTCTGAATTGTGGAGAAGCCAAGGCTCGTTACAATACAGTTCGAGCTTTCTCTAAGATATACCTATAGGAAGCTTTGATCCCAAAATCCTATATAATGAATTATGAGGTTCTATAAATAGCAAAGGCGGGGTGACCCTTGACATTTCCCTTTATGACTCTTCACCTACCCTCGTGACTCTTCAACTACTACATGATTGTTACATTCAACCATCGACACTTGTCCTTTCACTTTTACAAGATGTTACATTACAATCTGCACATGTACCCATGTGAGAAAAAATAAGTTTGAGAAAGCCATGCAAGGTATCACTAAGACTTGGACAGCTATAGGAAGACCAACTCTTCGACATCCTCGTGATGATCGATGTTGGAAAACTGATGCCAAGATTGGTAGTCCATGGTGGTGTCTACATGCTCAATGGTGACATCCTGCTGAAAGAAAACTCTTGCCTCCATTACATCCAGGTACACTAGTTTGGCACCTCTGTCCAACGCGTCTGATAACATGTGCATCATAGTCTTGAGTGTAGTCAGACCAACAACATACTGATGAATAGTGTATACGCTGATCTTCAAGTGTGTGCTAGTGGCTATGCACATCAACTCGTCAAAGTACATGTCCAGGTCCAGCCGGACTTGGTTCTTTGTCTTTGCCTCAGTGGTGTGCCAATGGATGAGATCACATGCTTGCACACAATGACATCCATGTTGTTGAACACCGGCGCATGTGATCGAAAACACTGATCTCCCTATCTTCTTTTTGCCAGCTGCTAGGATGGGTCTATATCTCGTATGGATGTAGTTTCATCAGTCTGCGCATGTTGCGCCTCCTTCTGTACTTGTTCCTGCTACGCTTGCTTCTCTCATCAGTGCAGCTCTTGTTCTTCTGTGAGTCGCTGCTTCAGCTCCTACAACTCCTTCTTTATTTCTCTCTCTACCTTTGCGTGATTCTCTTGTTGTGTTGTTGCCTGATAGCCTTAGTCTCCAAAGCTACTTTCATCACAGGTGGATCTACTTTGAACTTGCAGCTTTGCTCCACCTCTGCGCCATCGACAACCTTCCTCTTGCATTTGTCGCCCGCAGGTCTGCTACCCTCTGCTATTGTTGATGGTGATTATCGCTATGATGCTACTACCATTTCTCTTGATATCCTTGTCTATGAACGACTTGGTGTCTTTATAGATAGGCAAGCTCATAAACACTTACTCAACTGTATCTCAAGTTGCGTTCTCAACAGTGTCCTTCGACTCTACTCTCTTGGAGGCCATTGTACCTGTACTGCTAAGAGGTAGATGGACACCTGTGATACCTGGAAACACAACAATGCTCATGGAGAGAAATATGTTAGTTGAAAACCAAAACAAATTATAGGGCTATCATGAAACATACCTGTGTGACAGATTGTGAAGATTGCGTAATTTTCACCTGGAGGCTAGGAGATTGACTACCAAAACTGTACAAGGTACATTTCATGCTATCAGGAGGCTAACTAACTACTAGAACTGCGTAATGCAAAGTCCAGTATGGCTTGTTGAGGTTTAAAACTGTGAAATGCACAATTTCAGTCAACAGTGACATGCAAGCCCAAGGACTGCATTGCACAATTTTCTGGGTTAGTAGGGCACTGCCCCCTAGAATTGTGTAGAGCAAGCCTGTAGGTCAATGTTGGGTAGGTTTGCACAGTTTGTGGAGGGAAGGCTAAGCCTTCACTTTCAGAAATGTGCATTGTTGTCCGGGCAAGGCAAGGTCCTGGTCAAGGCATCCCAGACTCGCTAACAGGTGACTGAAAACATGAAAAGGTTTGGATGCATGGCGAGATTGAGTGTAAGCAAGCGTGAATGATCATGCATGAAAATAGTGAGTGCAAGATTTGAGAAAATGGGAAAGTGAGCATGTGTGTGAAGTGAGTCGCCACAGCGATGACTATCAGTGAAGAAATAGTGTCATGCATGAAACAACAGTGAGATGCAAAGAAAAAACTGAAACAATGCTTCTGCAAGATACCATGCATCAAATGGAAACAAACATTCATTGAAACTAAGAATACAACACTCATACAAAGTGCAATACAAAAAGCAATAGAAACATAGCACAAGACATGAAAAGAAGACATACCCTGAAACAACTGAGTTGAATGTGTTGAAGACTCCTAGATGGGATGAGGGATGTCAGAGCTACAAGATCGATGTGAGGGATGAGCTCTACAACATCTGGTAAATGAGTTTTGATAAGATTTAGGTTATGATGCACATGCCACAAATCTAGGAAAAAGTGACACTTGGCTGGAGGTTTCTAAACGATCTTTGCATGTAACCTCGAACTGCTAAAATAGATCCCTAAAATCTAGGGATGCCTTTTGCATATTTCCTTTTGCTATTCCGGGAAAAGTATCCCATGCATGCCAATCAAGATAGCTCATTCCTGGAGGGGATCGGTTGACCTAAAGGCACATGTAGAAGTCTACAATCCTGGGAAAGGTATTTGTGTAGTTTTTGGGCTGGCTGTCCCTTAGGCATTGTGCAATTTCTAGGGTCAGCAAGTCACTACCTCCCAAAATTGTGCAATTTATGAGCTGAAGCCCAGTGTTGGGTTGGATTGCGCAATTTCTCGAGGGAGGGTCGCCTAGCTGGATTGCACAATCCTAGAGTCTGTTAGGCAACATAGTAGGATTGCACAATTTTTGGAGGGAAGGTTGGTTTCCTGTTGGCTTGTTGGGGCCTGATCTAGGTTCAAAGGTGATTTAGCCAAACAAATCCCATTACTACTGGCTCTTTCGGCAACAATTCACAGAGCGCGAACTGAGGTCTCACCCAAAGTAGTATGGGAGGGTGCTAGAACCAGTTTTATGCACCGTGGAGATGTCTAATGAGTTCAAGTGGTCTGTGGTTCGAGCTTACGTGCACGTCACTACGCACACTTATCTGTACCTTGTAGCCTAAGATGTTGCCTTCACGCAACCCTACTCGAGGGCCGAACATAATTATTACTCACGTTCTTACTAGTATTCCACCATTAGTTGATTAACTTAGCTTATTTGGATGTGTAAAGTATACTTAGAAATATAAATCATTCATACAAGTGCGCGCAGTAATTAAACAATATATTTGTAATTGATATTGAACATGTAATAATTCAAGAATAGATACACAAAATCTGGATAAAACTTCTCTTTATTATTCTCTTCTTCAGTTACAGACTTGATTCTGCCTTGTGCACATAGCTGCAGGGGTTCGCGCACTCAACTGCGGACAACTAGGCCTTTGCACACTCAGCTGCAGAGCCTTCTCCTACTCTATGAACCAAGATACACTTAGACACTTGCTTTGTGATTCTACTTCTCTATCTCATACTTCATTCTAACTAACTCACTTTTACACTTAGATCCTCACTCTATTTATATAATCCCATGGTCTACGGACCATGGGTAGGCCAAAATTACATTACAAACTAGGGCAGACAACCCTATGACTCTAACATACTTTCGCACCCACAATTCGTGGGGCTTTACAAGCATCATTTGGTCAAAACATAGGCTTTGAGCCCTAAAACATGCCTCAGGGGGATTCCATGCCCAACAGGCACCCAACATAAACATCTTGAGTCGCCCTCAAGTCACTCTGTCAGTGCAGAGATCTTGGCACAGAGTTCCTCCAACTATCGTCGAACTATGCTGTTGTTAGAAGCACACTGAGTCTTTTCTTGCTGAATTTGTTGCATCCTCTGTTCTAAGACTTCCGTGTCTGGGGCGCTTCTCTGCATTAACCTGTGCATCCCCTGTATGTGCGCTAACTTTCCTTTGATTTTTGCTGTGATAGTGAAAACCTCATCGATCCACAACTGGACGCGTGCTTTAAGAACTGCCTCCTTATGTCGCACCACGTCCACCTGTTCCTTCAGTGCCTTGGCTCGCTGCATCCTTGCAAGCTGCTGAGTGAGGACTACTGTCTACGCCATTCCTCTGACATTTTCGTATTGTTTTTGTAGTTCTCGTGCATCTGTCTCTAGGTGCTAGATGTTAGGGTCCTCCTGTAGAGTTGTGAGGACCTCAAGTGCTTGCTCCAACAAAGTGGTACAGTCTTGCACTGCACCTCCAATTTCTTCCAATCTCGCTGGAATAGCACTAGCGCGCTATTCTTGGACCTCCAGAGGAGTGGAAGGTTGCGCCTTTAACCGTAGCTTGGCAATCTGAAGATTCAACTACAGCTGAACCTTGGTCGTTTCTTCTCTAGCCTTGTGGACTCCTATTGCCAGCCTATGAATCCGTACCTCTACTAGTAGATTTGCTAGGATGGCCAGCTTCGGGATGCATCGGAAAGCGTCATCTACCACCTACACCAATTTTTGGTTCTGGGATACCAACTCATCGTGCTACAAACTGAGTTGTTCCATGTTGATCTTTTGTTTGGTGAGAACTTGGATCGCGTGACTCTCCCTAGCTCGCAACTCTGTTGTTATCCCATCCTGTAGCAGATACAGTGTCTCTCGCAGAAGGGTAGCCAAATTAAGGCCAAGGTCTTTGATCATGTTAATCACAAATCTGTTAGTCTCCTTCACTGATACTAGGGCTCCTTCCTGTAACACTATGGTGTTTTCCATCCGTGCACGCAACAGCTGCTTTGCTGCCGAGGATCTTGCTACGAGGTGGGTTGAAAGGGTACCTACTTGAGGGGGCCGCACATGTAACTTTTGTAGCTATGCCCTGAGGGCCCCCAACATAGTTGGTGCTCCTGCATAAAGTCCTGAAGGGCCTCATTTTTGACATTGCGAACCATTTTTGCTGATGTTATGGAGGTCACCTTTGGTTAAGGTGATCAGGTCAATGGCCAACTTCGAGGTCTTGACCTTCTTCCTTGGTCCTGTTCTTTCTGCCATGTGTGGGCACTTCAGTTGTGTGGATGCAGTCCCTAGGTCCATGCTCCCTTCTGCTATTTCTTCTTCCTCTGCCTCATGCCCTGTGAGGATGTTTCTTGGTCCTCATCTTCCTTCGCTGTTGCTTCTTCTACCTCATGTGCTGTTATTGCTGCTTCTATAGCCTTTTTCTACTCTGCGGCTTTCTGTGTCACTTCCCGCACTGCCTGTTCCTTAGCTGTTGTTGTTTCCTACCACCTTTTCTCAACCAATTGTGTGATGCATAGCTTGGCATCGTCCTACTTCTTCTACGCTGCCGCCTTCTCAAGTTCTGCCAGGTCTGAGGTGCGCCATTTTGGAGGCCTTGTCTCCATGACAGTGAAGATGGCATCATTAGTGGCTATAAAGGGGAGCTTCGTCCACTGCTTCATTGTATCCTTGCACACCCTGATATATACATTATGCATGTCAGCTTTGAATTCTGAAAAACTCTGCAGATTGTTGTACACCATAGGTGATAGGCGCAGCCACTGATTGATCCACATTCAGATGCTCATCTCCATGAGTACCCAGAAGATTTTTGTGTCACGTATCTGTTTCGTGTTTTTTGTGGCCTAGAGCAAAGCGTACTTTGCAGCCTCTGGTAATTCTCTGTCAATGCTAAGGAATTGACTGTCCTCTGATAGTTACCCCACTACAAGCATTATGGATAACAACAACCACGCGTAGTGGAAGGTTTTATCCTACTCCTGGGCTTCACGACAGTTATTCAAAAATTCCTTGTGGAGGAATTCATACTAGTTGAACTGAACCTCCTCCATGCACTGCTCAGCTAGTGCGACCACTGGCACTGTTACCTCATCGGTGCAACACTTCCTCATAACTTTTCTAGCTAGGAGTTGGGTTGCTATGCGTACCCCTTTTTCCTTGATGCTGGAGATGGCGTAGCCCCTCTTCTTCTTCTCCAGCTTGTAGTTCATCTTCATGGCTTCTGCAAGGGCCAAATCACTGCCCTTTCCTTTGGCTATGATTGCGGGGTCCTTTCCTTTGTAGCGAAGTTGAGAAATGCAGTGAATGAGGTCTGTCGTGATGGGAATAGGCTCCTCCAGCCATAGATACCCATCATGCACTAGGAAGAGCAGCTGCATGATGACGAAAATGGTGATGGGTGCATGGTGGAAATGTGGTATCCATAGTAAGTGCAGTAACCTGACCTTTTCCACATCGTGTAGCCACTTCCGCAGCTCTAACATTGTCACCACCCCCTCAGTGTTCTGCTTCATTAGGTTCCTCGGTCTCTAGGTGAGGGAACTTCTCGTGGTCAGCGAGGTCCCATTCTTCAAACTTCATGGTTGGCACGTAGCCCAGGTGCGTGCCTTCAAACATTATGCCGTCGGGGAGGAGCGGAGTCTGGAGTGAACTCTTGGTTTCGTCCAGGTCCTTCGGCACTTTGGTTTTCCCTTTCCGTGGAGGTACATATGCGGGCAGTTTTTTTGCAGAGCGTATAGGTTGAATATCCTCCTCCATATCTTCATCTTCTTTTGCTGTGATGGTCAGGGCCTGAAAATCTTATTCTTCCTCATCTGTGTTGATCGTGACAACTTTTCATTTTCTGCCATTGAGAGCTTGTTGCATAATGGGTTCCTCAGGGACACGCATATGGGGGCCATTGCTTGTTTATCTTTCTTGAACCTCGATGTTCGTGGTGATTTGGGGATTTCTGCCACAACCCTAGCACCTTCTGGAACATCCTCCACCATTGAGGTCTATGTGGCCTTGTTGGTGGTTACCTCTTTAATTCCCAAACCATCCTTAGTGGTTGTCATTGTATCGAGGTTGTATTCTGTCACTTGCGAACTTAGGGGCTCAACTATCGCTTAGCTCTCAATGCCTAGTGCTTTGATCAAGCACTCAATTCTCAAATGACCAAGTGTTGTTCGTTGGCCAACCCTTTGTGTTTTATAGCACCTTTTGAATTCGAATTTGACCATTCCCCTAATTTTGGGCCATTAATGCTTTCTTAGCGGCATATTTTCCCAAATCTTTCCCATAAATCACGTCTTAAATGCTCATCGCCCACTCCATTTGGCCTCAAGTCAAGCATCCAATCGTGAATAATGACTTCAATGGTCACATTTCGGCCAACCCACGGATGGATGTGGACCCTGTGACACTCTAGTTCTGTGCACATCCCTAATATCGCGCAGCTCCTCGGCAGAATAGTTTATAGTCTTGCGCTCCCTTTCAACTGCATGGAGCACTAATACTGTTCTTCCTGCGGCTAGTCAGGTGGTCATACCACCCATGTGGGGCTCCATCTCGTCTTCCACCATGTTTCGTGGAGAATCCACACCTTCCATTGTTGTGATCAACATCACGCACTTTACTACTCGTAACGCACTACCCTAGTCACTACGTTTGGTGATATGCAGTCCAAGCCAAGGCAATAGACTAACCAGTTCACGGCAATAGCTTTCCAACCTGTCAGTATGATCGTACACACCTTGCCTTAACATCATCAGTTTTTTGATGAGAAATGTTTCCTTTATTTCATTTTCCAGCTTCTTGACCTCCGCATCCATTAAAGTGCTTTTCTCCCTTAGTCATACCCGGTCTTTTTCAAGTTCACAAAGTCTAAGGTTTCCCTGTTGAATTTCTTCCTCAAGTCTTAATCTATTCTGTTTCTTGTGGCTGTGTGATTCCTTCATTTTGGTATTCATGAACTGTCGTATCTACAGGTGCTGCTATGTGCAGACTAGGCTTTGCATGCTCCACAGGGATTACAGCCCCTGCTTCATACTTCAGCTTCGGAAGTGCTTGTGTGGTAAGGGTTTTGCACTTGGTCCTATAAGCCCATAGAACCGCTGGTACGTGCAGGTCCCAGTCAGTGCGTCTCACATGGTGGATCGTGTTCAGTACTTCATACACCTTGTCAGAGGCTTCCCCACGTATAATCTTTGTTGCACTTTGTCTTAGCATACTTTGTCGTTCGTGCCCTCGTCTTGCCTGCTCTTGCTTGTTGTTCCTGTTTCCTATCATGAGGATGGTGTGCGTTCATGTAGGTTGCGTATCATATGCCTGTACCCATCTGGAGAGGTGGGCGCACAAGATGTTTCATCCATCATACCCAGCTTCCATCCGTAGCTGAGGCTTTCCAAATCATATAACCATCATTCTTCTACAGTCGCGCTAGTTATCAAAACTTCTTTGATGCGTACCCGACCATCTTGCGAGCGTAGCGTGAATTGCCCATTTCAGAGCATCCAAACACTGATGTTCTGGCACCTATTTTTCAAATTTGTTCAAGAAGTCATCCACTGCTATCAACCTGTCATACATGGGTAGATCCCTTACCTCTGTTGTCATGCAACGCAGTGATCTTATCATCATGTTGCAATTGAGAGTGGTTACCTCGTGTAACCGGTTCTGCCATCGTTCTGTTTCCTCATCCGAATCTGATGTGCAGGAGCTCTCATGCTCCCACGAAATCTTACCATCTATAGTTAGATTCACCTATCCTATTCCCAGGAGGCTATCTTGTAGATACATTCTAGATTGTCATCACTCTCGTCATCGCACACTGGCTCTATGTAACACGATCCTTCCGCAAGGTCTAAAGGTACCACTAAGCGCAGTGGCTTTTTCTCAAAAACCATTTTTGCGCTTCTTCATATTTATCACTCTATTCATATCAGTGGCCCAATCTATTCCTAGTAGCGTGAGATAGGGATTTCTGTCATCAAAAATCTCTATCACTTCAAAATCTGCAAGCGCACTCACACCTTCGATATCTACAAATTATTCGCTATGATCTTCCCATCGGTAGGATCTTCTGCTGGCTCGCCATTCACAATTGAATAGGGGACCATTACAACATGGACCTGCCCATGCACTCCCATGTCTTCCTTGGCAGTACGTTTGCATCTGATCCTAAATCCAGAATCACTTGATCCATTTAATATTCCCCGATTTGCGCAGTCAGTCTCATCTCCCTTCCTGTTCACGTTGTGTGCTTCTTGAGCTTCAAGACTACGCGTGGTTCTCCTGTCCCAGTGCACTTAGTGATGAGTTCTTGTAGTCCCTTCACAACCTTGCTGTCATGTAACAACTTCATGCATGTCTCCAGAAAGGTAGTAAGCATTTATGGGTCCATCTTTGGTTCTAGTTTGTCTCTACTACCTGAAGTGGAGGCCTCCGTGAAGCTCTTCTTAGCTTGCATGTATGCCTCCGCGCTCCAAATCAAGCTTTGGCTCCTTTGTATGGGCCTTGTGAACCCAAGCACTCTCTTCGGGTTGCTTGCCCTTGTCATCTCCTGTTGTAATACCACTTCAGAGCATTATTTTTACATTCAGGTCCTCTTCACATGGCTCAAACCTCATCATTTGTAGGTTCTAAGTCAGGGAAGGCTAGAGTATTCCTTTATCGTGCAACCTCGCTATCAGTGTAGGGAAGTCCTCTGTCTCATGATCAAACTGGGTACAATATAAACATGATGCTCTCATCAGATTTGTACAATCGTGGGCATAATGCCCTAGACCTCCGCAACTGTAACAAATCAACTGTCTGTGACCCCTTGCTGGTCTTATTCTACCTCGACCTCATTTGCGCCGCTGATACCTAATGCATGCCATCCTTGCATTTTGATCGAGGGCTCGCATTTTAGCCTGAACTCTATAGGCAAGAGTCTGATCCATCATCAATTCATAACTTCTACAGGTGAATTCATGGCCTACTAACCTGTAGAAACTATAGAACAATTGCTGGGACATCTGCTTATATTTTTATAATAGGTGGCAATTATCTGTAGTGTGCTTCCCTCCTATATGTCAAATCATGCACCATAATGCAGGCACCGCTCTTGTGCCTCTGGTCTTAATGGCATTGGCCCTCCTCCCGCTAGGTAGTTCCCGAAGACTGAACAATGGTC
>APFE031084795.1:4972-15699 GCA_000404065.3 Pinus taeda | reverse complement strand
GAATCGTACTATTCGGGACGTAGAAATGAAGACCCTGGATCTAGTTTCCACCATCCAGGTTGCAAGGAATTTTGTATTCATTATATTATGGACTATTCATAAACAGATGGTTGCGTCCATATTGTGTCCACATGTGTCTGTACTTATGATGTGTTACGAGATCATTCCTATATTAGAGCAGTAGTTAGTCTTTTAGTCAATTTTCAGTCTTTAGTCAGTTTTCAGTCTCTTAGTCAATTTTTATCTGAGTATGGGAATGCCTACCTCAGCGATGATATGATCTCATATATATATTTTGCATTGAATGTTTTTACAGGTTCCAACCGGGCTCTCCGCAAGATGATCCTCGAAATGATAAAGCACTTCACTCTTCCTATATGATAAATAAAAAAATCCTCATATACTACAGACTTCGCACTTTAGGGGGCAATCTGTTACACAAAAATATCGACACCTTGATTATTTGCAGTCGGTATGGATCTATCACCACCTATACAAGCTTCCTAAGCAAGTCTAAAACCTCAGCTCTTCAGAACAAGCTTTAAAAATGAGAGAAAGACATCAAAAAACCAATGTAACTCTAGTTTTGTACTTTCTCTCACTTTTGCCTGTGGGCCCGCACCTTTTGTTCAGGATGTCTGCGTACTTATACGCTTTGTATGTAAAGGGGAGGGTGTGTACCCCTGTAAAAGTCAAAAGGCGCAATTTTTATCTTAAAAAACTCATCTTGGGTTGATTCTAGAGTTTTCTAGAAGGTTTGTTATGTGGGTTGTTCGCTCCAAGTGGTTCATGCATCCCATAATAGGAGGAACTAATCCCTTGTTGGGAGGAGCTATCCCTTTGAAGAAGGATTCTATCCCTTTGAAGGAGGAGCTGGTAACTAATCTCCATTGCACTATAAATTGAGGCATTGGGTCAGTGGCCAGGGAGGTTAGAAGCTAAACTTTTGAAGGTAAATGCTAGTGAAATCAAGACTTCCTATTTGAGCTTAAGAGGAGAGATCACATACCTTTTTGGCTTCATTGGGGAGTGAGTGAAGCTTGTCAAAGTAGAGGAGACTTCTTGTTGGACCCTGGGAGGAGCTTGTACATCGTCAAGGCAAAGGTTGTAAAGTTCTTCTTCTTTTGAATTAATACAACCAGACTCATTTTTCTCAACAAGTATCTCATGTTATTTGTTTCATGGACTCCTTGACTTTCATGTTAAATATGTTTTATGATATTGGCTTTTCAGGTGCTATTTAATTGTTTTCCTTGTTTGTGCTTGCAGGTTCGCGACAAAGGAGCTCATTTGGATCAAAGGAGTGAAGGCATCCTCAAACTTGTGTTGGACATAAGGTAGGCCTTAAACACACTTGTTTGCCATTATTTATAAAATCACATTTAGATAAAGATAGTGTCTGGTTGGTTTGCTTGTCATTAGGTCTTCTTTAGATTCTAGGAAGGTCTATCTTGTCTGCAAGATCGACTAATTCCGCGTGACAATGAGTTAAGTGTTTTTGGTAGCCATGCAACAGGAATTTGAAATGCCTCTAATTGGTGAATTGTCCTTATTCCTTGGATTACAAGTACATAAAATGTTGGGTGCGTGTTATATTCTTTCCATGACTAGTTGCAAGCGTGGGGGGGGGGTCCACAGGGGGGGCACAGGCCCCCCCTATGGGGGGGTTTTAGTGGGGTGGTAGCCCCCCTACACAGTGTCCAGGGAAGTGCCTCAGGTTCTTTTTTTTGGACCCTATATTAGGTGGGTGGACCTTCTTATGGTTTTGTTGATGGTTTTCTTCCCATTGTATTTTGTAGATTCGGTCAAGGGAACTACAATTATATTATAATCTAGGGTTAATGGATTGAGGTTTATGAATACTTTGACATGTATATATATGTATTGTAACATTGAAAAGAACATAATGAAAAATCAAATTGGTAGTCCTGGTTTTGGGATCCAGGGGAAAATCTCTATGTATATATGTTTTATGTTCTCACCATTGTTTATTTTATGTTTTTAGAATTCATATGCAGGTAATTTCTGTACAGGGTTAAAACCTACAATTGTTATCAGAGCTGTTTCGACTTGAAGGGAATGCCTTTGTTGTTGAGGGGTTTTTCTTGGGCTTATGGTAGACCCTGTATCATGGAATATTTGCAGGATCGATTCTTATGGTGAAAGAAGATGGCGAGCAGTGGAAAGATAGACATCGAGATATTTAATGGTGAGAGTTTTGAGTTGTGAAAGCTCAAGATGGAGGATCTACTGGTGGATAAAGATTAGTGGATCATTGTAGATCCAAGTACTAAACCAACGACAATATCAACAGAAGACTGGGAAAAGTTGGATCAGAAGGATAAGAGCACAATACGGTTGTGTATCTTAGATTAAATATTGTTGAATGTATGAGGGGAAGCTACGATGAAGGATTTTTGGTTCATGTTAGGAACTCTGTACTAATCTAAGTCTTTGGTGAACAAATTGTTCCTGCAGAAAACATTGTATAAACTGAGGATGAAGCATGGAGACTCGGTGACAAAGCATCTAAAAACCTTTAATATTGTGGTTATCCATTTGTTACCTAATGATAAAAAATTTTTAGATGAAGATAAGTGCATCATTTTGCTGTGTTCTCTACCAGATTCATGGGATAGCATAGTTAATGCAATAGGCAGCAATACAACTACCTTGAAGTTTGAATGAAATAATCTCATCCTTGCTGTTGGAGGAGATGAGACAGAAAAATATGGAGAGCCAGAATGGAGATGCCTTGTCTGTATGAGGATGTCCCCAGAACAAAAATATAAATAATTTGTCTAGTGGGATATCTAAATCTAGAGGGAGATCTAAATCTCTAGGAAATCCTGTAAATGTATGTTGGAAATGCGAAAAGGAAGGGCACTTAAAAAGGGACTATAGATCTAAAGCTCATAAGAAAGGAAAGGGATTTGATGATTATCTTTCTGCAGAGGTGAAAACCACCTAAAATAAAGGTGGGGATGTGTGCTTGGATTCTTATTCAAGTATACATGTAGATCATGAGGCATGGTTGATTGACTTAGGTGCATCCTTTCACTTCACTCCCCATAGGGAGTGGTTATACGAGTATGAGAAATATGATGGTGGTGATGTCTTCTTAGGGGATGATAGGAAGGCTAGAATCTTTAGATGTGGAAAATTCAAGCTAAAGTTGTAAGGTGGAAATATTAGAACACTTTTGGGTGTTCTGCATCTTCCTGCATTAGTTAGAAATCTGGTTTGTGTAAGCAAGATTGATGATGCAGGTGTAAAAATAGTGTTTGAGAAAGATACCTATAAGATGGTTCAGGGAGCACTGGTATTCATGTAGGGATTTCATATTGGAACTCTGTACAAGCTTCTGGGTAGTACTAATATTGATATGTGCAACAATTCTGTGTTTCCTGAAAGTGGAGCAGAAAATGTAGTGGTCTTTGGAGAAAAGACCATGCTATGACATCAAAGGCTTGGAAATATTGAAAAGAAGGGCCTTCGAATACTTCATGGTAATGGTATGGTAGAAGGTATGTCTAATTTCTTATTGGATTTTGATTTCTATGAACATTGTGTATATGGGAAGAATAATTGAGTGAGTTTATTCTCTGGCACTAAGAGGGCGAAAGGGATATTAGAACTTGTGCACAGTGATGTGTTTGGACTTGTGTTGGTTCCATCACTAGGTAATTATGTGTACTATATATCATTTATAGACGAATTCTCAAGGAATACATGGATATATTTCCTTAGGAACAAATATGAAGTATTTGACAGGTTTAAAGAATTTAACGCTTTGGTGGAAAAGTAGACAGAAAAGAAGATAAAGGCGTTGAGGATAGATAATAGTAGAGAGTTATGTAAGAAGTAATTTGAAAAGTTATATAAGAAGTGTGGCATATCATGGAAAAAGACTAATTCATACACATCTTAGGAAAACATAGTTGAAGAAATAATGAACAAGAAATTGATGGAAAAGGCAAGAAGCATGCTCACTAGTGTCGGGTTAGGACAAGAATTTTGGGTAGAGGCGGTGGAGACTACATGTTACTTAGTTAATGGATCACCTTCATCAACATTGGAGGATAAGACTCCACATAAGGTATGGACTGGTAAGAAATCCTCTCTTTCACATCTGTGGGTATTTGGCTGTGATGCATATGTACATGTTCCAAAGGAGAAAATAACCAAGTTGAAAATTAAATCTGAAAGGTGCATGTTTAATGGGTATAAGGATGGTTTAAAAGGTTATAAGATTTGGAACCCAAAAACAAGGAAGGTTGTGTACAACCGAGATGTGGTGTTTAGAGAGGTGAAATATGTTATTAAACATGAAGTCCTACCAAAGGAACCTGAGAAGATAGAGTTTGAGCTAAAGGAGGAAGAATCAAACTATATAGCAAAACAATAATTAGAATATGAAGAGCCATAAACTCCAGTTGTGAGAAGATTAGTTCGAGAAAGAAGGAAACCATAAAGGTATATTCCATATTATTTCTATCCAAATTTTTCTTTATCTATTACTGATGATGATCCCATAACTGTTAGGGATGGAGTAGATTCAGAGGATGGAAAACTCTAGAAAGAGGCAATGGTTGATGAAATGAAATCTTTGGACAAAAATGAGGCTTGGTATCTAGTGGAGTTGTTGGATGGAAAGAAACCCATTGGAAGAAAAAGGGTGTTTAAGAAGAAAATGAATGCATAAGGGAAGGTGGAGAAACACAAAACTTGGTTGGTAGCAACAGGTTATTCCCAGGTGTTGGGAATTGATTTTGGTGATATTTTTTCTCTTGTTGCCTAGGTAGCTTCCATTAGATTACTTTTATCTGTTGTTGCTGCTTTTGATTTTGAGGTAAAATACATGGATGTGAAGAAAACATTTATTCATGGGGATATGGAAGAAGATATCTTCATGAAGCAACCTGAAGGCTTTGCAGTGAAGGGAAAGAAACAACTGGTATGTAGGTTAAAAAAGTATTTGTATGGGTTAAAATAGTCACCAAGGATGTGGTATTAGAAATTGATAAATATATACGAGGACTTGGCTTCACAAGAAGCAAAGCAAGTCACTGTTTGTATTTTAAATTAATTTGTGACCATGTTATTTATCTAGTCTTGTATGTGGATGATATGTTGTTGATTGGAAATGACGAAGAAATTATCCAGGATTTGAAGACCGAATTGTCCTCCAAATTTGACATGAAGGATCTTGGTTCTATAAACTATATTTTGGGCATGGAAATTAAACAAGATCATGAAAATAGGAAGCTTTGGTTAAACTAGAGGAAGTATGTCAAGACAATACTATAGAGGTTTAATATGCAGGCTATTAAACCGGTGAAGGTTCCTATTCCTTGAGGTGTAAAGTTATTTGTTGAACAATGTTCTAAGACACAAGAAGAGGAATATGACATGTCTCGTGTTCCATACACAAGTGCAGTCGGTAGCCTGATGTATGCAATGGTTTGTACTAGACTAGACATTACACATGCAATGGGAGTATTGAGCATGTTTATGTCAAAAAAAGGGAAGAAGCATTGTACAATAGTGAAGCGTGTTTTCAGGTATTTGTGTGGTGCTAGTGATTATGGTTTGTGTTACCAAAGAAGACTAGGATTGGACAGAGTTTTGGGCATCTGTGGCTTTGTTGATGTAGATTGGGCTGGAGATATAGGTCATAGAATATCTACAAGCGGGTATGTTTTTAACCTATTTGGAGGAGCAGTCAGTTGGATGAGAAAAAGATAGTCTATCGTGGCTCTTTCAACTACAAAGGTTGAATACATGGAAGCCACTAATGCAAGCAAGGAAGCAGTTTGATTTTAGGGATTGTGTTCAAGTATGGGGTTGGTACAACGAGATAGAAGGATAGACTGTGATAGCCAAAGTGTAATTTTCTTGGCAAAGAACCTTGCTTATCATTTAAAGAAAAAGAACATTGATGTTCAGTATCACTTTGTGAGGGATATGGTCGAGGACAAAAATGTGTTTCTAGTAAAGGTGGACACTTTGAAGAATGCTACAGATTCATTGACAAAGTATGTGACCACTGAGAGGTTTTCTTGGTGTAGAGAAACAATGGGAATTGTAGGGCTAGACCAATGATTAAGCTCTCCTGTGACTCCCTACGTGGAAAATAAAACAATAAGTGGGAGAATGTTGGGTGTGTGTTATGTTCTTTCCATGACTAGTCGCAAGTACGAGGGGCTGTAGGCCCCACCCTGTCAGGGGGTTTCAGGGGGGTGGAAGCCCCCTTGCATGGGGTCAATGGCAGCGTCTCAAGATTTTTTTTTTTTGGACCCTATATTAGGTGGGCATACTTACTTATGGTTTTTTACATGGATTTTGCACATGGTTTTGGGCATGATGGTTTTCTTCCCATGGTATTTTGTAGATTTGGTCAAGGGAACTACAATTATGTTCTAATCCATGGTTAATGGATTGGGGTTTATGAATTCTTCGGCATGTATATATATGTATTGTAACATTGAAAGGAACATACTGAATAATCAATCTAGTAGTCCCAGCTTTGGGATCAAGGGGAAAATATTTGTGTATATATGTTTTATGTTCTCACCATTGTTTACTTTCTGTTTGAATTTGTATGGAGGTAATTTCTATATGGGGTCAAGACCTACATCAAACAAAGGAAGGTATCTACCTTTCTCAATTAAAGTATCTCAAGGAGATTTTAAGGAAATTTGGGATGGAATACTATAAACCTATATGTATGCCCATGGAAATAAGCTACAACCTTAGCCAAGATGACAAATCTCTAAAAGTAAACCAATCTGAATATGGATCCATGATTAAGAATTTACTATATCTCACAACAACAAGACCTAATATTATGCATGTTGTTGGCATAATGGGGCAATTTAAATATAATCCTAGGGAAACACATCTCAAAGTGTCTCTATAAGCATATACTGATGTAGATTAGGCTGACGACTTTGATGCTAGAAAAAGTACCAATAGTGTGGCCTTCTTTCTAGGAAAATGCTTAGTTTCCTATCTTAGCAAGAAACATAACTCTATTTTTTTGTGTACTATTGAAGAAGAATATATTGTTGTTGTAACATCTTGCACACAATTGTTATGGATGAATCAAAATTTCCAGGTCATTCAATTAGACTATCTACAACATGCTTCTATCTTCTATGATAACACCAGTACCATTAGTGTATCCTAAAATCTTGTAGTGCACTCCAAAACAAAGCACATTCCCATTAAATATCATTTTCTCATAGAGAAAGTTTTGGATCAAAAGGTGAAGTTGGAATATTTTCCTATATATGAGAATATTTCAAATATATTTACTAAACCTCTTCCCTAGTAATCATTTGAGTATCTAAGTCATATATTGGGGATGATCTCTTCTTCTTCTCTTCAATAACTTCTTCAATATTAGCTTAGGGGGAGCTTCAGATGCATGGACTGAGTGGGAGTCTTATTGTAGATGCACAATCTCGGGGGGATACTTTACATGGCAATTGATTCTTGGTTATTGATGTCAAAGGGGGAGAGAGTGGAACCATCATTAGCTAATAGTTGGTCAGCGTGGTATAAATCAATGCCAAAGGGGGGATATTGTTGAAAATTTGTGTTGGCATTGATGTCAACAATGATCTACTGATGTAATGAGTGGAAAGACTATAATATGTATATCTAATATGTTTTTTATGTAGGATAGACATCTGATGATATAGGTGTTGAGAAAATTAATTGTTCTAAATAAGAAACTAACTACCACATATTAATTTGTCAACCTGAGGTTTTTTCCTGGTTATTTCATGGTTGTCTACAAAGTATATGCAAGAGATAGTGCTGAAACTAACAATGACTAATTATCTAACAACAAGAAAATTAAATATGATGAAAGAATCATATCCTAACTTAAAACATGAATTCAAAATATCTATCTCTCAGGCAAACTATATCTTCTAGAAATCATTTATAACTATTGGATTGTAATTACTCTTTACAAGAAACATCAAGGAAATCTATCGAATGCTAAGATGCTACTTAAGAAAACAAATCATAAAATTGAAGGAACAACACCAAGAAACAATACTCTATGGAATGGAAAAGAACAAAGAAAAGGAAAAGAAGCTAAACTAGTGTGGAAACATCAATGATCTAGAGATAACCTTCAAGGAACAACAATAAAGCAACAACGATTGTAAATTGAATTATCTAAGGAGAAATTCCTACAAAGAAATATCACTGATCCAGACTTATGTAGGAATGCAACAAAACATAGATATACACATAAATGAAATTATGTAGCAGAAATAAAACTTCATTTAATTAATATCAAAGAACTGAAATATCTTACATACATAAATGGAAATAAACTAGCTCAGACGATGATAGCTTATCTATGAGAAGAGTTGTGGCAGCTACATGCCTCTGAACTATGTTACAATGAGGCTCAAAGGCCTATTTATTATTGAGAAACAATGAGAAACCCTAAACATCTAAAAAATTAACCCTAGGAGATGAAGCGCCAAAACTATGGGCCCCATTGCGTAAATTGGTACGTCAACTTCCAAGGGTCGTAAATTTGGCATACGATCTTTGTTTGACACACACGATACCTTGTATAAGGATCTATCTGAGGACTATATATTTTGACTGCAATGTTAGTCCATGACTCACATTTTCCTGTTTTCCAAAAAAAATCATTTAAGGCCTCAAAACAACTCTGAAATTTTAGGACCCAAAAAACTACCAAAAATAGTAAACTATGCTACAATTAAGGAAATTGAAACTGAAAGAAATAATGGTGGGGGTCCAAGTGGAATAGGTGGGTGGCCACCAATACCCACTTGGATCATTCCTCCCCCTCTAGGAAGCAATGGTCCCTATTGCGTTGAGCGCCTCCATGAGATGGGGAAATTTGTACTGAACTTGGTCCCTGGTGAGCCACTTGCCTTGGTGCAAGAGTTGGCTAGCTTTAACAACGTGATATAGTTGGATCTTCTGTTGGCGAGTGTTATTGATCTGTTTTTCCATGATCTAATTAGTTGTTACCTATTCCATGCAGTGTAGGTTTAAATCTATTGGTGTGAGTTGTTTTGCAATGTCGGATGTGTCCAACAATGGTGGAAAGTATGGTCGAAGGTGGTCCACATTGAATACTTAGAGCAAGCCAAGGAACGGTGCAATATTGATCTCGAAGGCATTGTCCTCTATAGCCTTGGTGATGATGTATGACCCATATTGAAGTAGGAAAAGCTTGTAGTGGGGCCTAGTGAGGTGTTCCTTTTGCATATGTAGCCAAAATTTGTCGCTCACCTGGAACTTGTGTGGCACCCAATGCTGATCATGTCAATGCTTGTACTTAGCATTGGATTTATCCAATATGCCATGGAACTACTGGCAGATGTGCTGAATGTGCTCAATGAAGTTGTTATCCTTATCAACTTGAGACTAGACATGAGCTGAATATGCATGAGTAGTTGCAAATGGTATGGCTACATCAATGGGACATAGTGGTTGGAATCCAAATCCCACCTAAAAGGGGTTGTGGCTAGTTGATTTATGGAGAGATTTATTGTAGCTATGCTAGACATACTGGAGGCTTTCATCCCATGTGCGTGGATGATTCAAGTTATACATGAACAGAATGTGTACAATCATCTTATTGGTGACCTTTGTTTGGCCATTAGTTTGGGGGTGGAAAGCCGTGGACTTAGTGAGCTTGGTATCCAACATCGACCAGAGACTTGACCAAAATGTACTTAGGAACTTGCTATCCCAATATGAGATAATGAACTGTGGGATCCCAAAGTGTGTACACACTCATTCAAGAAGAGATTAGTAGTGGATTCTGCTGTGAAACTCTTCTTACAAGCTGCCAAAATGGACATCTTAGAGAATTTTGTCAACGACTATGAAAACACAATCATTTCCAGGCTTAGTAGAAGGAAGGCCCAACATGTAATCCATGGAGATGGATTCCCAATGTTGACTAGGAGTAGTTAGAGGAGTATAGAGTCCTTACTTCTTGATGGTCAATTTGGCAATGACGCAGGCAGTGCATGATCTGATGTACTTCTCAACATCCCATCGAAGATTCAACCAATAAAAATACTTCTACAACTCTACCACTATTTTCTCTACCCTGAAATGTCCAATGACCTAACTATAGTGCGACTGCCAAATAATATTGGAATTCTTGCTTGAAGGAACACAAAGGTGTCCCAGGTGGCATAACAGTGCATCCAAGAGGTGAAAATTTGGAACTTGCTTGCCTTCCAGGAGTGTCTGGTATGTGTGTTACACAGTAATTTGTCACCGTTTGTCACCGTCCCTGTTACCCCTCTCCCGCATCTTGGAGGACACATTCCGGGACTTGTGAGAAGTGGAAAGACTTGAAACCACTTGCATTATTCACCTCTAAACATGAGCTTCATATGCCCTTAAGACATCTCTTGCTCATTGCCCTTAAAAACAACCCTTTTTGCATTAGCGCTGGTGCCCTGTGTTATGCCCGCGCAAATGGGGAAAATCCTATTGAAAGGGTGCGCCATTAACACTCTGCCACAGAGTCGCAATCATGCTAACAATTTTGGGCAAAGTTTTGAACTAATCAAACCTCCGAAGGTTCTGTCCAACTCATTCACCAAACTGACTCCAAGTTAAGTGAGGATGGTTTGGCTTCGAATCTCCTTGGATGGAAAGTAGTTTGCCACCATTCCATGGAAGTTTCCAAGTGATGA
>APFE031084788.1:27671-51909 GCA_000404065.3 Pinus taeda | reverse complement strand
ATTACAGAGAGGTGAGTCATCTTTTAGGATCTTGATTAGTGTCTTCTCTCTGATAGTTCATGCTTCCACTTGGAGAATAATGATCTCTTACTCATCCCTGGTCGAAAATGGAGTGGCAAGTGTCAAAGGGGAAGCTTCTAGAAGATTCCATGATCTTCCACCTCGCATTTTGTCCTCGCCATTTGTCCATTCCCGACCATCACACCCTACAGAGGAGAAAATCAGTATGCATCACACCCTATACATTGGGAAGGTGATATGCATCGCACCCTTTGCATTGAGCTTTTAGTATGGTCCAGTTTTGACCATTTATGAGCAGTTTTTAGTGGAGAACTTCTAGGAGATGATGTAATCAGTTGACCTTTCTCCTTTAGGTAGTGAGGCAACACTTTTAGGGACTAAGGAGCCCTCAGTTTATGGACATTTATGATTGGGATTGAAGTGCCCAAAAATGTCTATAACACTAAGCTTATGGTTTGATTTTAGACTCTGATCGGATCAGAATGAATATTACTTGGCATGAAAGAGAGCATCAAGAATAGGATATGGTTTCCCTTAATGATCCGAGTATATTTGAGGCCCTCAGAGACCGTGGGTTACTCAAATACTTCAAGTTGTTTGGGACGAGGTAACAACTAGAACTATTGCAATTCTTAATTCATTCATGGGATCCAACGGATCAAGATTTTCACATAGGGGGCAACATGCTCCCTATATTGATTGATGGTGTTTACTTCCTTATAGGATTGTCGAGATGGGGTGAATCAGTGAGGGACTACATTCAACAGTTTTGTCTGCTGGGTACATAGCCTAGAAAGGATGGGAAGATTAATATAAGTGATGTTCGTGATTTTCCTTTGGGAACAATCCTTTTCACTATTGCAATGTTGGTGGGTAGTCCGACACTTCATCTAGCTAACATATCATATATGCAGTTTGCACTTGAGTGCCTTGAGCCAGCGACATTCAACTAGTGTGAGGCAGTTCTCTCTTCGATGAAAGAGCAGCTGACTAAGGTAAAGAGTGGCAAGATGAAGAATTTTAGCTATGGTTTGATATTGATTGCCTTTTACTTAGAGGGAATTCCATTGATGCAACCTCATCATGTTTCACTGAGTTTGACTAGTCCTAGAGATCCACGGATGCAAAGATTGGTTGAGTTGATGGCTCGACATGTTGGTCAATCATCAATCTCATTTCCTTATGCATTCTTCAGTTGGCTCAGTCGACAACACATTATCATCGAGCAGGATCCATATGTGGGGATGGACTTTCATGGAGATCCAGATTTCAGTTTACCAGTAGATGCCCAATGGGGTGCTATAGGTAAATTGTTTTGACCAAGTGTTTTTAATTTTTTAAGTTTCTACATGTTTTTGTGTTTTTTATATTTCCAAGGCTAAACTAAAAATGTTCTCATGCATGTATATGTTGGTACTGTTTGACCAATGGGTCATCAATAGGAGGCCAGTGAACCATAATTTGGATTTGACCGAGACACTGGCAGAGTTGCAGGATCATATAGAGGGGTTAACCCTCGGTATTCCAGATGTCTTGATAGAGGAGTTACCGATGAGGCTACAACACCATACTATTGGTGTACCTAGCCATTGGATGAGGCTATTGCACATGATAGCTCAGGTTGTGACTTGTTATCATGAGCATCATTAGGTCTACCTAGGATGTTTTCCTATATGCATTTTGAGTTTTGAGGTCAGATGGCCAACATGTCTTGGACACAAAACTTTTAAAACATCTACCTATTTTACTTTCAGTGTTTTTATATATATGGTTGTGTGAAATCCTATTCAACTATCATTGTGAATAGAAAAAATTACTTTTACATGTGTCATAAATGTCTGTTTAACACATAGTTCACTAATGAATCAGTTAGTGTGTTAAAGTTCTTGGAAATGTGTTGATATTTCATGTAATCAAAATTTATTTCCAAGAGACAAACTCTAAGGAACATATGATAAATTGTTGGATTTCGAATGGTATAAATATTTGTTAGTTGCAGTATGACAAGTTCTGAGTCCAGCCTAATGATGATTCAGCGAATGCCAAGCGAAATGGCATCAGAGAGAAGTTCGATCAACACACTATACTCAATGATATTGTTCGTAGAACGATTGATACAAACCCCTTGAAAATTCACTAACTCCCTAGTTGGAGCGAATATGGCGCATGCTGCAGAAGATAGGTTCTTTGTACTATGACTAGCACCATTAGCATAACCAACAAATGGTTCCAAAGATTCCGACATCTGTAAAAAATGCAAAGCATATTACTTAACCACATAAAAACTCTAAAAGTCACACTGTAACACACACACACACACAATCAAAGTATATATATAGTGGTTATTACTACGCAAAATCAGGCACAGTAACATGTCAAATACAACCCGTTATGAGGTTGCGATAATAGAATTCCATCATAATCAACTAACTCATAAGCACCTTTTGCCAAAATATGCTTGACAATATAGGGGCCCATCTATAATGGTTCAAATTTCCCTTCTCCTAGTTTATCAACTTCCTGATCATAAAGCAAGACCAGGTATCCTTCTGAGAGAATGCGAGGCTTGATATTCCGGTGATATTGCGCCTTTATTAATTTCTTATGTGCTTCATTAGCCAATGAATCTTCACGACATTTTTCATCTAGATGGATGAGCTCTAAGAAAAATGCTTCTTCTTCAAAAGCGTTAGGTAATAGGTCAATCACAAATTTTAATGATGACATTTCACATTGTACAAGCAAGTTTGCCTCCAGACCATACACCAATTGAAAAGGTGTGAATCCGGTTTCATTTCTCATCAGGGTTTGGTAAGCCCACAAAGCCGAGTATAGGATTAAATGCTAGTTTCATTTATGAACTCCTATCATTCGTTGGAGCATTCATTTAAGGATTTTTTTGATAGCCTCAACTTGTCCATTAGCTTGTGGATAATAAGGATTATAACTATCATGGGAAAGTTCTAACTTGGTAGTCAATTCAGTCATCATATGGTTGCGAAAATGTGAACCATGATCTGTAACTATAGCTTGTGGCCCACCAAACTGTGCAACCACATGGTTGAAGAAAAAAAGAGCAGTCGTCTCACTGCTGTTATTTAATGTAGGCATGGCCTCAACCCATTTCGAAAAATATTCCACGACGACAGTAATATACCCATGCCCCCTGACCGAGGTAGGGTTACATGTCATAAAATCGATGCCCCATTTTGCAAATCGTCCAACAACAATGATAGGATGTAGTGGTGTAGGTGGTATTCATGTTTTGTAGTCAGGAATCTGGCATGCATGACAACTTCTGACAACAATATTGCAATCATTGAATATAGTTGGCTAAAAATAACCAGCACGGAAAATCATTTGTGCGGTAGCATAACCAGATAAATGTCCACCACAAGCACCAAAACAAAAATCATTCAAAAGTTTCTCAACTTCCTCATGAGTGAGGCACCTCCGTAAAATCGTATTGATACCATGACAATAAAGGGTGTCGCCAATGATCAAATAATATTTGGCTTGGTAACGAACACATCGCTGTTGCAAGAAAGAGGTATCAGCCCAGAAAGTTTAGGTCTGGAGATAGATTAGTATATCTCCATACCACGGGTCAGATGACAAAATAAAAAACAAAGACTCATCCGGAATTGATGGCTCTGTTGTTGAATCGATGTTGGTAGAGGGAAGGTTGCAAAGAAGCTCAACAAAGACTAGAGATTTCTTTGTTTTGGATTTGATGAATTCCAAATCAAACTCCTGCAAAGTGACGATCCATTTCGAGTATTTCCCCCCAGCAATTGAAATGGCATAATATATGTTATAGGGTTTCAATTCGAAATGATAATGGTCTTTCGGAGTAGGATATAGTGGCAAAGTCTTTGTACATCTTAGACAGTAGCCAAAGCTAACTTTTCAACATAAGAGTACTTAACTTTCATATCACTGAGATTGTGACTCAAATAATAGATCGGATGTGCAGTCCCATCTTCTTCTCGGACTAAAACCATAACAATGGTTGTATCTGCATCGACAAGATACAGGAAATAATCATTTTGATAATTAGGGGCATACATTAACGATGCTCGAATTAGGGTATCTTTGAGAGCATCAAAGGAAGCTTGCAAAACTTGGTCCCAATGGAAGGGTATCCCCTTTGTCAAAAGACAAGTAAATCCTTTAGCCATTTTAGCATAGTTGGGAATGAACCTCCTTAGAAAGTTAGCCTTCCATTGAATTCTCTGTAACTGCAGTAAATTGGAAGGTGGAGGCAAATCAAGGATTGCCTTAACCTTCAAAGGGTTGAGTCAAATTCCTTCTTTAGACACTACGAAACCAAGAAAACAACCAGAACCAACACAAAACATACATTTATGTGGATTGAGTCAAATTTGGTGGTGTTGTCACCGTAAAAAGATAGCTCTCAGATGTTGCGGGTGATCAACCCATTTCTGTGAATGAGCAGGTAAATCATCTAGATAGGGTTGAACAATGTGTTTGATGTCATGGAAGGCATAATTCATTGCCCTCTAAAAAGTTGCACCAACATTTTTCAAACCAAAAGGGAGTTACTATATGTGAATGTGCTCCAAGGACAAATAAAAGTAGTTTTATATTGGTCTTCTAGGCAGATATTGATCTGATTATAGCTGGAAAAGATATCCATAAATGAGAATATTTAGCGTCCGGCATAGTCATCAATTATCTGGTCGATAAAGGGAGTGGGATAGTTATCTTTTGGAAAAATGTTATTAGCATCCCTATAATCAACACATGCTCGTATTGTTCCTTGTTTCTTCATGATAGGAACAATATTGGAAACCCAATCGATAAGAGGAACGATGTAAATGAAACTAGCATGTAACAATTTTTCAATTTCTACTTTTATGAGAGTAGCCTTCTTTGGATGAATAGGATGGCAGCACCGTCGTACTAGTTTTACATCAGGATACATTTTAATCTCATGTTAAAAAATACTAGAATCAATACTTGGCATTTCCTCATATGACTAGGAAAATATATCGTGGAATTCACAGAAAAGAGCACAGTAAGTTTCAAGTTCTGATGGAGAACAACATTTGCCAACATGGATGTTCTCTACAATTCCAAGTTTGTTCAAAGTGTTGATAGAAGTGGTTTCTTCGATATTTGACAAGTTTCGTTTGAAATCAACTGTGTCTATAAATACAAAATTCAAAAGGAAATCAACAATTGAAAGGTGATTTCGTTCATTTGAAACATCTTCTATTTGATTTGGAAGATGGGATCGATGATGATAATCTTCCCATGGTTCTTCTTCTCTCATCATTGATTGTATGATTCCTTCATTAGTAGAAAATGTACGTGAAAAAGGATCAGAGGAAGTACCCTATTCTAACGAACGATCAACCCATACAATTGGTGATAATGGATTTGGGTTTTCCGCACAATCCAGAAAGATTAATTGTTATGCAAGCTCAATGGGGCTTAGCAGCATGGTTTCATTATACATATCATCTTTAGAATTATTGGGAATCTTCCATGAATTAGATGAAGTGGAAGATATCATGTTGCAAGTCTCAAGTTTTTCCACTTCTGCCATTTGTGATGGTGATGATAGTGAAAAGGTACCCATTAGGGAAGAATCCTTAAAGAGACCTACTCCAACATTCTGAAGAGATATAGGCGGTCCGTGAACTAACGGAATGCTTCCAGTAGCCTATGAACTAGAGGCAAAGAAGATGAGTTGATCAATTATTGTGATTCCACCTTTATGAGGGAAAGCAATCATATGAAAGTATGTCGAAACCACAGCAACCATAGCATAAACCCAACTGAGTTGATCAATTATTGTGATTCCACCTTTATGAGGGAAAGTGATCATATGAAAGTATGTTGGAACCATAGCAGCGATAGCATAAACCTAAGGTCTTCCAGGAAAAATCTTGTATTCAAGGGGTCCTTCAACAACCTCAACTTCAACAGTTACAGTTTTCTCCCCTAGTTCTATCTGCAGGTTACTTAAAATTCCACAAGGTGTATATGTGTGACCGTCAAAAGATTTTAAAGTTGTAGGTGACCATGACGAAGGTGGGGAGCCAAGTGTTTTCTAGTAACTCATTGACATGATACAAGTAGATGCACCCTCATCAATGATGGTTTGGCAAATGATTTTATTCAAAGCCTTTACCTGGATCAAGAAAGCTAATTGAGTTGATAATTGCGGTGTATATCCTGCACGGTTAAAAACCACAAGATTATAATCTGTTGGATCAATTCCACCAGTTACTGACAATAAATCTTGCTTTTGGGAGGGACAATTTTGAAGCACCTCAAGTGTCGACATAGAAGAAGGTGACTAAGCCAAATCTTCTACTATGTTATAGTTTTACACTACTCAAGTTGGAGGGTTGAATGTAGACTTATGTACAACTCCTTTAGGCGGTTTTATTGTTAACTCCGGTGCAATAGCTGGTGGAATAGGATCAAACAAAGTTGAAGTCAAAGTATTTGGTTAATCTGAAGCCTGGTTGTTTGACGACGATGACCGATTACCATAATCTTTACTTTGTGTAGACACCAAAACATCAATCTTAGGCTTAGAGGGAGATAACATAAGCACTTGCGAAGTAGAAGCATGATCTGTAGAAACCAAATGAGTCTCTAGATTCCAAAAAGGATCTGTCAACATAGTGGATGCGCTAGAAGTATTAAGAAGTTTTCATACTTCAGAGCAGTGAGGACAGTCTCATGTAAAATGCTCCTCATTATAGATTAAACATGGATAATGATGTTTTCTATCCAGAGAAGAGGAATCATATGATTTCTCTTAAGGGGGAGGATTTTGTTTCTTTTTAGCTTTCCACTTCTTCTTGATTCAAGGTTGCTTTTCATTCTTGCCTTTGTCAGTGACACATCATTTATTTTGGAAGCAAAAGTATTATTAGATGCAGTAGAATTTTTATTGGAAATAGCAAGTGTTTGACCAGATGGTCTACCTACTACTAGTGTGCTTGAAGAACCAATCACATTGTCATCGTCATGAGAGTCCTTACTCGATGGGGGTGGAGGAAAAATAAAAGCTGGTTTGGGTGGATTTGGAATTTTGTCATAGAGCGTGCTAGATTGGGTGTAAATCAAGTCTAAGTATTGGGCACGAGAAATTACTTTCTCTTCAGTGACAACTCCTCCTTTAGCCACATCCTCAGTGACAGATGGCAACAAGGATTTTATAAAGCCAAAAGCTGATCAGGAACATAAGTTTTGACCATTCAACAACGATGACGCCACTCATGAATATGATCAAAGATGTGAGTAGAAATAGTATATTTAAATTTGGTCAATAGTTTAGGTCCAATTTCATATCGGATGGGTAACTAGTGTCGGGTTGTGTTATATTCTTTCCACGACTAGCCCACATAGTTAACTAGGGGGTTAGAGGGGCGGCGAAACCCCCCTTCATTGCGCCAACTACATAGCAGGGGGGTCATAGGGGGTTTGAGGGGTGAAGGTAACCCCACTCTATGGGGTCCGTGACAGCGCCCCGAAAATTTTTGGTTTTGGAACATATGTTAGGTTGGGCGGACCCACCTATGGTTTTGTGCATGATTTTCGCACATGTTTTTGGATGCGATGGTTTTCGGTCCATGGTTTTGGACGTGATGGTTTTTCGGTCCATGGGATTGGATGATTTGCCATGTATAAATATGTATTATAACATTGAAAGGAACATAATGAAAAATCAAGCTAGTAGTCCCGGTTTTGGGATCCAGGGGAAAATATTTGTGTATATGTGTTATGCTCTCGCATTGTTTGTTTTAGAATTCATATGCAGGTAATTTCTATACGGGGTTAAAACCTACATTTGGTATCAGAGTTGTTTTGGCTTCAAGGGGATGCCTTTGTTGCTAAGTGGTTTTGCTCAGGCCTGTGGTAGACCTTGTTTAGTGGGAGATCTGCGAGATCGATTCCAGTGGTGAAAGAAGATGGTGAGCAATGGAAAGATAGAGATCAAGAAATTTTATGGTCAGAGTTTTGAGTTGTGGAAACTCAATATGGAGGATCTTGTAGTTTTTAACCCCGTACAGAAATTACCTGCATATGAATTCTAAATCACAGAAAAATAAACAATGTGAGAGCATAACACATAAAAACACATATGCACAGAGATTTTCCCCTGGATCCCAAAATAGGGACTACCAGCTTGATTTTTCATTATGTTCCTTTCAATGTTACAATACATATTTATACATGCCGAAGCATCCAATACCATGGACCGAAAAACCATCGCGTCCAAAACCATAGACCGAAAACCATCGCGTCCAAAAACCATGTGCGAAAATCATGCACAAAACCATAGGTGAGTCTGCCCAACCTAACATAGGGTCCAAAACCAAAATTTTCCGGGGAGGATTAGGTACGCCTCAAACCCTCGTTAACTATGTGGAAAGAATATAACACAACCCAACAATCTCCCACTTGTTGTTTTCTTTCCATAGGGGGCCAGAGGAGAGCTTAGTCATTTTTCCAGCCCTGAAATGCCCATTGTTTCTCTACACCAAGAGAACTTCTCAGAGCTCACAGATTTTGTCAATGCATCTGCAGTATTCTTCAAAGTGTCCACCTTTACCAGCACACCTTTTTGTCTTCTATCATATCCCTCACAAAGTGATACTGAACATCAATGTGCTTTGTCTTTGAATGATAAGCAGGGTTCTTTGCCAAGAAAATTTCACTTTGTTTGTCACAGTCTATCCTTATAGCTCCCTGTACTAACCCCATACTTGAACACAATCTCTGCAACCAAACTGCTTCCTTGCTTGCATGAGTGGCTGCCATGTATCTGCCTCTGTAGTTGATAGTGCCACTACAGATTGTTTCTTACTCATCCAACTGACTGCACCTCCAAATAGGTTAAACACTTACCCACTTGTAGATCTTTTCTCTAATCCAGATCTCCGGCCCAATCTACATCAACAAAGCCATGAATATCCAAAACTCTGACCAATCCTGGTCTTCCTTGTAGCACAAACCATAATCACTAGCGCCACGCAAATACCTGAAAACCCGCTTCACTGTTGTCCAATGCTCCTTCCCTGGTTTTGACATAAACCTTCTCAATACTCCCACTACATGTGCAATGTATGGTCTAGTACATACGATCACATACATTAGGCTACCGACTACACTTTCATATGGAACATGGGACATGTCCTCTTCCTCTTCTTGTGTCTTGGGACACTGTTCAACAGATAACTTTACACCTACAGGAATATCACGGGTTTACTATGCCGCATATTAAACCTCTGCAGTATTATCTCGACATACTTTCTCTAGTTTAACCAGAGCTTCCTCTTTGCCCAAACTCTTTTATTTCCATGCCTAAAATATAGTTTGCAGCACCTAGATCTTTCATGTGGACTTTGGAGGACAATTGGGTCTTCAAATCCTATATAATTTCTTTGTCATTTCCAACCAGCAACATATCATCCACATACAAGACCAGATAAATAACATGGTCACCAATTAATTTAAAATACACACAGTGATCTGCATTACTTCTGGTGAAGCCAAGTCCCTATATAAATGTATCAAATTTTTTATACTACATTCTTGGTGATTGTTTTAACCCATCTAGAGACTTTTTTTAACTTGTATACCAGTTCTTTCTCACCCTTCACCAAAAATCATTCAGGGTGCTTCATGTAGATATCTTTTCTAGATCATCGTGAATAAATTTTGTCTTCACATCCATCTGTTCTACCTCGAAATAAAAAGCAGCAGCAGGAGATAAAAGTAATCTAATAGAATCTACCTTGGCAACAGGAGAAAAAATATCAGCAATATCAATTCCCGACACCTAGGAATAACCTTTTTCTACCAACCGAGCTTTGTATTTCTCCACCTTTCCTTCTGCATTTGTCTTCTTCTTGAACACCCAGTTGCTGCCAATGGGTTTCCTTCCAGCTAGCAACTCCACCAGATCCCAAGCCTCATTTTTGTGCAAAGATGCCATTTCATCAACCATGGCCTCTTTCCAGAGTTTTCCATCCTCTCAATCTACTGCTTCCTTCACAGTTATGGGATTATAATTAGTAATAAATAAAGTAAAATTTGAACAGAAAGTAGATGGATTATACCTTTTTGGCTGCCTTCTTTATCGAATTGATCTTCTCACAATCGGAGTTTGTGGATGTTCATCTTTTGATTTCTCTTCTTTTGTAGATTCTGATTCTTCCTCCTTTAGCTCAAACTCTATCTTCTCAGGTTCCTTTGCTTGGACTTCATGTTTAATAACATATTTCACCTCTCTAAACACAAAATCTTAGTTGTACACAACCTTCCTTGTTACTACGTTACAAAGTTTATAACCCTTTAAACCATCCTTACACCCAATAAGGATGCACTTTTCAGATCTACTATCCAACTTTGTTCTTTTCTCCTTTGGAACATGTACACATGCCTCACATCCAAATATCCTCAGATGTGAAAGAGAGGGTTTCTTATCAGTCCATACCTCTTGTGGAGTCTTACTCTCCAACATTGATGAAGGTGATCTGTTGACCAGATAACATGCAGTCTCCATTGCCTCTGTCAAGAATTCCTATCCTAACCTAGCACCATTGAGCATGCTTCTTGCCCTTTCCATCAATGTCTTATTCATTTTTCTGCAACTCCATTTTTCTCAGGTGTGTATGGAGTAGTCTTCTATCGTGCTATATGACACTTCCTACATAATTCTTCAAATTCCTTCTTGCAAAACTCTCCACCATTATCTATCCTCAACACCTTTATCATCTTCTCTGTCTGGTTTTCCACCAGAGCCTTAAATTCTTTAAACTTGTCAAAGAACTTAGATTTATTCTTAAGGAAATATATCCATGTATTCCTTGAGAAGTCAGCTATAAATGATACATAGTACACAGACTTATCTAGTGATGGAACCTTCACAGGTCCAAGCACATCACTGTGCACAAGCTCTAATATCTATTTCGCCCTCTTACCACTAGAGCGGAAACTCACTCGATTCTGCTTCCCATATACACAATTTTCACAGAAATCAAAATACAGACACCTATTAGTCATACCTTCTACCATCCCTTTACCATGAAGTATTCGAAGGCCCTTATCTCCAATATATCCAAGCCTTTGATGCCATAGCATGGTCTTTTCTCTAGAGACCACTAGATTTTCTGCTCCACTTTTAGGAACCACAGAACTATTTCACCCATCAAGAACAATGCTACCTTGCAGCTTGTACAAATTTCCAATCCGAACTTCCCGCATAAATACCAATTCTCCCCAAACCATCTTGCACGTATCCTTCTCAAACATTGTTTTTACACTTGCATCATCTAGCTTGGTTACAGAAATCAAATTTCTAGCCAATGCAAGAATATGCAGAACACCCTGAAGTGTTCTAACCCTTCAACATTGCAACTTCAACTTTACTTTTCTGTGACCACTGATTCTAGCCTTCCTATTATCCCCTAAGAAGATGTAGCCACCATCGTATTTCTCATACTCGTAGAACCACTCTCTATGGGGAGTGAAGTGAAAGGATGCACTTGAGTTAATCAACCATGTCTCATGATCTACATGTGTACTTGAAGATGCCAAGTACACATCCCCACCTTCATTTGAGGTGGTTTTCGCCTCTGCACAAGGAGAATCATTAGATCCCTTTCATTTGTTAGGATATTTAGATTTACAGTCCCTTTTGTAGTGCCCTTCCTTTCCACATTTCTAGCACACCTTTACAGGTTTTCCTGGAGATTTAGATCTCCCACTCGATGAATTATTTTTATTTATGTTCTAGGACCGTCCTTGTACAGACAAGGCATCACCATTATGGCTCTCCATATTTTTCTGTCTCATCTCCTCCGTCAGTAAGGATGAGACTATTTCATCAAACTGCAAGGCAGTTGCATTGATACCTATTTCAATAACCAAACTATCCCACGAATCTGGTAGAGAACACAACGAACTGATGCATTTATATTCATATGAAATTTTAATATCAACAGATAATAACCGACTTACCACAGTATTAAATGCGTTCATATGCTCTATCACCAAGTCTCCTTCTTTCATCCTCAGGTTATACAGCTCTTTTCGTAAGAACAGTTTATTCACCAGAGACTTAGATTGGTACAAAGTCCCTAACTTGTCCCACAAAGCCTTAGTTGTAGCTTCCCCTCATACATTTAGCAATACTAAATCTGAGACACACCATCCTATCGTGCTCTTTGCCTTATGATCCAACTTCTTCCATTCTTCATTGAACACTCCCATTGGTTTAGTACCTGGATCTACCGAGATCCACTAATCTTTATCTACCAATAGATCCCCCATATTAAGTTTCCATAACTCAAAACTCTGACCATTAAATTTATCAATCTCTATCTTTCCACTGCTAGTCATCTTCTTTCACCACCAGAATCGATCTCGCAGATCTCCCACTGAACAAGGTCTACCATAGGCCCTAGTGAAACCCCTCAGTAACAAAGGTGTCCCTTTGAAGCCAAAACAATTCTGATACCAAATGTAGGTTTTAACCCCGTAAAGAAATTACCTGCAGACAAATACTAAAACATAGAAAATAAACAATAGCGAGAGCATAACGCATTAAACAAATATATACAAAAAATTTCCCCTGGATCCAAAAACCGGGACTACCAGATTGATTTTTCATTATGTTCCTTTCAATGTTACAATACATATAAATACATGCCAAAGCATCCAATACCATGGACTAAAAACCATTGTGCCAAAACCATGTGCGAAAACCATGCACAAAACCATAGGTATGTATGCCCACCTAATATAGGGTCAAAAAAAAAAACATCCCAGGGGCATTGTCCCAGACCCCGTAGAGGGGGGCTAACGGACCCCTCAAACCCCCCATACATGGGGGTCTTCCTCCCCCCGCTAGACAGTCAACGCAACGAAAGCGGGGCTCCTCCCCCACTCTAAGCCCCCGTTAACTAGGAGAGCTAGTCGTGGAATGTATATAACACAACCCAACTTTTCCAAAGGCAGAAAAAGAAAGTGGTTCCTCAAGGAAGGAATACCATCTAAGAGAAAAGGTGACACATCACTTTTCGGGAACAATGTCTTCAACAAGATATCCAAGAGAAGAACATGGTCCAAATCTCCTTCTCTGAATTGTAGCAAGGAAAGACATACAAGGTATGATGCAAAAATGTATTCTAGAGTTCCTTTCAATTATGAGCAAACTAGAAATGCTAGGCAAAATTTATGGTAGAGGAAACCATGTGCCTTTTTTGGTTTGAATAATCATGTTGTCACCAAGTGTGGCAAAAGAATGGTAACCAGAAAGAAGCCAAGACATCAGGATAAAAGGAAAACCAAGGAAGTATGGAGGGAGAAGAACCACTATATCCATTCTAACAAGCATGGAAACCAAAGAGACACATGTTGGGAGCTCCATCCAAATATGTGTCCCAAGAAGTCCCATCCATAATTGGAAGCTTTTTTAAGTAGCTTGTCCTAGCCACCATTGGAAATCACATGTTGTAAATTTTTTGTAAGAGTGATGAATGTATAAAATCACTTGTATATGAAACATAGTGATATTTTGGCCCCTTTAGTTAGATAACATTGGGATATAATGGTTTTTTAGGTAAATAAATGTAATCTTAACCATGAGTGTGTTATAAATTCTTGACAAGTATGGGTCTTCTTTGGAATTATAAGTTTGACATGTATGGGTAGCTACAGGCTTGCATATGGATACAGGTTTCAGTTTAATCATTCCAAGTTCCAAAGTAAAAAGTGAATGAAAGGGAAGGTGGCTTATGAGAGGCATCTGTTATGCAGATCGAGATTGAAAACATGTTTATGATTTTGGAGGACCAAAAGCTCCTCGGTGGGGAGGAATGATACATGTGACTCTAGGAAACCTCAAAAATCAATGTCTCCAAAATTCAATGGGAACATCAACAAGTTGTAGTGCATGTTCTAGTGGAAAAAATGACAATCAAATACGAGTTCATATGATCAACTTATTAGAGTTAGAAGTTCACAAGTTAAAGAAGAAATTGAGACTCATAAGGCATACATGTCAACTTGTTAGAAATTGTAGAAAGAAAAAGGCTTAATTTTGACTTATGCCTTAGTCAAATTGAGCAAATCGAATTTCCACATTAGCATGACAACTTGGTGGAAGTTAACTTGTGTGATATGGCCCTTGTCTACTAGTTAGCTCAGTAAATTCAAGTTATAGGCTAGAACTAGAGTTGTGGATGTAAATATTGCTAACATTTAGAAATCTAGTTGAGTTATTGTTAGCTGAACTCAGTTAACTGAGTTCAAGTAGCTAGTTGAGTCAGTTGAAGGTCAATTGAGTAATAGAATTGTTGTTAAACTCAGTGATATCTCAGTTAACTAGTCAATCAACTAAAAATAGACACAATCATGCATGGAATTCGAATTTCCTAGTTAAGTTGGAGGAAAAGGCACATTTTTATTTATATTTGTATACTAGTGAGTCTACAATGATTTTTCACTAAGAAGGTGATCAATTCCTCAAGCTATTGCACAAGGAAATAGGGAATTCCTCCTATTGTTTAGGGGACAATTCCTCTAGGATTGTGTAAGGAAATAGGGGCTTGGATGAGGCTTGAATTGGCTACGTGTTGGCGAGAGAAATTCAGGAAGTAGGAGAACAAGATTTGTAGTGCAAGGTGTGCTTAAGATTCAAAGCAAGTCATTGTAATTGTTTGAATTTCAAGTAAATTAATGCAAAGCAGCAGAGGGGTTTTTACCAATTGGGTTTCCCTAGAAATCATTTTGTACTTGTAGTTTTTCTTATTGCATGTCTATGCATGTTATTCTAAATTGTGATTTTTGTTTCGCATATTAGTAGAGTAGAATTTGTGTCTCCTGATTTCAATTTGAATTCTTGAGAAGTTGCAATTTCTATAAAATTTCTACATGGTATCAAAGCTCGAAATCACAATGGAAATCAGTTAATAGATTCTCTCCTTTAGAGATTTCAATTTTTAGATTTAGTGAACAATTTTTATTTCATGCAGGAAAATGTGTTTCAACAGATTCATGTTGGAGTATGCATTGGAGGGAAGTTCAAATTTCTAAGCTTGGAACATATTTAGGATCATCATAGGTGCCCTAGGAGCAGCATTCTGGAATAGTAATAACTTTGAATAGTGGGAATTCCTTGAAGTCCTCATGTATAGTGATCATCAAAGAACTAATGAGCTATCATGAGGCAGAGTTGATGGAGCCCTAGTTCAGGGAAGATCCAAATGAACCTATGTGCATGCTTCTTAATGGAGTTAGAAGGTTGCTTGTGGGAAGATTAGTGATCCAATGTTTAGTGACACAAAAAGGAGACATGATCATTGATATTGGTAGATTGCAAAGTAGAGAGATTTCCCACACAGAGATCGAGACTCAGAGGGAGTCTATTTTTAGAGGGAGAAACCATATGGAAGTTAGTAGTTCATGATCTGGGAAGATTAGACCGATTATTGTAGTAGTTGCAGAAACAGTGCGAAAGTAGCAACTGAGCAAAAGTAGTAGAAGTATGAGTAGATCATATTTCACCATGCATGAAAATATACCTCCAAGAGTGAGGTGGGATGATGTAGAGCCTTAGTACCATAGTTGAAATATTTGGGTAGGGTCCATAGGAGAGGAGTAGAAGTTGCAGTATACTCTTCTCATGGATCATTACCTTGCTATAGGTGCCACAATATTCAATATTTGAAGGGTCAATGTCAGTTGGAGTAGCCAGATACTAAGGAGCACAAAGAAATGTTGATAACAGAGTAGGAGGCTTAGTAGCATAGTCAAAAAAATCATGAATTTCGAAGTATACAGTGAAAAGACTAGTAGCAGTTAAATGCTCAGGAGACAGTTGTAGCTTAAAGACATAATTCATTTAGTTTTTTTTCTTATGCTTCTCAGTTGTAGTTGTTACAGTAGAAACAACAATAGTGAGAGGTAGTGCTACAATACATTACACATGAGATAGATTGGGGTTGTGTAGAGCCCTTTTCTTGCAAAGAGGGAGTTTTAGAAATTGTAGCAAGAAAAAGACTCAAATTTGACTTCTGCCTTAGTCAAATTTAGTAAATCAAATTTCCACATCAGTAGGAAAACTTGGTGGCAATTTACTTGTATGTCATGGCCCTTGGCTACTAGTTAGCTCCATAAATTCGAGTTATAGGCTAGAAGTAGAGTTGTGCATGTAAATATTGCTAAGATTTAGCAATCTAGTTGAGTTATTGTTAGTTGAACTCATTTAACTCAGCTCAAGTAGCTAGTTGAGTTTGTTGAAGGTCAGTTGAGTAGTAGAACTATTGTTAAACTCAATGATATCTTAGTTAACTAGTTAATCAGTAAAAAATAGACAAAGTCATGCATGTAATTCGAAATTCCTATTTGGGGTGAAGGAAAAGGCGTGTTAGTATTTATATTTGTATGCTAGTGAGTGTAAAATGCTTTTGCACTAAGCAGGTGATCAATTTCTCAAGCGATTGCACAAATAAATAGGGAATTTATCTCATTTTGTAGGGGTTAATTACTCCAGGATTGCCAAAGGAAATAGGGGCTTGGATGAGGCTTGAATTGGCTAACTGTTGGCTAGAGCAAGTCATGAAGCAGGAGAACAAGATTTGCAGTGCAAGGTGTGCTTATGATTCAAAGCAAGTCATTGTAATTGTTTCTCTTTTCATCTGAATTAATGTAAAACAGTGGAGAGGTTTTTCCAAATTGGGTTCCCCTATAAATCATTGTGCACTTGTGGTTTTTCTTGTTGCATGTCTATGCATGTTGTTATAAATTGCGATTTCCATTTTTCGTAGAATTTGTGTCCCCTGATTTTAATTTTAATTTGTGAGTAATTGTAATTTCTATCAAATTTCCGCGCAACTGAGTGGCCAATTAGCCAACAAAACATGACACTCCATCATTGACTCTTACCTCTATGGAAAAGATAAAAAAAATAATAATATTAAAATACCAAAAGAAAACAATATAATAAAATATGGTTATTTTAATAAACATATAACAAAAATCATATAATATATATCAAAACAAACCCATATGTAAATGGTAAAAAATAATGGTGATTAATGTTTATGGTATGGCATTATAATACCATATATTTCCAAAAAATATTTTAAAAAGGGGTTTTTTATGGTTACAAAACCATATATTTATAAATATGAAAAACAACGAGTTGGAAAACCATATATATGGTTTATTCAAAACCATATTGTAATGACCAAAAAATATCGGTGGTATATAATATTCAAACATAGGTGGCATATGAATTAAATATTCAAAAGATTTGTTAAATATTCAACAACGATAAAAAAAACCAAACTTATGATGTTTTTTTTTTAATTTGTTGTTTTATATTAAAATGAAAAAAACATCAATTGGGGGTCGATGGGGTTGGAACCCCTGAACAACCAAGTCTTTATTTATTTATGTTCTAACCGACATGAAAGAGGGGTTCTTTGTAATTAAAGGCAACCAGCTTGTACTTTAACTTAATCTCTATCATTCGAGGGGAAGCCATTGGCGGAGGTGGATTGCTAAGTAGGAACTAGGAGGCCAACCAGGCAGAACCATGAATAATGAAGCCATGACATTTGGTAGAACCTTGATACAGTTCCAAGGTTCGAACCCTGAGTATGGGAATCTTTGAGGAATATTTGAGATTGCCTAGAGGTTTATTTGCTAGTATGGGAATGGGGTCAACTTTATACTCATATTGCTCAAATTTTTTCAACAATTGTGATTGTGCAATTTGTTTCTACATTTGAGCAGCCAATTTTATAGAGGAATAACTTTGAGTGTGGAACCTTGAGGGTGGAACCTTGACACAGGAATCTGTGAGGAATCTTTTAGATTCCTTGTAGGTCTAGAATTGACAATTTCAAAATTGGGTCGATTTTATACTCATATGAATCAATTTTTCGCAAGGATTGTGATGATGTAATCTGTTTTGGCATTAGAGAAGTCGATTTTCAAGTCATTGTCACATTGGGAGGTATAATGATGTGTTTTGGCCACTTTTATTATTTTCATTTTGGCAAAAGGATGGATGTATGTTGCAGGTTCTAATGATCTCTACATGTTGTAGTAGGACAATGATATCTGAACTTTTGTAGGAAATTCATCATTTTATCCATTTCACAAAAACCGAGATGATGCACTAATGAAAGAGGATCATGTTGACACTGCATAAGAAAGTAGTCATGTTTACAGCTGTTGGTGTTAGAATTGTGAGATGAATATGATTTGAATCTAATAAACAAATTAAAGAGGACCATTTTGTGCCACTTTATGTGAGAGGTCTATTTTATGCCACCTTGTGTGAGAGGAACATATTATTCCACTTATGTGTGAGAGATATTTTATGCCACTTTGGTGAGATATCATTTCTTTGTCATGTTGAAGGATAACATCTTGTGAGTGGGAGTTCTTTATAGGAGAATTTCTCTTTGGAGAGACATGCCACTTGAGATCAGAATTTCATCCTTGTGTTGATAGAGATTTTACTATGTACGCACCTTCTTCTTGCAGAGACTAATGAAGTGGTCTCCCCACAATTGACCAAGGGCCCAAAGACTTAGTCCACACTAGATGAACTTCGTTATCACACCTTGTGTATGATTCCTTCATGGTTACTTTCTTCTTGTTTATGTTGATGGATTGGTGAAGTATTTCTTAAAGTAGGTATTGCTCATGTTTCAAATGAAAATATAAGTGTCACTATAAGGTCCTGTAAATGAAGATTTTTATTTAAGACCATTAAAAAAAAAATTGGATCACTACTTAACCCCAAGATTCCAACGGAATAAGACTTTCCATACTGGTTAGTGCGAATGAAATTTAACTTTCACTTTTTGGATATGAAATTCATAGCGCAATTGTAGGTGGCTACATCAACAAAACGTTTGTTCCAATTATTCTCATGATCATAATATCTATGTCCCAAAATATCATACTCATTTATTTTATATATTTCTTCTTATATAATTCACAAATGATCTCCCACTCATTCTTCCTAGAATATACAAGTATATTTTTAACAATTTCTTCTTTGTCAGATTCAACTGGATCAATTAGAGACATTGGATTACGATCAAAATTCCATGGTTGGTATTGTATATTTTCCCAATTATGCACTATCTCATCATTTGTGTAAATAATATCTCTCAAAAAATCATGAAATGAATGGTATAATACCAACTCAAACCAACACAATTCAACGAACTTATCATTTGTTCGATCGAGAACTGAGTTAAATCAAGGGAACACATATAAAATAACTACATTCTTCCATGATAATCATATGTATTCATGTCGACATTAGTCATATGGCCATGATTTTTCCACATTTATCAATGCAAGGTGCTAAATTTGGGCAGATGATGCAGGAGCACCTGAATCAAGAGGTGACAACTGGGAGTTGGTTCTTGTTTTTTTTTTTTCCTCGTTCTATTTTGACAAGTGGAGAGGAAAACATCTCCAATTTCTATTTTATTTAGTTTCATTTTGTGTTATTATAAATGAAGTTTGAATCAGCAATTGCTAGTTTTTGAATTAACCAAGATAGGACTAGATGGAAATTGGTTTGAAGAAACTGTCCCATAACGGAGAAAACAATTCGTCAAACTGTAACAGGAACTGCCTCTGATGTATTTAAAAGAAAACAAGAATGAAAGTTAAGGAGGTTAGCTGAATTGAGAAGGGTTGTAAGCCTATGGGCAGACTGTAAGGAAGGCCACTAGTGTAATGCGAGTAGACCAAAGAGAGAGACAGTGACTCAAAATACTTTCTTTGTTTCATTTTTTTTTGTTATGTGCAAAGTCCAATTTAGAATCCATGTATCTATGTTTCGAATGGTTGAAGACTGAGATTAATATGAATCATAGATTTTCTATATATATATATATTATACTATATATATATATAATATAGATATACTTGCAGGTGAATTTGGCATGACCAAGGGGGGCGAAGGCATCCATAGAAGAAATTGTTTGCAATGCAGTAGAAGCGTGAAAAATGTCTGAAGATAGAGGAACACAAGGCTAAAGAGGTGACACTCAAGAGTCGTTGGATCTGAGAGATCGATGGTGAAGATTAAATCGGCGGAGTTGAAGTCGGCAAGTGTAGTAGTCCCGACCATGGGCAAACACCGATTACGATCAAGCGATTGCACATGGGCCGTTGGATCTAAAGGAAGATCAATGGCGGAGGTTAAATCAATGGGACTGGATTGGTGCCAGAAATAACACTGACCACGGGAAATCGCCAATTTTAATAGAGTGATTCAACCAGGACTGTTGGATCTATGGGAAAGATCAACGTCGGAGGTTTAATCGGCGGAGTTGGATCAGTGATCATCAGCGTGATCGCATCGTGTAATCGCATCACAAACTTATTGGCATAGGGGAATGGACATAGGCGAAAGGTGGACCCGACGATATTTATAGGCCCCGATACATAAAATTTGAGGTCCGGCCTAAGTGGTTGGAGCGGGAATTTTCTTTGTATTCCTGTGTTCTTCAATATTTCCGATATAACAAAGGGAGCGGGTCTTTAGTGTAAAACGTGCACCCGTGGATTTCCAATAGCGTAATCACATATCGGGGTAGTGGAAGGCTTGAAATTTGTGACCTGCGGAAGGGCCAACATCTGACTACGATAAAGTGAAGCCTTGAGAACTGTGCCAAGCCTATGGATTCATCAGGGTGATTGGATTTTACGCGTGTCTGTGCGTAATCCTTTGTAAAGGCTTTACTACCATAAAAGCGTGGATTTAAGGACTTATACGATAAATCCAATAAAGCATGGGGGAAGTCGCCTGTATGTAGGCTTGAGGGCTCGAAGGGTTCTCAAGGTACTGAAGAGTCCCGATAGAAAGAATCAATGAAGGGTAAAGGCTGAGCTACTATGCAAAAACATTCCACAACGACTGTTCATGGAGGCCGTAGCCTATAAGGTTAAGAGATCAGTTCAAGCTGTAAATTGGCGGCATCATTTTGGTATCAGAGCTAGTTTTTCCTTCCTCTCACTAAAGATGGAGGTAGGAAGAAGGGGTCGAGGAAGAGCCATCAGAAGAGCAACATATGGAGGATTAAGAGAAGAGATTAGAAACTTGACTACACGTTTGGCAGCGTTGGAAGCAGGGAGGCATAGAGAGTCGGAAGATGGAGATGATAGTGAAGAGGAAAACATGGTTATGACAGATGGGTCAGATGATGAAGGGCCAAAAATTAAGCTATTAAAGTCAGATTTTTTGACTAGCAGCAAGCCAAAGCTAGAGCTCTCTAATTATGATGGCAGTTTGTCGACAAAGGAATTGTTTGACTGGATATATGAATTAGATAAATATTTTGAGTATGAAGAAATCAATGAAGACAAGAGGGTCAGGTTTGTTGTCACCAAATTGAAGGGACATGCAACATTATGGTGGGATAGTGTACATGCACAAAGGAGAAAATTAAACAAACTTTTGACTAGAAGGTGGGACATGATGGTTGCATAAATGAAGATTAAGTTTCTGCCTAAAGACTATCAGATTTCCCTTTACAGACAGGTACAAAACTTGAAACATAGAATGATGACTATGAAGGAATATATAGAAGAATTTTATAAACTTAACTTGAGTGCTAGTTATGTTGAAGATACTCCTGAGAAGACAACGAGGTTTGTAAATGGCCTACGGATGGAGATCTTAGACGAAATTAGCATTCTTTCCCCTAAAACCATAGATGAAGCTTATCAGAGTGCTTTGAAGGCAAAAGAAAAGATTGCTAGGAAACAAAATGCCAGGAGAGGACGTGGCTCTGGTAAAGGTTGAGGACAGACATTTAGCAAAGGTAAGACTGCCAGTAATAATGAAGAGGGTAGTAGTTCGAATACTTTCGGACAAAGCGAAAAGGAAGGTAACACCAGAGGAGGAAGGCCATACCAGCGAGGAAGAGGTAATGGTAGAGGCAGGGGAAATGCCTATTAGTGTTACAAGTGTCACACAAGGGGACACAAGTCCTTTTAATGTCCTGAAAACGAACAAACCGGGCAGAGGGGAGCATATATTGCTCAACCCAATGAAGTGGAGGCACCACCACAGGAGGTCGAGAATATGCTAGAAACTGGGGAAGCCTTGGTGTTGAACAAGGTGTTATTAAAACCAACCAAGGAAGTAATTGATCAAACACAGAGGAAAGAATTGTTCCAGACTATATGTAAGCCACATGGAAAATGATGTAAATTGATTATTGACAGTGGGAGTACTGATAACTTGGTAGCTATAGAGATGGTGGAGAAATTGGGTTTGAAGAGAGTAAAACACCCAACTACATACATGGTATCGTGGTTGTAGAAGGGACGCCAATTTTTAGTTGATGAACAATGTGAGGTATATTTTCAGATAGGCAAGTACAAGGATGAAGTGACTTATGACATAATGCTGATGGATGTGTGCCATATTCTGGTGGGAAAACCATGGCAGTACGATAGAAAGGTCGTCCATGATGGCAAATTGTTATAGATTTTTTAAAGATGGGATAAAGCATACCTTGGTACCTATGAAAGAAGCCAAGGAAGGAGAGGAGACAGAAGAAACAAGTGGAATGAAAGTATTACTGCTAGGAGGAAAGAAGTTTCTCTAGCAGATTGAAGAGAGTGAAATGGGTTATACAGTTGTGAGAAGACCAAGGGCAAGGTTAGTACATACCAACCTTAATGATTTGCTAGAAGAGATACCGAACACGCTGCAAGAATTTAGTGATATTGTGGTAGATGATATACTAGACAAATTACCACCAAAGAGGAGCATCAGTCACCATATTGATTTTATTCTGGGAGCCAGTTTGCCAAACAAGGCTACCTACCAGATGAGTCCAAAGGATAATGAAGAAATCCAGAAGAAGGTGTAGGAGTTATTGGATAAAGGACTGATTTGGGAGAGTTTAAGACGTTGTGCAGTTCCGACCATTTTAGCTCCCAAGAAAGGAGGTGAGTGGAGAATGTGCATGGATTCCAGGGCCATTAATAATATTACTATCAGGTACAGATTCCCATTACCTCGAATGGATGATATGATGGATTGTCTGAGTGGAGCAGCATACCTTTCAAAGATAGACCTAAAAAGTGGCTACCACCAAATTAGAATTTGAGAAGGTGACGATTGGAAGACAACTTTCAAGACAAATAAAGGCTTGTACAAATGGTTAGTTATGCCATTTGGATTGAGCAATGCTCTTAGTACGTTCACGCGGTTGATGAACAAGATGCTCAAGAAATTCATTGGAAAATTTGTGATTGTGTATCTAGATGATATACTTATATTCAACAAGACAAAGGAGGAACATTTTCGACACGTGGGGTATGTATTAGAAAGATTGCAGTAGAATAAATTGCTGATAAATTTGAAGAAATGTTATTTTTTCAAGAAAGAGTTAATTTATTTAGGATTTTTGATTTCTGAGAATGAATTAAAGATGGATCCGGAAAAAATTCCAGCTATAGTTAGCTGGCCATCCCCCAGAAGTTTGTTTTAGGTACGGAGTTTTCATGGATTGGCGAGTTTTTATCAAAAATTTATTAAAAATTTCAGTGGGATTTGTGCACCTATGCTAGACACCATTAAGAAAACAAATCAGCCTTTCCATTGGACAGAAATGGCAGAGAAGAGCTCTCAGTTGCTCAAAAAGAAAATTACCGAAAGACCGATTTTCAGATTATTGGACTTTAACAAACTTTTCCAAGTTCATTGTGATGCTAGTGGGACAACCATTGGTACATACTCAACCAAGAGGACAAGCCGGTAGCCTATTTCAGTGAGAAACTAAATGAAAGTAGGAAAAAATACACGTCCTATGACAAGGAATTTTATGCGGTGGTTCAAGCACTAAAGCATTGGAGACATTATTTATTGGCCAATGAATTTGTACTATTTTCAGAAAATTCTGCGTTGCAGTATATTATGCAGCAGCATAAGCTGAACCATAAACATGCGAAGTGGGTAGAGTACTTGCAAAGTTTTACATTTTTGTAGAAACATATCAACAGTCAAGCCAACAAAGTGGCTGATGCGTTAAGCAGGAGGAATCTGATCGTATAGGAAAGTACCATACAAGTGTTAGGATTTGAACATCTTAAGGACTTGTATGAGGTGTTGGAAATAATACTGAGGGGGGGGGGGGGGAATCAGTATTATCAAATCAGA
>APFE031084788.1:10404-27636 GCA_000404065.3 Pinus taeda | reverse complement strand
GGGGGGGGGTGAATCAGTATTATCAAATCAGATAATTTTCATTTTCACACTCAGATTCATATACGCGACTTCAGTTAAGGGTATACGCGTATATACGCGACTGTATTAAATGCAACAAGCGTATATGCAGCAATCTTATGATTCAGTTAGCTTATCTTCAGTAAATGCATCAGAACATTATTAACCACACATTAACAGTAAACAGGTGTAGTAAAACAGTACAGATCATCACACATAAGAAGCACACATGAACACCATGATGTAAGGTGGAAACCCAATGTGGGTGAAAACCACCTGCTGAAATTCGTCTCTTTCTTCCTGTAATAAGAAACTTCTTTTACAATGTACTGGTGCAGTCCTTTACCAGCACGCAGGCTACAACCTGCAGAGGGCTACAACCCTCTCTCTCGTTTTCAGTTACTTTTGGAAGGGAGCTACAACCCCCTTAGCTCTTGTACTAGCGGATATACTAGTACGTAGGTGCTGACCTACAGAAGGCTGCAACCTTCTTTTCATCAGGGACCACGTTTCATCAATTTTCAGACTGGATCCATAAGTACAAAATAATCACTGCTGCAATACAATCATCCACTTATACTTGCATCATAAATCTCTAAATCACCCAATACTGAATCACTGAAACCCTGTCATCAAAAAACACAGAACGCGAACCAGAGCCCAGAACTCTGCAACAACCAATAGAATCAACAGCAACCTGAAATACCAAATCTCATAAAACATACACTACTTTACTATACTAGAACTGCGTGTATACGCGCTTTCCCCTCATACAACCCGCGTACAGATCTAAAGATAATTACTTGTACCTTCGCTGTTATATCAACCCAATCCAAGCAGCACAAACCGATAACTAGCAATACTAGATCTTCGCACTTCGTCAGACCTTCATTCCTTGCTCACCCTCTTTGCCTAATGATCTTCTCCTTATATAGGTTAGGCTTCTCTCAATACCATGGTCCAAAACCATGTAGAAACAATACCATGAACCCAATACTTAGGGTCGTCACTTTGGACCAAATACCACGGACCAAAACCATGATTTCCAACATGTACGTGCCTTTACTCTTATTAACTCGCGTGTATACGCGCACGCTCCTTCTGCTTCGCTAACTTGCATATATATGCTCTTTCTTCATGGTCAACCTATGTATATCTCTCTATTTACTTGTTGCACTATGATCTGTCCTCTGAGTGAGTTGCCATCACCTGTATCATTCCTCTGAGTGAGTTTCCATCAAGGAAAACACCTGAATCATAATGCCAACATTTATTTCACGTAGTTGCTAGATATATTTCTCATTAGATGCATATTCATTTAGATCAAGTTACTGATGGAAAATGTTTGTATTGATGTGTTAGGTCCCTATACTACTAGTGTAACCCCTTATTGTTATTAGTGCAACCCCCTTATTGTATTATTGTGCCCATATAGTCCCCATGTTGTTATTATTATGCCCCATAGAAGCCCACTATTTTTATTGTTGTGCCCTTACAATATTATTGTTATGTAGGCTCAGATTGTATTGGGACCCCTTAGACTCCTATATATAGAAAGGAGGTCTTGTCATTTGTATCATCCAATAATTGTTCATTTTTGTAATGTAAAGGAGGTTTCCCCCTCGAAGAGGCTGATTTTGAAGTCATTGATCTCTATTTTCTATCTTTTTGTGAGCTGGTTTCATAACATTTGGTATCAGAGCTTTGGATTCTAGGGTTTCACTGCTTCAAACAGGTCATCGTGGAATTTTCGCTATAACTTTTCTCTACGAAATTTCAAAAGCAAAAAAAAAATTCCATTGGAGCCAAAATCGTTCTGAACCTTAGGTCCAAATTTCAGATATTGTCTTGCTATATTTTCAGAGATATGATTTGAGGAAGTTAGGGTTTTTGCAAGCTCCAAAATTCCATCTCAAACAAGTCATCATGGAATTTTCGCTATAACTTTTGATCTACGGCGTTTTAGAAGCTAAAAAAAACCCATTTGAGCCACAAGCGTTCTGAACATCGGGTCTGAATTTCAAATCTTATTTCGTTATATTTTCGGAGATATGGTCCAAGACATTTAGGGTTTTTTGTAGGCTCCCAATTTACATCCCAAACAAGAGACCAAGGGAAAATCATCATAACTTTCTCTTTGAGAATCAGATTGAAATTTTGTAAAAATTTACAGAATAGGACGACCTAAAATTTTCTATGTATCGGTTTCAGGTCCTAAGGTCAAAACAGTGACACATGGAACTTCGTACAAGTTTGCTCTATTTAACCAGTCTATAATCAAGTCATCATGGCAGATTTAGCATAATTATTCCTTGGAGAATCCAATCTTGATCAAACTTACGAGGTTGGAAAGAGGACTAGGAGGGCTACCACAGGAAAAAGATTCAAAACTTGAAGATCTAAAATTATAGAGTTACAGTCGTTTAAATATTGAGCTCCTAAAAGCAAGAAAAATAATGTCTCGAATCAAGAAAATAGAAACACCTCGTAAGAAAAATTGGATGGATGATTTGAAGAATGTGATTGAAGCTAAGATAAATAGTTTTATATGTGTCATGGAAGCTAATATCGATGGTATGAAATCAGATTTGAAGAAAGACATGGAAGGTTTGAAGGAAGGTGGGACAAAGCCGCTACAAGAAAGACCTCTTAATGGCGAAAACATAGTAGAGGAAACTCATGATGAGAAAAAAATAAATGTTAATCATGATTTCATAGAATCTAACATTGGATTGAAGATCCATCATATTCCAAAGATCGATATGAGAAAGTTTTATGGGAAGGATCCCATAACATGGATACTACAAATGGGAAATATTTTGATCTACATGATGTGCAATTGTTACAAAAGGTACATATTACATCTTTATATTTAGAACCAAATGAATTTTTATGGTACAAGGGGCTTTGTTTTTGTAAAATAATTGTCACTTGGTCAATTTTCAGAGAAGAAAGATAGCACATGATGAGGATACAAAGAGAAACACGTTCTTTAGCTAATTGATAAATCTAAAACAAAAGGGTTCAATGGTAGAGCACATTGAGGACCTCCAAAAATTGAATATAGGGGTGAATGATACTCCAGAGAGGAAGAGGATTGATGTCTTAATAGGTACCTTACAAGATAACATTCAACATGAGGTTTGTCTTTGGGAACCTGATTCATTGGAGAAGACATTCAGGTTGGCAAGAAAAATGGAAAGCAAAATTATGGCAACAAGGAAGCCTACCACTCACAACTATAAAGATGGAAGTGTTGTTGTTCCTATCCTTTCACCACCTACAAGGTTGACACCACAAAAATTGGAAGAAAAAAGAGAAAAAGGGCTTTGTTACAATTGTGATAGAAAATACTCTAAAGGTCATAAGTGTGTTGAAAAAAAATTAATTTACATAGATAGGGTAGAGGAGCAAGAAAAGGAAGAAGAAACGTCAAAAGAAGAGGATATACACTAGGAACCACTCCCAAAGAAAGAAGAAATGAATCTAACGATATCTTGTAATGCATTGACAATAATTACCACTCCTCAAACTCTCAAGATAGAAGGGCATATCAAGAAGAAAAAGGTAATAGTGTTGATTAATTCGAGTAGTACCCATAATTTTATCCATTGTAAGATAGACAAGGAATTGAATTGCTTCCTATATCTAGCACCAAAGTGTCAAGTAATAGTTGCAAATGGAGGAACCATAAATTGCTCTGGAAAGTGCCATAATATCAACCTATCCATGGGAGAATATGTATTGAATAGTCCAATAATTTTCATTCCAATGGGTGGTGGATATGTTGTACTAGGAGTCCAATGGCTACAATTTTTGGGTACGATAGCTTTTAATTTTCAAGAGATTTTCTTGAATTTTTTTTGGGAAGGAAAGGAAGTTGAATTAAGGTGTATCACAGGGAAATCGAGAAATATAATCAGCTCTAACAGCATGACAAAGCTTCTAAATAAATAACAACGGGGCGTAATTGCACAATTATGTTCACTAGAGGTTCCCACATCAAAATCATCTATTTCTCTAGATCTCTAAAACATTGTGGACAATCATTCCAAGGTATTTGAGACTCTCAATGGCATCCCACCTATTCGTGATGATGAGCATGCTATTCATTTGATTCTAAGAAGTGTTCCCCCAAACATCATGCCTTACAGATATCCATATGCCCAAAAGAGTGAAATTGAACGTATGGTTTCAGAAATGCTAGAGGTTGGTATAATTCAACCTAGTCAAAGTTCTTTCTCTGCTCCAGTGGTATTGGTACACAAGAAGGATGGCTCATGGCGCATGTGTCTGGATTATAGGGAGCTCAACAAGCTTACTATTGAAAATAAATTTCCCATTTCTGTCATTGATGAATTATTGGATGAATTACATGGAGCAATTTACTTCACCAAGTTGGATGTTCATTTAGGATATCATCAAAAAAGAATGAAGACTGAAGACATTCCAAAAACAACATTGAGAACTCATGAGGGTCATTATGAATTTTTGGTCATGCCTTTTGGCCTTACCAATGCACCTTCTACATTTCAAGGTTTGATGAATTCCATTTTCAAACCCTTCCTTAGAAACTTTGTGTTAGTATTTTTTGATGATATACTAATGTACACAAATTCTTGGAAGGATTATGTTCAACATGTTTCGGAGTGCTCAAACTATTGGAGGAGAAACAATTATATGCAAAAACATCCAAATGTTTTTAGAGTACAAAAGGTGGAATATTTTGGTACTCAGTTAGCTCATATCTCATCTTATCATCCTCAATCTAATGGGAAAACTGAGATAGTGAACAAATGTTTGGAAGGATATCTTCATAGCTTTGTATATGTTAAACATACACAATGGGTCAAGTGGTTGCCTCTGATTGAATGGTGGTATAACACTTCCTTCCATACTGCAGCAAAAATGACCCCATTTATGGCACTTTATGGATATCATCCACCATCCATCACATCATTTCTAAAAGAAAATTATAAGGTTCAAGCGGTGAAAGATCACATCAAGCATCGAAAACAAGATCTTGAACTCTTAAATGATAATCTCACTTTGGCGTAGAATAGAATGAAACAACAACCATATCAACATCGCAACGAAAGAAGTTTTGATGTAGGTGACTGGATATTTCTACGATTACAACCATACAAACAAATGTCGCTCCAGAAAGTGAAGAAGGATAATAAATTATCACAAAAGTATTATGGTCCATATAAGGTGTTACAAAATATTGGTACTATGGCATACAAATTGGAGCTTCCTACATCTTCCCGAGTGCATCTGTTTTTCCATGTTTCATGCTTAAATAAGGTTATAGGTGAGAAGATCCTAGTTCAAATAATATTGCCAAAACTTGACGAGGAAGGAAAAATCATATTGGAACCAGAAGCAGTCACAAAAACAAGAAATCGACAGCTACGAAATCGTTCAATTTTATAGTATCTCATTAAGTGGAAGAACTTACCACTGAAGATTCCACATGGGAGGATGAAAATTTTATATAGAAGCATTCAAAAGTACTCAAGCATTGAGGACAACACTTTTTGAAGGAGAGTGGCATGGTAGGTCCCTATACTACTAGTGTAACCCCTTATTGTTATTAGTGCAACCCCCTTATTGTATTATTGTGCCCATATAGTCCCCATGTTCTCATTATTATGCCCCATAGAAGCCCACTATTGTTATTGTTGTGCCCTTACAATATTATTGTTATGTAGGCTCAGATTGTATTGGGACCCCTTAGACTCCTATATATAGAAAGGAGGTCTTGTCATTTGTATCATCCAATAATTGTTCATTTGTGTAATGTAAAGCAGGTTTCCCCCTTGAAGAGGTTGATTTTGAAGTCGTTGATCTCTATTTTCTATATTTTTGTGAGTTGGTTTCATAACATGATGTGGAAATAAAGTCTTTAAAAAGTGCTCCATGTATCTTAGCATCTCATAAGCGTTCCATTTCTCTTGTTTCTCTCTAAATCCATATATATAGAATTCTTGAAGTTTAAGCTCTGTATTATGGATTTCTCCTCTACTATCTTCTACTATTACATCTACCTTAACAATTGATTTGCTGCAAGCTCTCAATCTGATTTGTCCACCACTGATGGAGGATTATTTCCTGTGTATTCCTATGTGTACGCTGGTTCATACATTGTATCTTTATGAATGGTTCTGAATCAATCTTATTTGAATTACTTGTGATAAACTATGGTGATGTAAGTCTTTAAGATAAATTTGAAAACACTAATTAAGATTTCCTAGGCATTGGTCTCTAATCAACCCATAGGTTGTCTCTAGGATGCTTCTATATCTTTTGAAGCACTTGTGTGATACGAGATAAAAAAGTGACAACATCTTTATGGCGTCATTGTCAGGAATAGATTAGAGAAATTTTCCCCTGGGTACGACATTCATACACTCTTTGATAAGGTGAGCAAATATGTGTGGGTTGTAGTTTTATCACCTTGGAGACTCCATTTTCAAATGATAATTTCATCACCCTGGCTTTTAAGAGGTCTTATACCTGCTCAAACCCCTCTCAACAAAGAATGCCAGTTATATCTAATCCAGAAAAACTAATATCTAGAAGGACTAGTGTTAGCGCTCAAATCTACCTTAGGCTGAAATAAGGTAAAACTCAAGGCTACATCAAACCACGCTCAGCCTCTTAGCTAGCCCTACGAGGACAGGAGAGGGCTCTCTCCGGGTCAATCTCAGCAAAAGGTAATCGATGAGGCTCGAGATGACTAAATTGATAATTAATTTTAGGCTAGGTATGAAGTACAAGGAGTTTGAAGTTGATTTTTTGGGGTTTTTGTTGAATCTAAGGGAAAGGCAATTTTGGGTGCGGGGATGAGACACAGTTTTTGCAGAGGTCCAATTGGGGCAAGGAAGGCGATTGTCTTGATGCTTTAAAAGTGAAAGAGATGGATAGATTAGACTGGCGAGGAGCTAAGGAGAGAAAGAAGCTTTCAAGGATTCTCTTTAAATAGATGAAAACATGGAAAATCAAACAAACTTAAAGGCAGGGCATATCAAATTATGGATTCTACCTTAACACTTCATTTGTCCAATTGAAGAAGATGAGAGAAGGAAAATGATACACATAACAACTTACAGATACTGAAAGAAGCACACCATCAACACATAAAGCCACATGAATCCCAAACAGTGCTGCAACACCCTGATCTTTCCTTTGCCAAAATTGCAGAAATACAATGTACAATATAGTCTAGGCTTTTCCCAAAAGTCCAACCTCTCCAACCTCTGAAAATGATTGAGAAAATTCATCATATAGACCATCCTAACCCCTTTCCATGCCTTTAGGGGTCGAATTCCTCCTTCTAGGAGCAGTTTCAACTAATTCTAAAGAAGGAGCTAGAATATAGGCATCCAAACAACTTGCCTCTAAAAGAGAGGAAACTGATTCTTACATTTGATTTTTACTTTTTTAGGAGTGAATCATCTAGAATAGGTAAAAGTAAGTCCAAGTTACATGCCAACCATAAAGTTACATCAAGATAACTCAAAAATTTCATCCACAAGCAAAACTGGTTCCACTGACCGAATTTCTGAGCTAGAAGGAGAAAATTTGACCAAAAATCTCTATGCGCCGCGCGCCTGAGCTCTATGCGCCGAGCGCCTTTAAGCCTACTTTTGGGGCACTTCCCGACATCAAAATCAAGCTCACAATAACTGGTTGGAAAGCCTTGGATGTCTACTATCTAGCCCAGGTGGAATTTCCCAATTTGGAGCTCATTTGCCCCTTCAAAATGTCATTCTCCCATAAGTACTTCCTGCTGGAGCAAAAGGTGGCAGAAAGGTGATTTTCATGGTGTTTTTGGGCCTTTTGATCATCCAGAACTTGATGAAATTCCTTGGCCATACTAGAGCATGCATAATTTACCATGAAAAATCCAAAACTATAAAGTTTTCCTCCAGCAAGTGTCCCAATCATAAACACGTGCGTCGACGCGCTACGCGTTGGGCTGAAAAATCTGTTTTGCAAGCCAAAAATTTCAAAATGACAAAAATTTCTCTGAAATTGCTCAAATTCGGAACAAAGATCCTCCATCATGTATCATGCCCAGCCAATGAAGCCTCGGCCAAAATCCGGAGTGGATCAGGCCTTTTCCGCCGTTTTAGTGCTCTGCTCAACCTCCTCTTCAGAATCTTCATTTTTGCCTTGCAGACATGCTTGCGAGCCCAATAATGACCTTTCATGTGACAAAGCATGTCTTTGTCTCTATTGGCCTTTGATAACAAGATGTCTGCAATATGTATGTTGATATAGGTGTAGTGAAGTCAAAAGTTTCAATGTATGCTCAAAACCCAAATATGTTGCATATGTACCAAAGCATCATAGGAAAGCCACAATGAGAATAGTTTTGTCAACTGAGTTTGCATGGAAAACTAGTGTAAAAATGACAATGGCCATAACAATGACAGCAGTGATGTAATGGCAAAGAAAGAGCATGAGGCTAAGGTTAATAATGAGTAGGGACACCACTGAAAATAGATGACATCAATAGCACAAGTTTGAAAAACCCCCACACAGTCCCTAATATTTTCTTCAAACCCTAAGAAGTGAATTTGGCAATAAGCATAGGGTTTACAATATTTATCTTAAACACTTGCTTCTCCACATTCAAAACACCATAATCATGCCCAAAATTCACTGAACAAATGTAAATAACCTACTTGCAAGTTGATGGAGGCAATTTGGCATGAATCTAGACGAAGGAGTGAATTTTTTTTTGGTTCTGAGATCATACAGGCCGCGCACCTACCTAGTGTGCTGTGCGCACTCAATGCATCGCGCGCATGCAAATTTACACTAGCCAGTGGAGCCCAGTGCACCGCGCGCACTCAATGCGTCGCGCACCTTCTGTATGGGTCGCGCGCCACATAGTGCATTTTACAGGAGACTTTTGGAGGCCTTCCCGGTGTCCAAATTAGGCGTGTGATAGCTTGGTGGAAAGGTCTTTGAGTCTACTTTCCCACCCGACCAGAATGTTTCAATTTGGAGTTAATTTTCCTTGTCAAAATTCAAATCGCCCAATACTGGTCAAAATGTGCCAAATGAGGCTGCCTCAAAGCAGAGTGTTGTTGCAGTCAACTTTTGAATGTCTTCCTCAACTCCAAATTGAGCTCATGGTAGTCCATTGGAAATATATCTTTGTCTAGTTATCCTTTGACTCATAAAGAAAGTTATTTGGCCTACCAAGCTAGGAGAGAACTTGATTTTCCCAAGGTCACTTCAGAGGTGCATCAATTCTCCCGAAGCGATTGTAATTTTGACATTTCTCTAAAACCATGACACCTGTGTAAAAAGTGAAGGATTTTTTTCTTCCTTGGCCTGTTTTGGACAAAAACCTCTCTCAGTTTTTCAAAATTCATCTTTGATTGCTCTGGAACATCTTTTGAGTGAAACTTATCCCAATGTGTGAAACAAGGGATTTTTGTCGAAATGAAGCGAAATGAAGGGATAAGGGGCTTCTAAATTCTTGGGGAAATTTTTGGAAGTAGGGAGGGATGTTAGGAAGCAGGTGAAAGTGGAATCTCAGAGATCGAGTGAGGGGAAGGGGTCCAAAAGGGCAAAACACAGAGCCTAGCCTAGAAAATTGCCAAGTTGTGGCAAGAAACTAGGGTTTGTGCAAAAATGAGGAATTTGGGGGATCTCAGTGATGGGAAGTGTTTAATAAGGTACATGAAGGATAGGGGAAGGTGTATGAACATCTGGATACACGTTTTTCTAATTATTTGACCATTTAAGAGAAATTGCCTTCAAAACCCTAAGAGAGGGAAATGAACCTTACCTAGGCACAACTAAAGCGTGCACAGGGTGTAAAATGACCCAGTGGAACTTGACATGATGATGAAAACCCTTTGAATGATGGTACACTCATCTGAATGGTGACATGGAACGTCATTTGGACAACTTTGACAATGGCGAAAACAAACCCTAGACCTAATACCTAGTGACCAAATTTTGCTTTGAAGACTCACTAAAATGACAAAATTTGACCTTGACACTCTGAGACCACTTTGTAAGAGCATGTTTGATCACTGAAGGAAGGATGCAAAGACTGACACTAACAACTAGGAAGGAAAAAAATCCCCAATACTGATGCTACTGCGTCCTCGTTTCCTGAAATATCCTCATCCAACTCATAGAATGCCATAATTCATTGCTCCGATTTTTCTCCTACATTCTTGGTATATCCTTCAGAAAGTGGTCAACCACTCAGTACCACTTCCCTATAGGGAAAGAAAGAATAAGTTTCATTCAACACCCCTTCTCTCTCATTTCCTCCCCTCGCTTAAGTTGAGGAAGTAAAAGATATCTTCCAAAGAAACCCTACCCACAATGTGAACAATTTCTCATTCAATGGTTAGTCCAATGTCTATCAATTGATCATAGCTCAGAGACCCCTAATAAATCAAGCAACACCACCTCTTTTATAGATGGTTGTCCCATGTTTCCTATTCAACAAATATGCTCTCTTGGGCATGCCTCAACCTTTAAATGTTATCCCATAGTACTGTCTCAAGCCCATGCCTAGGTTTACTGGACAAGATGACACATCAACGCAGAGACACATAGAAGCTTTATGTCCCTTTGCAGAAACTTTTAATGTCGAGCACCTGGATGTAGTGCTAAGGATCTTCGTCCAATCTATAGAGGGGGAATCCATGAAATGGTTTAAATCCTTTCTGAATGCTTCCATTACCACTTGGGAAGATATGGATAATTCTTTTATGCAGAAATGGGGAGATAAGAGAGATCATGGGTATATTCTTACTGAGTTCAACGCTATAAAGAAGAAGCCTGATGAGGGTATCTCATAGTTTACAAAAAGGTTTAATAAGTTGTACAATAGTAATCCTGCTGAGATTAAACCTCCATAGGTCATTGCCCGAGTGGTTTTTGCAGGGGCCTTTGAATCAGAGTTCGTCTTCACACTCAGAGAGAGGAAGTCCCCTAGTTTGGACCAGATTCAAACTGATGCTCTCAAGGTAGAAGCAAATTTTGCATCAACAGGGAAGTCAAGAAGAAGAGCTAATTGTGGAGAGAAGATAAAGGAGAAACGGGAGGCATATTCCTCCAGTCATAGAAGAGAATTCCAAGAACAGAAGATAGAGGAGATGGATAAGTTGATGAATAACTTACTAAATAAACTGATAAAACTGGAGCTAGAAAATAAAAACCTTCAACGACATAAATTCCCAGCTATTAATAGAAGATGATCTGCAGGAGCAGATACTAGATGCCAATGAAGATCATGGGAACATGTATTCCTCTTTCTCAGGTAAAGAACAAGAAGTAATAACTTATGAAGAAGAGGGGGATGATCTTGATGCAACGCTAGACGAGGGTGAGATTGATGATTACTGCAAGCAGTTCGCCAATTTCATGCAAGATCAGTTGCATAAGAAATATGTTCTTCGGTCATCTAGAAAGAGATCGAGGGGACAAGACCAAAATAAAGGCACCTCCTTTCAGGAGCCTCCTAATCCAAATGATAAGAGGAAGGAGCCCTTAGATCCAATTAATCATAAAAAGAAGGATTCCTCAAATCCAAACTGCTTTAAGCCCGAAGTCCTCAAAGAAGAGAAGTCATCTCCCCCTTCTAGGCCTATCCGTGAAAAAAAAAAAAAAGCCGGTAGAGGTTAGCATTACAGAAAAAGGCCCTATTATCTTTAATCTTCAAAAAGAGATTGAGAAATTCAAAATCTCGGTCTCGCTATTTGAGCTATTGAAACAATCCACCTATAAGGCCCAAGTTTCCCAGTTCACGTTTCCATCTATTTCAGTCCCATTACATCATAGTTTAAACCTCTAATAAGAAAGGCCAATGGTCGTATTTAGACCCCATGTCAAAGAACAATATCCTCCACAAAACCTTTTTACATTACTCTAGTAGTACATGACCTCTTGCTCCATAACTGCATGTTGGACTCAGATGATTCTCATAATTTGATGCCACTATTATTAATGGATCAACTAGGTCTGTAGGTAACCATACCATACAAATATATCTACTCTTTTGCCTCTAACAGAGTAAAGTTCTTGGGAATGATAAAGGAATTAGTGGTTAATTTTGCCCAGATCCCAAAAACAAGTGTAGTGATGAACATTGTAGTAGCTGATATTTCGGTAAGGTTCAATGTGTTTTCGTCCAAATCTTTGGGATCGAAGATTGGATGTTCCATCAAGTTGGATATTACCTATCCTACCATCCTTATCTTTGGTGGAGAAGAAAGATGACTCTATAGGGAATCAAGGTTCGTTAAAATAGTTACAAAAGATGATTGCCCAAAAAATTCTCCTGTGTATGGGAGAGAAAGGGATCTCTCTTGCTTATTTCCAGAATAAGATGATTTCATTTTAGAAGAAACACATGCACAACCAACAACCAAATTAGATCAACAACTCAGAGATTATAGCAAAGTCTGGAAGTTGTATTTCAATTGTGAAAATTATAAGAAAGGAAATGGAGTAGGAGTGTTGTTGATATCTCTAGATGGTAGCTTGATTCCCCCTCATTCAAATTGGAATTTGAGGCAACCAATAATGTGGAAGAGTATGAGGCTTTACTACTAGGCCTATAATAAGCAAGGAATTTGAACATTGCATGCCTGATTGTGTTTGGAGACCCGAAACTAGTGGTAAAGAAAATCAAGAACCAATGTCAAACTAAGTACCCTAGGCTAAGGGCTTACAAAAATGAGGTTTGGGATCTAACGGAAAAATTATTCCTAGATTTTAATGTCCAATTCTTACCTAGGTAAGGAAATCGAATGGCTGATTCCTTGGCTATAGATGCCAGTAATCTTAAGCTACCGTAAAATCCACTTCTTAGATATGAATTCGAAGTTAGGTATAAACCCTCAATGCCTGATAATGTGAGACACTATCAGGTGTTCGAAGATGATGAACAAATCAAGTGTTTTATGGAAGTCATTGGGGAATTATTGAATTATGTGATCGACCAAGAAGAAGTGATATGGAACAACAAACCACTTGGGAGGAAACTGTCTTCGGATATAGAGTTTTGCAGTTAAAGGGAAAAGTCTTTCCTCATGGCCTGGTTCCTTTGAAGAGACTATTCAAATCCAACGACTTGGCCTCAAAACCTATTGAATAGGGAGTCGATGAACAAGTTGAGGATTGCGACATCAAATCGGAGAATGAACCCTGGATGATCAAGTTGTCAAAAGGGATCCCCCATCAATATAAGCAAAGGTACTTAAATCTCTTTAAAATCTATAAAGATGTATTTTCTTGGTCATATGATGATTTAAATACCCTTGATACAAATGTTATTCAACATATTATTCCCTTAAAGAACATAATGAAGCCATGTAAATAGAATCTAAGACAAATCAATCCAATTTTACTCCCATCCATTGAGAAGGAAGGAAGTTACTTCAGGCCAAGATCATTGTACCCTTGAGATTCTTAGAGTGGGTGGAAAACCTGGTTCTTGTCATGAAAAAGAATGGAAAGATAAGATTGTGTGTGGATTTCAGAAACCTCAATAAAGCTTCATTAAAGTACAACTACCCATGTCCAAAGATGGATTATATATTGCAGAAGGTAGTAGGCTCAGCTCAGATGTCCATGATGGATGGTTTTTAAGGGTATAATCAGCAAGCAGTGCATCCCGATGATCAGAAGAAAATTGTGTTCACTACACCCTGGGGGATCTTCATGTATGCAAGAATGCCATTTATCCTTATAAATGTAATATCAACCTTCCAAAGGGCCATGGATACAAAATTCGTGGGAGAAAATGACAAATTCGTAGTGGTCTACTTGGATGATATCAGAGTTTTCTCTAAAATAGATGAGGAGCATATTGAACATTTGAAACTCACTTTTGAGAAATGCAAGAAGTATGGGTTGTCTCTAAATCCAAAGAAATCTCAGTTCGCTCTAAGAAAAGTTAAGTTGTTGGGGCATATAGTATCACAAGAAGGGGTTAGATCGATCCCAAGCTTGTGGAATCCATCAGCCACATTTCCCTACCTAGAAATAAAAAAGAGGTCCAAGTGTTCTTGGGAAGGATTAACTTCTTGAGGAGATTTATACACAAGTATGCATAGATAGTGAAAGGTATCACAAAGATGTTGAAGAAAGAGAATGAAGTGAAATGGAACCCAGATTCTCGGGAATCCTTCTCTATGATCAAGACAGATTTTTCATATGCTCCTGTGTTAGCCAACACAATTATTCAATGCCATTTTACATGTTTTCTTTTGCCTCTCCTCATACTATAGCTGCTGTGTTAATGTAGAAGGATAATGAAGGTCACGAGTAGCGTATAGCCTTCTTCAGCTAGGTATTGCGGGAGGCTGAATTAAAATATAATATCTTGGAAAAACAGGCTTATGCCCTGGTTAAAGCTTTGAAGGCCTTCATACTTTATGTTTTACACTCTATCATTGTAGTTTATGTCCCAAAAATGGTTGTTAAAGACATCCTAGTGCAACGAGATAGTGAGGGAAAAATAGTTAAGTGGATTGCCAAAATCCAAGAGTATGAAATGGATATCAAGCCCACTAAACTCATCAAAGGACAAGGATTGGCCAAAATATTATCAGGGTCTAATTTCCAAGCCTTGGGGGTTAACCTATTAATAGAACAAGAAGGAGAAGGGACACAACAACCCATCATTCAAGATATCGATCCAAAAAAAATCATACCAAATATGAAGAATTTGCCTGGAATAAATATGTCATCCAATATCTGCTATTCTTGAGGTTCCCAATGAAGATGGATAAATCCAAGTATAGAGCATTGGCATTACAATCCCAAAATTTTATTATATCTAATAGGCAACTGTACTGGAAAGTCCTGGTTGGAATTCTACTTCTATGTTTAGTAGAAATAGAAACTCAAAGGGTAATTGATGAGTTCCATAGTGGCGTATGTGGGGGACATTATAACTTGAATTCCATTGCTCATAAGATATTGAAAGAAGGATTCTATTGGCCTAAACTATTTATAAAAGTTCACTCTTCTATTTACGCCTACCAACAGTGTTAAATGTTCGTCAAGAAGTAGAAATTAGCCCCACTCCCTTTAATCCCTATTTGTATAGAAGAGCCTTTCAGGCAATGGGGACTAGACTTTATCGGAGAGATACACCCCCCTTCCAACAGCCAATACAAGTGGCTACTCACATCCACGAACTATTTCACAAAATGGGTGGAAGCAATCCCTGCCTGAAATGTAACTGACACTCTGGTCCTAAAATTTCTGTAGGAAAATATCCTGGCCAGGTTTGAGTGTCCTATGAAAATTGCAACTAGTAATGCTCAGGTTTTTAAGTATGAAAAATTTATCAGTTTTTGTCAAAAACTCAACATTACAGTTTCCCACTCTACTACCTACTATCCAAAAGGAAACAGACTAGCTGAGTCTTCTAACAAAACAATAGTAAGGATCCTGAAGAAAACAATTGAAGAAAGCAAGATAAATTGGGACTCCCAACTAAAATTTTCCCTATGGGATAACAAGGTCACTCCTAATAGATCCAAAGGGAAATGTCCTTTCAAATAAGTCTATGGGAAATTAGCTATATTCCTCATACAAATTGCCATTCTGATTGCCAAGATATTAAAAGATGTGGAAGAAGAACCAAACTCCCTGACTCGAAGGATAAATCAACTAGTGGAGATCCAAGAGAACAGAGAGCAGGTAAACCACAAGTTAATCAATTACCAAAAGAAAATGATTTTTTTTGTTCAACAAGAAGGCTAAGGATAGACGTCTTCAACCAGGAGATCTAGTTTTGAGGTGGGATGCAATAAGAGAAGACAAATGGAACCATGGAAAATTTGATCCCTTATGGTTTGGACCCTTCAATATTACTGAGGCAGAGGGAAACAATACTTTATTTTTGGAAAACTTGGAGGGTGAAATGCTTGAGCTACCTATAAATGGGAAATTACTCAATCTTTATTTCCAACACTAAGAGGTCCATTTCTCACCCATGTACATGTCGGTGAGCCACTGTAAAATATCAGTAATACTTTCAGTTCTTTATGTTTTTTTGTTTTATTTTTATATACTTAAATAAAATGATTCCATGCCAAATGAATAGAAGGCTACTAGTCTATAGGTTCTCAATGCCTTTCTATCAAGGAACTATCACCAATTGGAGCCAATGTTATCACTTACTGTAAAATTATTTTAATGGTGCCAAGAGATGTCAAAAGAATGTAAAAGAGAATAGGATATTGCAGTCATTTTCCAAGTAGTATAAGGACTCAAAGCATACATCAGACCCTCTCCATTTTAAAGTTCTCAGAACAAGCTTTCCAATGATACATGGAAGTCCAAAAATGGACTCCTGGATCAAAAGATATGGCCTGCCAAAGTTTGAAGGATTTGAAGCCTTAGTAAAAAAGGAATATCGAAGATCGGAATATTAGAGGTCCAAAGTATCGGTAATTGCATATTAGAGGTCAGGCATACCATCACATCGCAACATTAGGGACATTGGAGATCAACAGTCACAACATCGGGGATCCAATGCATCAGAGCAGGCAGTATCAAAGCTCGGAGGAGATCGGCATATCACAATATCACAATATCATAAATTTTGCAGGTGACAACCTTTTAAAAGTTGTGACAAGGGTAATATGACGATAGTGTAAAAACCATCAGGGGAATCGAATAAAGGTGGGTGGGACCTTTCCTCTCTCCTCTTGCAAGACACGTGGCAGCATATGATTGGTTCTGATAAGCCAGACATGGTAACATATGATTGGTTCCGATAAAGCTACAATGGCATCTGATGTCAGCATGATGTGCTAGTACAGGAGGACATGTCACAGGCAGTTTTGGAATTTTGAGGGGGCCTACGGGGGAAAATATGGGTGACATGTGTCACCACTCAAGAGGTGCTGCATGGAAGTGATGATGTCATATCTGTAGGAATATACAGGGTAAGTTCCTCAGACAGAACACCAAAAGGACACCACTCACAAATAGATCACAGATCAATACACCAGTATTTTGACGTGGTTAAAACCCTCAGAGAGGGAAACAGTCCACGGCCTGCCAACGTGGCTACTACAGGCAATTTATTAATAAAAGAATGAAAATTTACATAAGCTTCTCTCATGCACGGTTAACCTACAAATGACCCTCCTTGCGCTTTAAATAGAATTCATGGACCAATCGGGTGTCAAGCCACGAATC
>APFE031084785.1:43471-85645 GCA_000404065.3 Pinus taeda | reverse complement strand
GGGATCCCTTCTTATTTTAGTCAGTCCCTGGACTAAACATAGGAAGTAAAATTCGAATTTGATATTAACAACAATTTGTAAATTGATTAATTAATTCATCTTGAGTTAATTAATTAAGGAATTATGAACTTGAAGTCTATGTGAGGACATGCAACAGGTTCTCCTTTGATTGAGGGATTTATCCATCAGTTAAAGAGATAAGAGTGAGTTGTAATATTGAGTTGTAATTAGTTGGCTCAGTTAACTGAGTCAAATCTAGTTAGATTAATTTAACAGTTTGTTAAATTAATGAGAGTTCAGTTAGTTAATGCTTGCATGCATGTAACTACTGTATTTCAGATAACTGAAGATTCACTCATGGATAATTCATGCATGTCAGTTCAGTCAGAGACCCAGTTGAGATCAGATGGAGGGACAATGTACTATCAGTTGCTAGGATGTTCCTTGGTGAATATTCCTTGCATGCAGAAGGAATATTATTCCTTAAGGATTGCATAGTTGGACCTGAGGTTACAGTGAGTGTGATGAGGCCAATTCACACATGTGATTTCATTGGACCCCAATCAAAACTGCGAAAGGAAATAGGAGGCTTGGAGGGCTTGAGGAAGATATATTCTATGTCTATTGAGTTTGTGAGCAGTATTGTTTGATTATAGAGAGTGCAGGATAGCTTGAGAGCTGATTCTTTTTGTAACTTGAACAAGATTTTCACTTGTACGATAATACAGAGTTGGGGTTTTAGGCTGGTGCTTTCCCCAGTGTTATATTTTCTGTGTTATGGTTGATTACTTCTCATTCTCAGTTATATCTGTTCATGCTTGATGTTGTTCATGTTCGATTAAGCTTCTGTTCAATTGTTTGTAGAAGTAGATCAAGTGTTTTGCTTTAGTACATTGCATTATCAGGTGATCTACAATGGGAAAATCTACAGAGGCACCTTGTATCTATATGCAAACGTTGAGGATGGATAGACATGACTGTTGGGCTTCTGAGCCTACATGAGTTTGCTGGCCGACCTTGACAATTTGTCTATAATCAAAATAAATTCATAATTCCATTTGTACATGTTAGAATAGGATGATCTTTAGATCAATCCTACACCTCTCAGAGAGAGGAATCCAATAAAAATATCAGCTGCCTCATATGAGCTGTCCAAGGTGAAGTTTGGCCCTTGTTGCCAAAATTAACAAAAATGGAATCCGAGCTAGCTATTTATAGTTGTTTTTCATTGTTTATGAGCCGACATGAGTTCAAGTGAGCCAATGTGATTGTTGGGGAGACAATTAATTTTATTTTGAAGCTGACTTGAGGTTAATGCTTGTGCTCGATCTTGGAGGGCTACTAGACATTTCTAATGACTCATACACAAGCGTAATATGCCCAAGAAGGGTCCTTCATACATGACATAGACTCAATCTGACTTTTACGACTAGATGACTTAATCCTAAAGGCTCACAATGGGAGCTATTACTAAACTAAAATTTCTTGCTCATGAGACCCATGAGACAAGCATAATAATAAATTTATTTTTCTTTCTTTTCATCAATTACATAAAATCACAATTACACATGTCATTATGAAGACCGAACATAGTTACTTTTCAGCACTCCCTCTTAACTAGAGAGGTATTCATAATGGTACTTGGTCATTCTCAATCTGAAGAATTTGTTATATGAAGAATTGGATTGGTAACCCATCTGTATAGCATCATATCAAACAACATTGTCACATAGCAAAGCCTTGACTAACTGCTCTATCTCTCCACGAGATCTGAGCACAATCCTGGTGAGACCAATGATGTATAGACACCCTCATCATTGTCTCTCACGGAACATACCCCACCCGAGTTCTCAAGGTGTGTTCCATCAGGACTATTCTTATCTTGGAAATCAAATCCGCAAAGAATATCGGTCCTCTACGACTACTCTTATCTTGGATGCCCTAATACATCTTGAAAGAGCATCGAATGCCAGATGTTTACCTAATCCTTCATTCTGTCTTCCCAAGTGAAGACAAGAATGACGTGTCTATCTCTCCCTCTTAATTAGGGAGGACATATCTATTCCAATAAAGGAATGTACTCATTCCTATGGAAGGAATGTACCTAAGCTCCCTCTTGGCTTAGGAATTTCCAAGTTTCCTCCAAGTAAGAAACTTGTTTCCAGGCTCCCTCTTAATTAGGGACCTACAATAGCTCCTCAGGTGGAGATTGATGGGACAACTAGCTGCTTGAAGAACTCTTCCTCACGATGTCATGAACTTCTTTTCATTATCTAGGAGTCTTCATGTTTGGGACTTCTACACAGGGCATCGACCATCCACCACTTTCATCCATGAGTCAACCATGTCATCATCAGAAAGTGATCCATTAGTCCATATTTGGCCTTCCTACATGCCATGATGCCTTCTTCATGCCATGTTTACATAAGGATCTTTCATCCTACTACATGTGCATCGGTGGTGGAAGACATCCATAGATCTTCCCTTGGTAGCCCTGCATAAACCCATCCAGATATAAAAATAAAGGAATGAACATTAAAATCAACATTGCCTTTGTGATGGTCTTTCATCATGACATCTTCTAGTTTGCATCAGCATCCTGCATACATATCGACACATCTCCCAAAGATATATATTGTCAAGGGTCTCTTTTCCTTTCAGACTTCATCAAAGTCTTCATATCTTCCATGGAGATATCCTAGTCAAATCTTCTTAGTCTTTCGGATGTTTATTTTCTTTACCATGGTTGCATATTCCATGATCTCTTCCTTCCTTTCTTTGCACATTACATTCCCGGGAGCTTCCAATCAGAGTTCCTTAATTGTAGTCAACCACCTCATACTTCATATGAGGACATTTTATGTCGATTTCATCTAGTGAATATGTGACCCATGCATTTTTGCATTCCTTTGAGGGAGGAGATCATTACTTTTGGTCATGCCCTTCAAGGTAGAACATTGATCCATGTTACTTTGATTGAAAGAGCTTCAATCCCTTGAACTGCTTCACTTTTATGTCATCATACCCTCATCCCATGAATTCCAAAAGATTGGAATTCTTGATGAAACACTTGCTTTTCCTCATGATCAGTGAACCTTTCAATGAATATTCTATCAGAGAACATTGAGGATCTGAAGTATCCCTATCAACAGATGTTTCCTTTTGACAAATGTATGATGAACCTTGTATTAGATGACCTTGCCACTTATGTTCCCAATGAGATTCCCAAGAGCTATATCCTTGACTTCCATAGATTCTAACCATCTTTTATGCTTTTCTATGATGATGTCCCGAGCTCTTGCTTTCAATGCTTCTATGATGCCTTGATGCATCCCATTTAATGAATCGTGATAGCCATATCTTACAACAGAAGGCTTAGGAACTTGAAAAGAACTTAGGTGAGGAAGACTATCTCAGTAATGGAGATCTATTACTTCCTCCTTCTTGTGTTTCTTTTTTTTCAACTTCCTCCACTTCCTCGGTGATATGGGCTTCTTCTCTTCCTCTTTTGTTATTGTCCTTCTTGAGCTTAGGACAGTCTCTTTTGTAGTGTCCATATTCTTGACACCTATAGCATTGGATTTTGGCCATGTTCTTTTTCTTTTTTTTGAGGACCAAACTTTCGAAATTGTCCCTTTCTTCTTGTCATTGCAACATAATATTGACTTTGCTCACCTGTTCCCACATCAAATTTGGCCTTTAGTCTAGTTTCTTTAATCTTGCATAGTGACCATAGATCCCGGAATGGAGTAGCTTCTTTCTTCCCATAAATACTTGAAGTAAAGTTACCCCACTCCTCTGGTAGTGCATTTAATACCACTGTAGTCATTTCGCTATCAGACATGACTTCTCCCAGTTCTTGTTGTTGATCTCAGATCTCAGATATCCTCATAAAGTACGAAGCTATTCCATCTTCCTTAGACATTTTCAACTTGTAGAGTTCTTGCCTTAATGATATGACTTCTCCAACAGTGCTTGCGGAATAGATTTCCTTTGAAGTTGCAAGTTTAGATACATATGGGATGAGGGGATCCTTGATGGATTCTATGAGAATCCTTTGAGCCCTAACTTCCCCTTTCATATACTTGGCAAGAGCTTGAGCATCTTCTTCTCCTGGTTTTGTGATAGATCCTTTGACATGATCCATGACCTCATTTTCAATGAGATTTAGATTTGTCATTTTCTTCCATGCAAGATAGTTTGAAGCCCCAACCAATTTGTTGCTCTCCTTGCAAAAAGACATTTTGAAAGATTCAAATAAGGTCATATACTTACTTGATAGGACACTTCTTTCTCCTTGCTGCTTCCTTGATGTTGATGATGATATAGAGAATAGAAAACTTCTCTTTGTTGAAGATAGTTTTTTTCAATAATGATCCTTGATCTCACAGAGAGAGAGATCCCTTTTGATGGTGAAGGCTTGTTGATGAGAATCAGTGATGACTTCTTGGTGATGTCTTCAATGGTAAGGAACTTGTTTCAACGAGAGAGAGTTTTCACGACACCACCTTTTGATCTAGCTTCCTTTGGATGAATAGTCTTCAAAACACTTTAAAACTTTAACTTGATTTGTAGATCTCTTCAATTTGAGTAGATGTAGGGTTTTGGCCTTCTTGTCTTGATGATGATCCCAATACTTCTTTGATCTAGGGTTATGATGCTTCCTTTGACTTCAAGATGATCTTCGCTTTGATGCCTTCCTTGAAATTTGATCCTTATGTCTCTTGATAAGATGCGCTTCCTTGACTTAGTTACCTTAGCTCTAATTCCATGTTCAGAAATCTAGGGCATAGATTAAGTGATTTCTCTTCTATTAATAACTGCCTCTGAGTGCTTTTTACTTTTTTAGATTAGGATTTTCTTTTACTTAGGTTATTAGTGTTCTTCTTCATCAAACAACTACCAATGCATATACCATTAAGAGACAAGAGACACAGAACATAGGCTATCAGCCAGGGCCAAAATCTCTCACTTTTTGAGAGGAAAACCCAACAAGTTCTTCTTATAGAGATTCCAATTGACGAATACCAAGACCATGACCCTTGACCTATTTGCCACAACAAGACCAAGACACAAAGCTTTCTTGATGAAGTCCTTCTTCCTTGAGTCAACCTTCTGCTTCTTCCTTCTTCTCGACTTCTCTTCAACTTTGGTTGCTTCAGACCATCACTAGTTTCGGCCTCCTTGAATTAGACCTTCCTTGCTTGGTGATTCCTTCTAGTTTACCACGGCTTCGTCTTAACCTTGCCGTACTTCCAACTCGGCTGCTCAATAGTACTGTAATTCTTTTAGGTTCCATCTGCTGCAACAAAACTCTTACTTCCTCACACGTGCAGAGGAAGAAGAACTCAAAACAGACTTGAAAAGGAGCTCGACTGATACTCTTTTTCCTTCGCTGAAATGACCTTTTTCTGTCATAGACCTTCGCTGAAATGACCTGCTGTTCCTTGCACTTTTTAACCGCAGACCCCTACTGAAGTTGCTTCTCTGAAATTCTGCGTTGAAAATGGAATCCATGCTAGCTATTTATAGTTGTTTGCCACTGTCTATGAGCCGACATGAGTGCAAGTGAGCGGACATGACCGTTGGGGAGACAATTAATTTTATTTTGAAGCCAACTTGAGGTTAATGCTTGTGCTCGGTCTTGGAGGGCTACTAGACATTTCTAATGACTCATACACAAGTGTAATATGCCCAAGAAGGGTCCTTCATACATGACATAGACTCAATTTGACTTTTATGACTAGATGACTCCTAAAATTCCTTGCTCATGAAATCAATGAGACAATCATAATAATAATTTTATTTTTCTTTCTTTTCATCAATTACATAAAATCACAATTGCACATCGTTATGAAGACCGAACCTAGTTACTTTTCAACAGGTTATAGAAGGGAGATTGGGGTTAGGGATTTGGACTCAATGAAGATTATAAAGGGAGCCTAGTGAGGAGGTGAAGACACAAGACTAAGAGCACAAGTTGTGTGAGCAAATCATCACGAAGAGAGAGCGATTTTCTCTGCAGTGAGTGGCTTAATGGATAGTGCGTAGAGAAGGAGAAGTGCGAGTGGGTTCGTGTGAATCTAGGGAGGCCAAGTAGGAGGTGATTGTAGGGTAGATTTGTCAGAGGGAGATTGTATTTATCGGAGGAGGTCGAGTTGCTGAAGTGTTGGGTTTTTCCCAATGTGCATTAGTGGTAGGGTGCAGATCTAGTTGTTGGAGAGCATAGATCGTGTTGTTGGAGGACAAGTTCTTTAGGCAGATTTCATCCAGAGGCAGATTTTCTTGAGGTTGATTTACTAGGCCGAATTCATTCTGAGGGAGCTGAGTTGCAAGTTCCAGATTTGTATTTTTCCTTGTATCTTTGTGGATTGAAAAACCCAGCGTTTCGAGATAATGAAATGATGGAGAATTGTTGTGGGTTAATTAATTTTACAATGTGTGATTGATCTCTCTAGTTTATTTCCATTGCATATTTGTAATTCTAGAAGTTAAAAATACCAGTGATTTTATTTTTCGGTAAATCAATATTTATTTGGGTTAATAAATAAACTGTTGGGGATAAATTAATTTGCCTCGAGAAAATAAATCTTGCTGGTATGAGAAATTTAATGTGGCCTTTCCTTCCTTGCCTTTAGAACAACCTAACGACCTCCTTCAAGGTTTGTCTTAACATATTTGCCCCATGAACCAATTTACTCACATCCTTCAAGAGTACCCTGCTGCTCCTTTGCAGGTCTGTGGTTTCTTCAGCAAATTAGAACCCCAATCAAGAAGAAACATCCATTATTCTCCTCTCCATGATTGCCTTTAAGCCTCTCCTTGGGATGCTTATTTATATTTTTCCACAGGGTGCAATACCATGGGTCTAAACCCACACACTCATAATATCTCATCTTATGAGCATTTCTCTCTCACAAGCCTTGCACCAAGGGCAAGAGAGTACCTCCCGATGCTACCAAATTTCAACATAACTCTCATTTTTTAAAAGTGACTTAGTGGATTGAGGTTTGATGTTATCTTGACTGTTTTCCATCAAGCAAACAAGGGGAAATTTGTTGTTTTCATTTTCCATGATTCATCTCATGAGATACATACGCTAGTAGTTAATGGAAATATTAAATTTTTGAAGTATAAGGATGAAAATGAAAGATAAAGGAGAATGTCACTATTACTTAAATTTTAAGATTACCATTAATTATTTCAGGATGTTTGGGAGTGGTTCCAATCTCATTGGACTTCATATGGAGAAAGTAGAATTTTAGATCCCATTCAAATATCAATAGACTTAACAATTTTAAGGATTTCAAGATTGGCAGGATTGCAACATTGCTTCTAGATTCTATGATGTATGAAGGTATGGAATTGACATTTAATCAAGAGGACCAAACACTTTATGTACCTTTGTGTTGGTGATGTTGATTGTGAAACTCCTCTATCATAACCTTGGTAAAAATGTACCCATCACTCAAGCAAAATCATTGATTAGGTATTGTAATGTCCCTGTCCCCATAGGAAGCTTATGATGGAGTCCCGCTAGCCTAGAGTGGTTCCCGTAGGCTAAAGCGGGGAAATAATTAATAAGGGGACTTAAATTTGCCTAAGAAAAATTTATTAAAGAAGGGAAAATGATGATATTTCCTAGGCAAGTGGGGATGTCACTTTAACTTTATAAAGTGAAGTATCATAAAGTGACTTTATAAAAGTGAATTTAATAAAAAGGAAGAAAAAAGAAAAAAATAAAGAGAGAAAAAGGGAAGGTGAAGAGGAAAAGACAAAAAGGAAGGTGAAGATAAAAAGACAATCCCAAACTCATTAAAGAAGGGAATTGAGGAGGCTCTTTGTATTTGTGCATTGTGTGAGTTTGAAGAGAGAGCTCTTGGAGAGAGTTGGAAGAGGAAGCTGAGGGCTTTGGACCCCTTGCTGCCATAGCAGACTTCGGTGTTGCAACGAGACCCCCTAGTCTGAGAGTGAAATCACTTAGATTTCATCGTAGAGCTTCAATGGAGAATGATTTTTCTGAGAAATATTGAGGTACTCAAGCTTATCAATTGTTTTATGTCCTTATACTGCATTTTCCTATTTCCTATGACAGGTTGAAGGCTTCATGGAGAATGAAGAGTCAAAGGCAAATTAATATCAGTAAATACTCCATTTTCATGGGACCCACGAATTATTGAGAGAGCTGCATATTTTATGGTGGGGCCAGTTCATATCTCTTTTTAAAGAATTAGAATGGCAGAGGCTTACGTGACTGAATTTGGAGGCAGAAAGGCAGCACGATTCCTGTAGAATTTAATGGTTGGGTCTCTCCTTTCAGGGACGCATATGGAAAGAGAGTTGGGTTGATTTTTTTGGTGGTTGAGTGTATTTCCAATTGCTGGGCCGTATTTCTTTTGCAAGGACGAGTTGTAGGCTTACATGAGTCACATTTCTCACTTAACTCGGACTGTGGTCTCTTCCTTCTATTGCTGAACGAGCTTCATCATGCTTGGGACTGCGTCTTGGTAGCAAAGTATAAAGTAATGACTGTGGGGACAAATCGTGACACAACCAGGTGGAGTATTAACTTTCTGGGTTGCGTGTTACACTTCTGGTTTGTGTGTGGTGGTTGTGGGAGACTCAAGGTCGAGTTCCCTCTGTATTGACAACAAACATCACTCTATTCACTGCGTGGGAGATGGTCTAATACCACAGTCGGTTTCTGGAGCAAATATACATCTGCATGGTAACTCTTGTCCCTGTTAGAAGAACCACTAGCTTGAGAGCGGCCATGGACTCAATTCTGACTGAATGAAGGAAGTATTTGTGCTGGAATGAGTGGCTGAGTCACACACATTATCTCAAGTCAGCATGGTGTTGTTTTCTCTCTGTTAGCAGTCATATTGTGACATTTATTGGAGCTGATAATTTTGAATCAAGCAGCAGATTCAGACTTCCTCTTTGACTGGTATTCTGAGGCAGACTCACTCCCAGGTTCAACTGTTCCCTTCTTTGTGTATATTGTATTCTGAGCGTAAAAATGAATAAAGGAAGAAAGTTGTTCCAATTGTTTCTATTCCATGTATTAGCTGCAACTAAATTTCTGAGTGTGGAATGAAACTGTCTGAACCTCTGGAAGGTGATATTTAGTTGCTGTTACCTACTGTTATAACTTTCTGGAGTTAAAATTCTGATAATCACCTACAACAATGTATAAACAATCTATTTGTAGGGACAGTCAATTGAAACTCAAACTAAACTCAGAAAATTTTAAGTGGAAAATCAGAAATTTGTGAAGAAGGAACCTTATTGTGGTATTAGAGCCTTAATCTTGGCTCAACCTGTGGGATTGGCATGAAAACAGTTGACTGGAAAATTTATGACACAGGAAAATCCATACACAGGGATAGCATATAGGAGGAAGCGTACTTATAGAGAAACAACTCCCTTTTCAGAGGAAGATATCCTTGATACAGAGAGTGAAGAGACGCTAGAAGGGGGCAAGGGGTTAGAGAAAACACCTGAGTTTGAAAGACCAAACATGGGGGATAAGGAGGAACAAGCTTTTAAGAGCTTACTCAAGGCCATAAATGACTTGGCCAAGGGCCAAAAAGAGATGGTGGAGGCAATGAAGGGTATGACACACACAAGGGCTTCTACTGGAAAAGAGCCATTGAATGGGGAAGGGCCCAACAGTGTTGAAAGCAGTCAAGCCCGAACTTGTGTACAAAATCCATCCCACACTGATAGCAAAATGGCCAGGCCCAATATGCCTCAGCTTGTGCAGCAGGTTGCAGAAGACTTAACATAACACGCTGATTTTGGAATCCCTTATGCAGATTACACGGAACAATATTAATCCCTAGGACGGGATTTTTGCGCTGCTATGAGCTTCACTGGTTTCTGCCACCTTCAGCTAAAGCGCAGGCCCAAACCATCTCAGAGGTTTCCAAGGCAGAATCATGAGCTGTAGAAAACACTGGGGAAGGTGACCATCCCCTGTCTTGATGGGTCGTTCAAATACTCAGCTAGATTATGGGTGCAAAAATTGGACACTTATTTTCAGCTGCACCATATGACAGAAGAGGAGGCTATCAAATTGGCCGCCCTGCACTTGGATGGTGAGGCCCATGAGTGGTGGTACCATGGGTTACGTTGGGGCATAACAACATCACCTCAAACACAAAATTCCTTCAGAGGCTTATTGAGTGCTTTGACATGAAAGATCCGGAGATACATTTTAGAGAACTGGCACAACTCAAGCAGACAGGTAGCCCGAAGGTTTATATTGCAGAGTTTCAGACACTGGTGGTCATGGTTACAGATATTTCAGAGGCCAGATTGGTGATGCTGTTTGTAGAGGGGTTGGCAAAACCTCTACGTGGATGGGTCAAGAGTTTTGAATCTACCACACTTTGTGCAACAATCAATAAAACTAGGGACTTATCAGATGCAACTTCCAAAAATAGATTCACTCCTAGACCTTCTTTCCCTCAAACGGGTAAAAAGAGGTCAAGCTCTTTCAAAAGGAGTGGATTGGAAAACCAAAACTGGATGAGGAGACCTTAAAACAGTTGAGGAAGAAGAAACTTTGTTTCAGCTGTCAAGAACCTTGGGCATGGGGGCACAAGTCCCCAGGTACCCGCATCCGATTCACGCTTCACTCCGGAGCGACCTTGGGGGCGCGCTCCCTTTAAAAAAATTGCGCTCCCTGTTTTTGAGGGAGTGTTTAAGGGAGCGGTTGGGAGCATTCCCTCCTTGACCACTTCTTTTGCTCTGAGAGCGATTTTTTAAGAGGCGGCGTAGTCGGGGAGTGATCACTTCTGATCGCTCCCCCTCTTAAAAAAGCGCTCTCGTCGGCATTGAAAAAAGGCCGCACAACGGAGGAGGGAGGGTCGACCGACGGATGAAGAGGGAGAGGAAAGGGAGGGAAGGGGGAAAGGTTAAAAAGGCCCTCTCTCCTCCCATTATTTACCCATTTGTCAAGGTTGGAGAGAGCAGGATAGAGTTTGGAGCTTGGAGAGAGCAAGAGAGACGAGTTTGGAGGAGCTTGCAAGGGAGATTGGAGCTTGGGATTGAAGGCCAAAGAGGTAGGATCTACACTCTAATCTAGCATTTTTGTTTTTTATATGTTTATTACTAAATATTTTTTTTTTTCTCTATTTCGCATTCCCATTCATCCGTTTTTTTGCAGACTTAAAACTTCAAACATCATGGCTATATGGCTTGGCATTTTCTTGCTGTTGGTTCCTTTTTTGGTTATTATGGTGTTGGAGAGTAGAAGAAGGGGGGTTGATCACGATGAAGAAGAGGATGAAGAAGTGGGTTATAATGGATTTGATGAAAACCTAGAGAAGTACCTCGGTGAGGAGGAAGAGAGTGGACATGATGAGGCCCCAAAAACTAAACAAGACCAAACCCCATTGTGGAAATGTGTTACTAGGTTTGAAGCAGGGAAAGGGGGTGGAACCACTAAATTTATGTGCAAGCATTGCAATAACATTTACACAGGTTCATACACCCGTGCCATAAGGCACCTTTGTGGGAAAAGGCCATGTGATAGAGATAAACCAGTAGAATCAAAGCTTGTCTAAGTGTGTCAACAACAAAAAGAGCCAAATACGTAAGGGAAGAGGAGGAAGCCCAATACAAATCTAAAAATCAAAGGGTTTCTTTGAACATAGCTCACAATCACAGGCACAAAGAACTCCATCAAGATCCTCCCATGGCAGTGGATATGGAGGCACAGGAACAAACATCTCTTTAAGGCATAGAACCATTTCAGATTTCCTTTACGAAGGGTGTAGGAATGATGTGGATTCAAAAGTTTATCGGTTTCTCTATGCATGTGGGATACCATTCAATGTTCTTCGCTCACCTTATTGGCATGAAATGGTTTTTGCCATAAATGATGCCCCCATAGGATACAAGAGCCCTGAGTATGACAAGGCTAGAACTGTTGGTCTTTGATCATGAAAAAGCAAAATATCACATCCTTTGAGTAAAATGACAAATTCTTGGACTGAGCATGGGGTGTCCATTATATCTGATGGATGGACAAATGTAAAAGGCAAGCCATTGATAAGTGTTCTTATTGTGTCTGTTAGTGGTGCCATCTTCCTTTCAACATATGATTACTTAGAGAAGTTCAAGAATCAAGACCGACATCAACATTGCAGAACCATTACTTGAAACAATTGAACGTATTGGGCCATACAATGCCAGCCAAGTCATCATTGATAATGCTGCTAATTGTAAGGTAGCGAGAGCAATTATTGAGGATAAATATCCCAACATATTTTGTACTGGGTGTTTGGTTCACACAATGAACCTTTTGATGCATGATATTATTAAGAACAAAAACCAACAATACAAATGGATTGGTGATTTGTACAAGAGAGTCAAACAAATGATAAAATTTATAACAAATCATTGCAATACCCATGGGATTTTCTGCAGTTACTCGAGATTGGAGCTGTTGAAGATTGTGGAGACTAGATTTGCTAGCTATTACCTCACCTTCAGGCGCCTTTGAAGGTAAGAGTGTCATTGGCTAGCATGGTATCAAGTCAACTCTGGCAGGTATTAAAGGATAGGGCTACAAATGTAGCTGACGAGCAAGGTTTTGAGTAGGTGGAGGAGATTGCTCTTGATGGTCTGTTTTGGACGTGTGAGGGAAGTATTGCAATTCACCAAGCCCATTTATAGCATAATTTGTTTTGCAGATACAGATAAACCAATGATTGGGGATGTGTATGAGCAAATGGATAACATGTTGGGGCAAATAAAAGATATTGTTCAGGAAAATGATCCCAACTTGTATACAATGATTCACAATTGCATGTGTACACGGTGGAGTAAACTTAATGTTTCACTACATGCCTTGGCGTATATCCTTATGTCAAAATACTGCTCCCCATCTTGGTTGGGCAAACCTGCACCTAGGGGTGGGGTTAGGGCCAAACACCATACAAATCCAGAGGTACAAGCGAGATATATGAAAGTATTAGACAAGCTAGTCACTAATAGGGAGGAGTGTGCTAATTTGCATCTTGAATTAGGCAGATACTTCAGTTGCACTGGTTTGTTTGGTTCTTTGCATGCAATGGAAGATAGAGACAAATTTGGTGCTCTCACATGGTGGGAAGCATATGGCAGCATGGGACTTTTGCCAAAGTTGGCAAAAAAAGTTCTCTCATAGGTTGTAAATACTTATTCTGCAGAGAGGTGTTGGAGCACCTACAACTTCATATATAATGTGAGAAGAAACAGACTCAATGAAAATTGGGCAGAAAGCTTGGTTTATGTGCACTACAATTTGAGGCTGTTGTGTCATTATTGTGATCGGGCTTATGAAGATCCACCATATAAAATTTGGGACAACCACCTAGAGGACGATAATTTGGAGCATGGCACTATACATCTGGACGAATTGGAAGTAGAACTTTTCAGAGATGAAGATGAAGCAACAACAACCATGCCACCCCACCATCGAGTAGCAGTGCTAGTGCTCGAGTTCCAACTATTGTTCCTTTGCTGCCGCCGCTTCCATCTACATACTCACGTGGAGAGCATGTGCCTTCTGGTTTTGGTTGTGCAACTAAGCTTGAGGAGACTCCTAGAAGACACTTGTATCGAGCAGGACCTTTTATCTATATAAGGAGAAGGCCTCACTCATTTTTATCACATGATCTAGTTACCCTAGAGCCACATGGGTGGGAGTTAGTTGGATGTTGGATCTCTTTTGAGGGTTAGTCTTGTATTGGAAATGGTGTATGGGTCATTTGTGCCCACATATTGTATTTTTCTCTATTATTTGACTTGGGCCACTTGTATTTGCCACTCTTTTTTTATTTGTTGGAGATCAATGAGAAAACTAGCTTGAAGAGCTATCAAGCATCTATCATTTCCCTAAGTGTTATTTGAGATGTTGTTCAAGGGGTAGATTAGGACATTTTGTAGGTTTGTTGGAGGACAAAGCTACACCAAGGCCAAAGAAGGGCACCATGGTTGACTTGGAAGGAAATGCTAAGGTATAGATCTCTTACCTTCACGTTTGAGCATTAGAGTTTTTGCATCATTGCATTAAAGTAGGATGTGCAATGGCTCCCCCCTCTTGCTTCGACCATTCTTTAAAATCTTCTTGTTGTACTTGTTCATCATCAATTGATTTCCCCATCTATCCATTTAGAAGGCCTAGTTACTCTAGATAGAACTTGCGAGGCAATCCTCCAGGTGCAATGAACACTATCTCCTTTTAAGCCCTAGATCTCACTTGGATCTTTCATAGAGACTCCATAACCTCTAAGGCATTGGTCTATCACTTTTCTTCAACCAAAAACCTAAAATATTTCTTCCTTTTCCCTTTTTTTGTTTTGTTTGCACAACCTAGGTTTAATTGCTAAATTTTGAATATAGGTTGATTCGATTCATATGCTGTTCATGTTATATCATATCATAGGTCTTGTTGTTGCTAGTGATTCTTTTCATTGTTTGTAGTTTGAGCTAATAGGGGTTTAAATATTTTATTAGCTCTTATCTTTGGATTAAATGCTAGGTAGTAGAGTAAACTCAATCGCTCGATCTCCACCATTTGTTGAGTTATTTTACTTGGAAATGTTTGGTTTTATTCCTTTGGACTTGTTACCCTCCAAAATGGGTAACCCCACAGGAGAATTTTTTCTCCCATTCTTTGGATCCAGTTGACCAACCATGCGACCCTTGATAGTGACCACTAGTTGATGACGTGCCAATATATCTTTGCCATCTATATTGGTCATATGCTTGTCACCCATCCTGCAAGAACAAATGGATGAAGGTGGGCTTTCGATCAAAAGGTACTTTATTCATTTTGCAATCGGGTGCTTATGCTTGTTTGTATTTGGGCATTTGATATGGATTATGAGGTGACTTGGAAAAAGGAGGGGTTTTGACCGCCATCTTGTTTCTTCACCTTAAATGGGGGGGGTTAATCTTCGATCCTAGTCCAGTGGGACCCCCCTAATGGCCCAATGGGTGTAAGAGGGGCATGACTTCGGAAGTCCTAATTGAGATAGTGTAGTTCCATCTATCCCCATTCCATACTTACCACTTTACGTCTTACATCATGAGCCCATATTTCACCTCCATTCTTTGGGTTCAACTAACCATTGGTTCTCTGGGATTTGGCACCCATACATCCTCATACCTGGGTAGGGATGAAACTTTGCCCTGGGAGGTCGATGCAGCTAAAAGAAAAAAATGAGCATATCATTGGTTCTTTGGGATTTGGCACCATACATTCTCATACCTAGGTAGGGCTTGAAACTTTGCCCTGGGAGGTCGATGCAGCTAAAAGAAAAGAAAGAGCATATCATGGCCACAAAACAAATAAAAGGAATATTAAAACGCAAAGGATGGCAGGGACATACACGTTAGCATGAGCTCTACCTCACTCATTATGGCCATTGCTCGGTTCTTGAGCACATGTTGCTCCTATATCTTAGAAGGAACCCTTGCTTGTCCCAACCCTGATGGGTAGTGAACTGCCTCATCATTAAGGGGTAATACAACTGCTATACATCATTCAGAGCAAGCTCTAACCCTTTCAGCTATGAGTAGTAATACAAAGAAAAATCAAGCAAAAGTAAAAGGCGCACAAGAGGGGTGGAAAAACAAAGGCTGAGGTGGTATCTCATGCATCCATGATTGCTCCCTCCTCACATCTATACACTTAGTATGGATTGCCATCACGCTAGTCCCTTTGACCATGGCACTTGGCCATGAAGTCTTCTCTCCTTCGTACTATCATTATTCACTAACACCTATCAATTGTGTTAAATTATGCAACTAGGGTTAATTCCACTTTGGACAGCTCATTTGATGAAGATAATTGTGCATTAAATTCCTCTCTTCGAGAGGACCAAAATCGTCCTAAAGATCACCCAATTTGGACAAACAGAAGTTGGAATGGTAATTTATTCTTACTCATATAAAACTGTTAAGATCGGCCTCACATTTATGTAGGCTCAAGATGCCCATTCGACTTGTCTTTTCACCCACTCGAATTGGTATAAATACAAGAGACATCACACCTCATTTGGAGCATCTCATCAACTCAACACACATCATTCTCTCTCCTTTTGATTGGTTCGTACAGCTCAGAATTACATGGTCTTTCTTCACATGTGTGGCCTGAAAGGAGGATAAATTTCAGGAGGCCGAAGTCTGTAACTTTAATGCACTTTGTCCAAACGTTGACCTGCGTTGACTTGCATTTCTGGGCAGTTTCTGAGTTCGATTTTCTGGGAGAAATTCTGTTTGGGCAGGCTGAGTTCATTGGCACACAAACTGAGGAAATCAGTTGATTTTGACTGTGTTGACATCAGACCTGCAATTAGGGTTTTGCAGCAAATTTTGACCAAGTTTGAGAAGGAATTTTGGGACTGTTTTCAGGGCACTTTGACCAGCCCATCAGGCCGCAATTTTTGACTGTTAACCAAACTCAGTTGGAGGACAGTTGACTGTTGACCGTTGACTGCCGCTGCTGCTGCTGTCATCTTTGACCAGAATTGCCTTTTTTCAAATTTGACTATTGGAGGATATTTTTTCTTTGGTTGGCATTCTTGAATATTGGTTATTGTCATTGGATATTGGCTAAGTCAAAGTTTAACTTTGACTCTTGGATGATGTACTCTTTTTGCTGAACATTTGAAGACAATCTAATAGAAGATTTGCAAGGGTTTACCCCCTAGTGGGGTTTTTCCCTGGTCATTGACCAAATATTGTGTCTCTTGTCTGTTGGCTGTCTTTCTATATGCATTTGTTTATTTCTTCTATCTACTATTGCTCTAGAAAATTGAAGACGAGAAATTGAGAAATTGAATTCTATTAAATATGGTTGAAGTAATAGTTGCAGCATAGAACAAGTGATGAAAAATTAACAAATTGAAGGGTGCTCATCTATATACACATGCTAATAAACCTATTTCAAGCATGAGTGAATACTGTATGTGCCCCTGTCATCAATTGGTTGAACGTCCATCTGTATGTATGTTCTACTGTTACATAATGGATGTTGTAGCTGCAAAGTTTTCCTTATGTTTTTGTAACTCGACTCCCATCATGTGTTTGCATGTTTGTTGCTCTTATATGAATGAATATTGAATAGTGGAGTATTTGGTGTACTACAACATTGGCCAATACCTCTATATTTGCCATTTTGCTGATGATAAAATTCACCAGTCAACTATAATTCTCTCAGAATATTGTTTGTTGGTAGAAATCATTTTGTAGAAATTAGGAAAAGCTGGAAGCATGAAATAAATTTGTAAGACTCGTGATCTGAAGGTTCGATAGGCGAGATAGGTTAGAAGGACTTTCATCTATCTTTCTTTTTGTACATTTCATTTGGTCATCCATGATTCCATTATAGATCAGATATTATAAGTTAATTTTATTAATATCCACAAATGACCATAAAAGTAGGTCAATGGGACTAAAAGTAAAATGTACAATCCGGCAGTGGCAAATTGTGGGGGTGCTGGGGCAAATCCTAGAAGCTAAAGGATGAAGTATAAAAAAAAAAGCTAAATTAGAGAAGGTGCAATTATTTTAAGGATCTATTAAATTTTGGGTAGAGAATTTAGCTCTGAGCTAAACTTGTAAGTGGGGTCACACATGACATTCTTTAATATTTGGGTATTTTGGAGGTTAGAATTTTGTAGTAAATAGCACTGTTCAGGTTTATTGAGTGATGCATTGGATACCAGGACCAAGTCTTCTGGTTAATGGAGTTGATCTGGGTCTTTTCCTGATTAATGACTATGACAGATGAGTTCTAATCTAGTTCTCATTGTCAGGAAGCTTTGATTAGTTTCATTTTCTAGGCATGTTACAGTTAAGTTGAAAGCTTCAATGCAGAGTTCTGCTAGCTTCATATAATTAGGAAGTTTAGCCTTCTAAATAATCAGTAGAGCCTTTTACGCTTTTAGGGAAACCTCCCAATAAAGATCCATACTGTTATGCAACAATTGTAAGCAAGTCAAAGTGCATGGATGAGGCTTCTAGAAAGTAGAAAGTTTAACATTTTGATTTTCGCTCAGAAATTGGAGTATCTAATCTAATGGGCCTGTTTCTTAGAAGCACTCTTATAGATGGTTTTTTATTCTGTGCAGGTAGACCTGATATCGGTAGACTTTGGCGAGAGGCTTCCATTTCAGATTAAAAGGGCATCTGTTAAAATGGCCATGGAGGTTTGTCCTATAAATTCATTCTTGTTTTAGTCAGATATGAAATTAATATCTTTAAGTTGTGGTGCCTTTATCTTTTTGATACTAAGGTCTTGTATGCTTATTGCTAACCCAGTTTGAAACAGTCAGAAACAGCAAGAGAATGTAATAGGAAAAAGTAAGAAATGCAGAAATTATTTTAATTTGTTGAGTTAGGGTAAGAATTGTGAAAATTATTTTAATTTGTCAAATTTGGCTGTCTGTTTCCAGCGTGGAATATTTTTTGAAATCATGTATTCACCTGCCATTTCAAATTTTCGTTCGAGGAGGGAGATGTTTTCAAGTGCAAAGGTAAGTCTTGTTTTAGTCTATTTTTTTAGGTCAATGCAAAGCTTCAATATGGTGAAACTTAACCCAAGATGAATACTTCTTTGTTGCTTTCCTAGTTGGAAATATGACTTTGTTCACAAGATATATGAGGAACAATTTCATGTTGAAGAGGGTTCTGTCTCACTAGTTTCAGCAACTTTCTTAAAGTCAAAGCAAGTTTTAATGACTGACATCTAGCTTTCTTGAAATTTAAATGAACATTGGCTCATTTGCAGCTCTAGATAACTGACACATTATACTCGAGGAACATGCTTGTTGTACTCGAGGCAAAATACCCAGACTAGCTATTAAACATTAGTTGAAACATATGGAAATTAAGTTCATACATTTCCAGCTTGTTTAAATTATCATACAGCTGAGAACTTATGCAATCCTTTCAACTTCAGAGGTAATCGATTAACAAAATGTAATGCTTACTCAATAATTTTGCTAGGTAGTGAAATGAGAAAAAGCCTTGAAAATTGAAATGAAGACAATACAAAACATAATATGCTTGTAAAAGAAAAAGGGAAGAAAATAAAATAATTGGTGGTTAGAACTGTTTAGTGGTTATGTAATTGCAGTGTGCACAATGCTATGTTTAAGAAGAAAAACAAATGTAAATAGGGAGGAGAAGGAGGTGGCCTGCCTCCCTCACGATCCATAAGAGAATATTGTGTTCTCAGTCTGTTTACTGCAAATTTAAGTTTTGCAGAGGATCTTATTTATCTTGGTTTTGATTGTTCTGTATGCTTCGTATTTCGATGACTATTGTAGTATATACTGCTGCTCATCGTCTGCATCAGTGGATTTCTGTTATGCTTTCATACTTTCATTTCTTTCTTTAAGAGTTGTTATGCTTAAGGTGAAGGTGTGGTGTCTTGGTTTTGTATTTCCACCATTATTCCATTATGTACTGCTGCTCAGAGTCTGCATCAATTAATTTTAATTATGCTTTCATACTGGCATTTCTGTCTTTAAGAGTTGTTAGTATGAAGATGAAGGTGTGATATTCTGGTCATCAGTCTAACTAGCAGTTTGTTTGCTTTTAATTGGTGTTAAAATTAATCGTAAACATGGGAAGTGTACCGTTTCTCCTTTATGGTCATGGTAAATGCAGCAACTTGAGCTATCTTTGCCTGATAATATTTGTTGGTGGATGAAGGGATTGTCTTCTAAGGACATTATTTATCTGATGCGCTTGGCCATCTTATCTGATGGATACATGTAGTGTTGCCCATGGCCTTATTCTGGTCATCAGTCTAACTAGCAGTTTGTTTGCTTTTAATTGGTGTTAAAATTAATCGTAAACATGGGAAGTGTACCGTTTCTCCTTTATGGTCATGGTAAATGAAGCAACTTGAGTTATCTTTGCCTGATGATATTTGTTGGTGGATGAAGGGATTGTCTTCTAAGGACATTATTTCTCTGATGCGCTTGGCCATCTTAGCTGATGGATACATCTAGCATTGTCCATGGCCTTGTACCTCCAAAAGTTATTCAAGAGAGTCTCAGTGAAAGAAAAATAATTCTCACCACTAAGCAACATCAGAGTATGTACGGCTCAAGCAAAACTGTGAGCCAGTCTTTGTGTCTCTTATAAGAAATGCTTCAGATCAAAGACTTGAGTTCTAATGCTTGGTTTGGGAGTGTGTGGAATATCAAGGATTTGAGTGCTGTACGAATTTATGACTAGAGTTTAAGTGCCAGCTAATATTTCAGAGTTGATTTCAGGGATATGTCTTGCACAGTAATGATCTTGCCTTCTCCATGTTTGATTTAAACTGTGAACAGGCCTCTCCTTTATGTGCACAAACTGCAGATAAATTTAAGGTTTATTTTCAACATTTCTAAGTATATTGTATTATTGATAGAGAGGGCCAGCAGGTGGCTTATTTCTATGTTATCAGAATTGAGAAATGTGAAACAGATACAGAATGAGAAAGAAGGGCCAGAGGATTTTTGGATAAGAAAATGCAACAGAATGAGATTGTGGGGCTATTGGTTGTATTTGACTTGCATTAAGGGCTTGAATCACTCCCCATTATGGTGGCCAAAACTGTTTCATGTTGGTGGACATTGGCCAAGTCAAGCATTTTGTTTGAGTGCTAATGATGTGAATCATGACCAAAGGGGGTTACATTCTCACTTTGAGAATCTGTATGTGAAAGGGTGATTATAAAAATGAGTGCAAGAATAGAAAAATACATGCTTTTATTTTGCATTTTCCTCTTTTCAATTGCAAATAAAGGTTTAGAGTGGGAAGCAAAACCAAAGTCATCCTTATTATGAGTAAAAAATTATGAAATCAATGTTTCTAAAATAAACTTTCTGTTAAGAGAATTCATTGTTTAATTTGAACTAAGTGGCAACAACACCAGCTGCTTCTAATTTCAAAGACGTGTGCTCCTCTTGACATTTTGTTTAAAGTTAAACAGTTCTGATTGTACATCTGGAATATAGGTGTTGTCAGAGGTGATGAAGTTGAAGACCAATGAAAATTGATGTAGAAGAAAAGAGTAGTTTTATTGTTGCAGATTGTTTCTAGAGAATTTTTGGTCTGTACTTTAGATTCAAAAAGGAAGTATTTATGATATACCATTGACAACCAAAATTGGTCAGTGGGACTAGGAAGCATAGTGACATCCACCATCAAAATCAGAAATTTGTGACACCACCTTTGATTTTTGAAAATAATTCTTAATGATCTACTTCACTGAGACATTTACTTTCCAAGGAAAACCGTGGGGGATCTACTCCCTCTTCCCCAGAATATTCAGATTCAGGGTCTCTCAGCCACCAGCCACTATATGGCTGGTAACCCTGAGGGATTTGACTGGATTTAAACCTGTTGTGACCTATGGCCTCCCTGTTGGCAACATGCCTTGGGTGGATGGTTCAACTGATTGAGCTAACTTTTGGGACTTTTCTTCACTGGTACCTGCTACACAATATCTATATTTTTTTACAGTAAAATCTCTGTTAATTATAAAATATTTGTTTATCAGCTTTCATGTTGAGAGTTGAACTTTGTTACTTAGTTTTCACTTGGGTAGGTGTGAACTGTGCTGTCATTTACATAATATATCAAGAACTTGATTTGGCAGGTGTTGATAAACTATACACATGGACGGAATATAATTGTCTCTAGTGCAGCTTCCCGTGTAAATGAACTGCGAGGCCCTAATGATGTTGCCAATATGTCTACGCTGTTTGGTCTATCGATGGAGCATGCCTGGGCAGCTGTTTCAAAAAACTGCAGGTATGAATGGGTTCCAAGTTTGTTTCAATGACAATGATGGAAAATGGATTTTGATTGTAAATAAAAGTTCAGTGGTTTTATTTGACAAAATTCCACATGTTTTCTGATAAAATGGTTGTTATTTTCCTCGTTTTCATTTTCCCCTATAAATGTGAACAAGAGACTGTAATGCAGGACTGTAATTCATCATGGATTAACTCGTAAAAAGTGTTACAAGTCGGCAATTCAAGTAGAGAACCATTCACCTGATGGGATCCTTGGTTCAGACAAAGCGTGGTTTAATGTATCAGAAGTTTGGGATCCTATCTCAAGTGGGGATGGGGATCTCATTCTGAAAACAAATCTAGTTGAAAATGTGCAACCTAATGATAAAAAGGGTCCCTCATCTAGGGCAAAGAAGAGGCGTCGAGCATCTTCTAGTCAGAACACAGGTGTTTTAGTACATAATGACAACAAAAGGATGGGATTAAATGCAAGGACATCTACTTGTGGGCTACAGCTAAACAATTCCACTCTGCAGACAGCCAACGTGGCAAAGAAGAGCACAGATGTAACTATTTCAGATGGTGACACAGTCATGGAAGAACTGAAGTCTAGAATGAAAAATATGGGTATACCACATACTATTCCATATGGTGTTCACAATTTTAATATTCCTGATGATGTGGAATTTTTGGCAGTTAATAACAGTGGACACCAGTTAGTGTCTAATGGAGTTACATGGGTGACAGAATATAAGTCAAGTGCAGATCAATGCGTGACTCAGCAGTCATCTATAGCGAATTGTAATGCTGATATTGATCCAGTAAATGGTACTGGTATTAAACCTCCAGGCCTATCATTCAATCGTGATAAGGGTCCATCAGTAACTGTTGTTCATACTGATGCTTTGCAGGTGTGCAATGAAAATTCATTACCGTCTCATGATATCAATGGCCTAGTTGGTATTAGATGTGATAATATTTTTAATAGTAACACACAGATAAAGCTACCGGAGTCAAAAAAGGATGATAGCGCCATTGGCAGTGTGATGGAGCAAGTGATTCAGGTTTCAGGTTCTGTCATGCATGTGGATGGCTTAGAATCCACAGAAAATAGGAGGCTTTTCACAGAACCAAGCATACTCCAAGGAGATTTGATCTCAGATGATGCTTTAACGGACACAACAATGTCAGCAATGGGTGCCGAGGAGCTAACTGCAGTTTGTAGTAATGGTGCTTCAGAGATGGAACTTGATTGTAAAACCAGTAAGTGGGTCGTAAAGCAGGCTAATTATGTTTTTGAGAATATAAAGCTTGAATATGAGATTTTGTTTTACCTTCTGTCTTCCCTTCACCCACACACACATGTAGTAGATCTGTCTTGATTTTTTGTATTTTTAAGGTTTGGTGTTTTTTTTTTTTGATATTTGATCTAAGAATAAATTTCATTACATTGGAAAGCTTACATACTTTTTATAAGGTAGAAGACAAATTTGATCACTATTAGCATTTGCTTTTGCATGATAGCGGAGAGCTTGGTTATAGTCCTAAAGACTTAAGGCATCAGTAGTAATAATGGAAATTTGACTCTATTTGTGTTTAAGCATTTGTGATCTCTGTTTTAAAATTCGGCTGAGTCATTAGTGACTTGACTGAGTTGATCCGAGTCACTAAAAAAATTTACGACCCAGCAGAAATACCAGTTCAGGAGGCTGGGTCATGACTGACTCGGCCGAGTTATTGCATGACTCCGCCGAGTCAGTCATGACTCGGTCAACTCGGCCGATTCTGCAATAACTCGGCCGAGTCAATGAATGTGGCTTGTAACCCCAAAAATAATGCGATTTTTATATTTTAATTTTTTTTTTAATTGTTAGTTGAGTGTTGGGGACTCCAATGTGTTTTATAAATTAGTTAAATGCTATTTGGGGTCCATTCCCCTCTCCCAAACCCTAGTATTTGATCATATTGCCCTACTATGGCTATGCTATTCATGGTAATGTTAAATTCTTAATCTTCATTTTCATCTTTTTACTTAAATTTTTAACATTACCATGAAATGACTTAGGATGTTTGAGAGTGGTTCTAGCCTCATTGGATTTCATATGGAGAAAGTAGAATTTTAGATTTCATTCAAAATCTAGCAGACTTATCGGTTTTCAGGATTTCAGGATTGGGGGATTGCAATGTTTCCATTGAAGTTTGTCATGTATTAGGGTATTTAATCAAGAGCACCAATCCCTCTATGTACCTTGATGTTGGGAGCTTCTGAAAATGTCGCTCCCGCTCCCGCTCCCCTCTTTTGCTCCCGCTCCCAAGTAACACTGAACCAGATGATGTTGGCAACTCTAGCAGTAGCCAGTAGTACTGGTCACAGACTTTTGTTGTAGAGGCCATTTCTAGCTTCCTTGGTTATGTGTTTTTGTTTTGATCTCTATAATCATCATCGTGTATGTATTGGACAGTGCACTGGGTGCCATTTTAATATAATGGATATATTCATGAGCCTCTTGATCATATGTTGTCTTCTATCTATATTCTAATGCTATGTGTTGGAAACATGAATGAAAATCTTTAAAATTATGTGTTTTTATAAAAAATAAATATTTAATGTATTTTTTACAACGACCGAGTCATTGAAATCGACCCTGCCGAGTCGATACTGAGTCGGAGTCGGAGTCGACTCTCGGCCGAGTCGGAGTTTTAAAACATTGTTTGTGATACATAATTGATAAAAAAAAGTTGCTCGTCTATATAGCAAAGAAGAGTCATTGAGCTTCATCTAAGATTGCATCCATATCTTTTAGTCATAGCATGGGTGTTTTAATATAAAATGATAACAAAAGGATGGGGTTAACCTTTAAATACAAGTATATCTATCTGTGGTGTACAGGCACTGTGGCAAAGCATAACACAAATGTAACTATAGTGTATTTCAGATGCTGACACACCCATGGAAGAATTGAAGTCTAGATTGCAAGATATTGATATACCTCATGCTACTCCCTATGGTAATAACAACTTAAACTTTTCTAAATGTGACAGAATTTTTGGCGCTTGATGACAATGGACAGCAGCTAGTGCCTCGTCGAATTACAGAGGCAGCACAAGATAAGTCAAGTAGAGATCAACAAGTGACTCAACTGTCATCTGTAGTGAATTGTAATGCTGATGTTGATCCAGTAAATGTTACTGGTATTACACCTCCAGAACCATCTTTCGTTGGTGATAAGGGTCCATCAGTAACTGTTCATATGGATGCTTTGCAAGTGTGCAATGAGAATTCTTCACTGTCTGATGACATCACTGGCCTAGTTGATATTAGAAGTGATGATCTTTGTAACAGTAACCCACAGGTTATGTTACCAGTGTCAAATATAAATGATAACCTCATTGGCAATATGATGGGGCAAGTGATTCTGGTTCCAGGCTCTGGTGTAACAGTGGATGGCTTAGAATCCAGAGCAAATAAGAGGCTTTTCACAGGAACAAACACACACCAAGGAGATTTAATCTCAGATGATGCTTTAATAGATGTAACAATGCCCTCAATGGGTGCAAGGGAGCTCACTGCAGTTTGTAGTAAGGGTGCTTCAGAGATGGAACTCGGCTCTAAAACTGGTGAGTGGGTCTTCAAGCAGAGGCTAATTACCTTTTGATAAATAGAAAACTTAAATATGTGATTTTATTCTATCTTCCTCCTTCCCCTCAAACGCACACACATATCTAGTGTACTTGCTTTAATTATTTGTCTTTTTAAGGTTTGGTGTTTTTTTAATGATTGATAACTGCTCGAAGAATGGATTTTATTACATTGCAATACTTACATACTATTTTTTTAATTTCAGATAGCAATGGTATGTTCTATGCTTAAGAGCAATTTTACTTCAATTTTCTTATTAGCCCAATATCAATATCCAGATTAGCAATCATATCAACATGATAGTAAAATGTAGATATAACATAAACAATAACAGTAGAAGACAAGCCAAGACAATAGGACACAAGATACGGCACTAGCTGACAAACCCCAATGTGGAGAACCCTTTGATCAATTCTTCTTATTATTCTTCAAAAGTTTAGCAGAGAGAGAGTACAATATGCAATATTCACTTGCCCAATCACAGTGAAATCTGTCCCAACAAATAGCCGTTACAGAAAGCCCTAATCAGAAAGTCAACGCTGGTCAACAGGGTAGAATTTGACCTCCAAAACAGCTCGGTCAAATTTGGTTAACTCGGCCTCCAACAGTAAGTCAAATCAGCTCAAAAACAGTCTGAAAATATCCAGTCAAACCAGGTCAACGAAAGTCAACACTACAGTCAAACCACTCTGCAATCAACGCTGGCCAAACAGTACGGTCCGCCTCGTTTTCTGTGCCCAGAAATGCGGCCTGCCCAAACAGAGATAACTCTCACAAAACTGCTGGTTGAAAACCCTTCCTGCAACTTCGGTCAATGCAGGAACAAAACTGCCCTTCTCCGCATGTGTGGAGAGCTGCCTCATAAATCCGTACCCAATCAATTAAGGAGAGAGAGATATGTGAGTGAGTGAAGTGTCTAAATGAGGAGGAGGCTCCTTCTATTTATATGCAACGTTGAGGATGAATAGACGTGACTGTTGGGCATCTGAGCCTACATTAGTTTGCTGGCTGACCTTGACAATTTGTCCATAAACAAAATAAATTCACAATTCCATTTGTACATGTCAGAATGAGATGATCTTTGGATCAATCTTACACCTCTCCGAGAGAGGAATCCAATAAAAATATCAGCTGCCTCATATGAGCTGTCCAAGGTGAAGTTTGGCCCTAGTTGCCAAATTTAACACTCCCTCTCAACCATGGAGAACTTCACCTGCCAAACTGTCTGACAATCTGTATCAGCCCTGTCTCTCCTCTACTCTACTGAACCATGAAGAAAGAAGAAATGATCGAGAATGTATCATACCATTTTCCACTAATCCAAAGTCAGTCTCCAATAATCGAGAGTGTGTCATACCACTCTTAACTGACCTGAAGATAGTTTCCATTGATCCCAGGTCAATATCAACATCCTAGCACAGGGAGTACGGTATTACACGATCCGTCCATCGATAGTACTATGGTCCTTATCCTCATTTCCCTACCCATTGGCTAGATGAGATGTACTTCCCATGAGTCCTGGATTGCATGGGTAGGATGTACCAGCAGGAGAATGTGAACCACTCATCCTATGCATATATCAACATGGGGTATCACAAGGGAAAGTGAATCGCGTAGCCTGTACATCACGCACCATTAGGGGAAGGTGAACCACTCACCCTATGGTCGCTCCTCGCTCCAAGAAGTACCCCAAGCCCCCTGAAGCTCCAAGATCTCAACATCCATCTCATACGAGACCCTCATAAGACCCTCATAAGAGGGTCTCTCCACGACTCCAAGTCATTCACAAAAGGTTAAGAATTTGACCTTCCCTAGGGGTTTCGTAAGAATATCTCCGACTTGATCATCAATCCCAATATGATGGAGCCTTATTGCTCCCCTTTGTACCATATTCCAGATAAAGTGGTACTTGATATCAATATGATTGGAACGGTCATGAAACATAGGATTCTCAGAAAGACGAACCCCAGTTTGGTTGTCGTAATAGGTCATGGTGGTATCCAGCTCATGCCCAAACAAGTCACTAAAGAGCTTCCTGAACCAAACAACTTCACAGGAGGCCATACTAGCAACAATGTATTCAGCGGCAACGGTGCTCAAAGAAACCAACTTTTGCTTCCTGCTCATCCTGGATATCGAAGCAGAACCTAGAGAGAAGCAACATCCAGATGTGCTTTTGTGATCCATCACATTGCCAGCCCAGTCTGCCTCAGAGTAACCATGGAGCCTCACATTCCTGACAATGTATCTCGTCCATAAGTGATTGTGCTCAAAAGATATCTCAAGAGATTCTTGGCAGCAATCCAATGTATGTGATGAGGCTCGACCATAAATTGACTCAATGTATTCACTGCAAAACATATGTTCGGACGAGAGTTCACCAAGAACATCAGGGCACCCACGAGTTGACGATACTCAGAAGGATTTCCCAAATCGAGCCCAGCAACACTTCCGCATAACTTCTTGAAGTTAAGTTCCATCGGAGTAGTCATGGACTTGCAGTCCACCATCCAAAATCTTTCAAGTAGCTTCACGATGTATTTTCTTTGAGAAAGGAAAATTTGTCCTGGCTTTTGCCAAACCTCCAACCCTAGGAAGTAATGTATCAATCCTAGGTCCTTCATCTCGAATTCGGAAGCCTACTCCCTCTTACATTGATGAATAAGAGGGTTTGCACCTGTCAGAAATAGATCATCCACATAAAGTACCAAGATGAGAGGTCTGTTATTCTCAACCTTAAAATAAAGGTCTGGATCAACTTCACTTCTCGTAAATCCTAGCTTCATCAGATAGCTGTCGATCCTCTCATACCAAGCTTGGGAGCTTGCTTCAACCCATAGAGGGCTTTCTTTAACATACATGTGTCTGACGATCTTGAACTTTGAACCCCTCAGGTTGTTCTACATAGATTTCCTCCTTAATTGAACCATGTAAGAAGGCGGTCTTGACATCCATCTGATGTAGATTCCATCCTTGCGAGGCAACAAGGGCTATAATCGAACGGATGGTGGTATATCGGGCAACAGGTGCAAATATCTCATCGTAGTCCACACCTTCCTTTTGAGAGAAGCCTTAAGCAACAAATCTAGCCTTGAACTTTTCAACACTTCCATCAGCTCCATGTTTGATCTTGTAGAGCCATTTTGAGGTGACAACAGATTTGTCCTTGGTCTAGGGACCACATCCCTGACATCACTCTTCATAATCGACTCATACTTTTCATTCATAGCATCCTTCCAAACTTGGTGCTTTACAACTTCTTTGAATGTGCAAGGCTCAGATTGAACAATGGTGCTCATTGCAGTTAAGTACCCTTGGTACCTATTCGGCTTCTTACTTTCACGAAATGCCCCCCTAGGTGCAACATGTCTCTCGACATCTTCGAGAGTTTCCCTAAGCCACGAGGGTCTCCTTTTTGAGGAGGAGGGCAGATGAGGGGGTGGATCAATGGGATCCATTGGTCCTTCAACATCGGGCATCGGCTCATCCTGCGGTTCTCCTTGCTTTCTTGAATCTGCTCCTTTGTCCTTCCTTGCAATAGGAAGGTTACTAATCTTCCCAAGGGTAGCATCCTCATCGAAGGTGACATCATGACTTATCTTCACTTCTCTTTGACAAGGCACATTGATTCTGTATGCCTTAGAAGTTTCACTATAGCCCACAAATGTTCCTTTCTTCCCAAAAGCATCCAATTTGCTTCTCTTTTCTTTAGGCACATGAAAATATATGGGGCTACCAAAAATTCTAAAGTGAAAAACATCAGGTTTCTTACTGGTGAAAACTTCTTCGGGAGTTTTGGAGTCCAACACTTGATGAGGGCATCTATTTTGAACATACACGTCAATGTTTGCACCTTTGGCCCATAAGAACTTCGGAAGGCTTTGATCATGAAGCATGGCATGAGTGGCTTCTACGATAGAACGGTTCTTCCTAACACCATTTTGCTCAGGAGTATATGCGGTAATAGTTTCCCTCCTAATGCCAGCTTCTCTACAATAATTGTTGAATTCATTTGATTCATATTCGGTTCCGTTATCGATCCTCAATATTTTGATCTTCTTCCCAGTTTGATTTTCGACCAAAGCTTTGAAAGAACAGAACCATGAGAATACTTCGTCCTTCTTCTTCAAGAAAAGTATCCAAGTCGCGCGAGAGAAATCATCCATAAAGATAGCATAATATATGTTATCACTCAGGTTGTCCCTAGGCTCCTATAGGGATACGGCCGAGGTAACCACAAACCAATCTTTGGATTGCAGGTTCTAGCCCACCTGCAATCAGAGAGGGCTCTCTCTTAATGATTCAACTTTGTTGATGATTTTAGGCTAGCTTTTGGCTCTGGGGTTTTTGTTTGTGTTTGGATGGAAGGAAAATGCTTTCAGGCAGAGAGGCAATTTGTGAAGTGATAAGTTTCAAACCATTGGGCATGGAGTCATGGGTTAGGATTATCAGTGCCTCTTTCTGGTCATAAGAGAAATAATGAAGCAGGATAGCTGCTCATAACACAATCTTCAGACTAAAAGGGTGAATGATATGTAAGGAATGAGAGGCACTTAAGAATCTCTCATTTAACTTAACAAAGGGAAAGATGATCTCTATCTAGGGGCAATGAAGAATCCCTGGATAACTGTCTTGGGTTAAGGAAAACATGAGCCATGTGGAATTCATATTTATGCTTTAACAGAAGAAAACATAAAGAAACAACAGAAATTGAGCATAGAGTGTATTTAAACAAATTCTAAGCTAATTTTTCTTTCTGCTATTTAAGAGCGTAATTCATGAATGAAAACAGAGGTAAGAGACACTTATTGAGTTATGCAATAACACGGGAATTCCATAATCACTCTTCAACCAGTGAACACAGTGAACAATCCATTCTGCAAGGCTCATAAGCAGTCTTTGATTATAGAAACTTATTAGATATTACAATGCGAGTCTCTCCTGGAGCAAAATCAGCTAGAGATAGCTTGTTGACTCATCAACCAACCAACCAACCCGTAATACAGTGTTCAGGGCTGTCTTTATAGTGCAAATATCTCGTACTTACTTATTACAATTGACCTAAAACAGGTCTACAAAAGAGTTTTCTAAACCTAAACTTGTGCCAAAATTAAGTGCAAGTAAATATCTATTGAAATTGTGTCAGAGGTAGCTTGATCAAAAAGGAGTGCAATGTGGCCCTTGGAGCCTCGATGTAGTACTGCTAGAATAACTGTGCTTTGGGATTTGTAGTTCTGTTCTAGTGCAAGTTAAATGTGCAATAACCATGATTTGAGAGTTTTGAGTGGCCTCACCCTCTTTCTTTGACTTTGCTGGAAGGTATTAAATTTTCTCCTGCTTTGGGCCGCTGTTAAGATCTTCGTTGATACTCTTTGCCACTACATTGATGGTCTCCGCCGCTTGCTGATACTCTTTGACGTGCTTTTTCCCTGTTGATTTGATCTGATACTCTTTAATCTCTGTCTTTGGTCTCTTCCTGTCTTCAAATAGGTTTAATTTGGCAAAATCAGGCAACTTCGGGCCTTTTCAGTGCAAAACGGGCCAAGGAATCAAAAGATTCCCTAAAGATTCCCCAAAACGGCCTATTTCCCGTAGCGAGCTAATCACGCATCGAAAACTCCATCCGTTTCTCATTCCAGAGCTCCGAAGCACGATTTTTCCTCTTGCACGAATTTTCGGTTTTCTGGCTGCTGACGTCAGCATTGTTAGCGCTTGAAATTTCACCTCAGGCTGAAAAAGGTAAACTCCAAGGCAACATCAAACCACTTAGCCTCGTAGCTAGCCCTACGGGGTAGGAGAGGGCTCTCTCCGGTCTATCTCAGCAAAAGTTCTTCAACGGGCTGAGATAACCAATAAAGAACGCTGATTTTAGGCTAGTAATCTGATAAAAAGATTTGATTTGGGATTTTTAGGGTTTTGGTGGAAAATTGGGGAAAGGCAATTTTGGGTGCGGGGATTGGACACAGCTTTTGTAGGGGGTTCTTTGGGGCAAGGTAGGAGACTGTATTGATGCCTTTGAAAATTTGGATGGATTGAGAAGGACTGGTGAGGAGCTAAGGAGAGCAAGCAATCACCTTGAATTCTCCTTAAACAACTGAAAACATTGATATTAAGCAAACTTAAAGGCAAGAGCATAACAACCATGAATTCTACCTTAACACTTCATTTGCCTAATTTGCAGAAGAAAAAGTAAGAAGATGATTCACATAAAAACTTACAAGTACAAAGAGAAGCACACCATCAATACATGTAACCACAAGAATCCCAAAAAGGACTGCAAAACCCTGGTCTTCCTTAGCCAAAAATTGCAGAGATACAATGAGTAATACAATAGAAGCTTTCTCCCTCAAGAGTCCAACCATGAAAATGACTAAGAAACTACATAATATAGGCAAGCTAACATCTTTCCTTGCCTCTAGGGGTCGAGCTCACTATCCTAGGAGCTGTTTCAACCAATTCCAAACTGATCACTAAAATCTAGGTAGTGAAAACAACTTGCCTCTATAAGCTAGGAAACCAATTCATTCATTTAATTTTTGCCTATCTCATGAATGAATATTCTAGAATAGGTAAATAAGTGTCATGTCAACATGAAAATACATTAATTACATCAAAGAAGGTGAAAAATTACATCCCAAGTAAAAACTTGTCAAAGCTGGGCAAATTCATGAGCTGTAGATGAATTCCTGTGAAAATTGCCCAAGAGGTCGCGCACATTTGGAGCAACTTGTGAGGGACTTCTAGGTGTCCAAATGAGGCACGAGTGGGATTGTTGGAAATTTCAAGATGTCTAATTTCCAACCCAAGTGGAATTTCAGAATTTGGTGTCCATTTACCCCTCCAAAATTGCAATCTCCCAAGACTGCTTCCTGTGTGTCAAAAAGGTGGCAGAAAGTCATTTTTTGCTTGTTTTTTGACCTTATGGAGGCTCAAAACTTAGTGAAATTTCTTGATCTTTTCTGGGTAAGTGTATTTTTGCATGAAAAATCTAAAAATGCAAATTTTTCTTGAAATAGACTTCCCAATCTAAAGGGTCGTGCACTACGCGCGACCTCTCGGGAGCAAAAACCTGTGTGTGGCACAAAAAATTCACAATTGACAAAATTTTCTCCAAATTTCTTGAAATTTTGGCTGGGAGTCCCCAATCAAGTTCCATGCTCAGTCAAAGAGGCTTTGGCCAAAATTTGGAGTGGATCAGGCCTTTTCCGTCGTTTTAGTGCCTTGGCCAACCTTCTTGGATCTGGCGATTGTAATTTTGACATTTCTCTAAAACCATGACACTTGTGCAAAAAGTGAAGGAGTTTTTTCTTCTTTGGCATGTTGTGGAAAAAAACCTCTCTCAGGTTTCCCAAATTCATATTTTATTGCTCTGAAACGCCATTTGAGTGAAACTTATCCCGATGTGTGAAACAAGGAATTTTGTCGAAATGAAGCGAAATGAAGGGGATAAGGGGCTTCTAAATTCTTGGGGAAATTTTTGGAAGTAGGGAGGGATGTTAGGAAGCAGGGGAAAGTGGAATCATAGAGATTGAGTGAGGGGAAGGGGTCCAAAAGGGCAAAACACAGACCCAACCTAGAAAATTGCCAGGTTGTAGCTAGAAACTAGGGTTTGTGCGAAATTGAGGAATTTGGGGAATCTCAGTGATGGGAAGCATTTGATAAGGTACAATAAGGATAGGAGAAGGTGTATGAACATCTGGATACAAGTTTGTCTAATGATTTGACCATCCAAGAGAAATTAGCTTTCAAAACCCTAAGAGAGGGAAATGACCTTGCCTAGGTGCAACTGAAGCATGAACAAGGTGTAAAATGACTCATTAGACACTGAGATGATAATGGAAACCCTATGAATGATGATAGACTCAGCTGAATAGTGACATAGATTGGCATTTGGGCAACTTTGAAAAGAGTGAGAGCAAACCCTAGACCTAATGCCTAGTGACCAAATTTTGCTTGAAGACTCACTGAAATGACAAAATTTGACCTTGACACTTCAAAATCACTTTGTAAGAGCATATTTGATCACTGGAGGAAAGCTGGAAAGACTGACACTAACAAGTAGTCTTTCATTCAATTAAGCAATTTCATTCTGCAAGTAGTTTCCAATCTATTAGTAGTTTTTCATTTAATCAACAATTTCCTTTTTGTAAAGTACTTTCCAACTTTAAAGAAAATCTTACAAAAACCAAAAAAAATCTTTTCGTGCCTTGTAGGAATAGGGATAATTCAGAAAAATTCTTGCTAAATACCCCCACTACATCTAATAGTCAACCTTCTCTCTTCTTTAGTGACTGTGAATTGGAAGAACCTTTAGGTGAGCAACTTGACATATTTGAAGAACCTATAGGGGAAGAAGAAGAGGAAGAACCCATTCTTACTAAACCAATGGCTGAAAACCAAGATGACAGAAGAGATAGAGAGAGAATTGAGGGTGCCTTCCCCATTAAGGAAACCAATGGGGACACTAAAATGAAGAATATAAGCCCCTCTTCTCTACCTCATTTCCATGGCTTGACCACAGAGGACCCTAACACTTTCTTGTTTGGCTTTGTTGTTATATGCCAAACCTATGACTATACAAAGGATGAGCAAAAGTTAAAATTGTTTCCATCTACCCTCAAGGATGCAACATTGCACTGGTTCATGGGTTTACCTGGAGATAACATCATAACTTGGGCTTAGATGCATAAGGCCTTTAACAAAAAGTATAGGGACTACAATAGGTCTAAAGACACTAAAGAAGAGATTTTTAGGATGACCATAGGCTAGGATGAATCCTTAGAAGACTATGAAGAAATATTCTAGCTCAGTTACAAAAGGACCAGGTGCACACTTGACCCTGAGTCACTGAAGCTGGTCTGCTTAGAGGAGCAAGGGAGGATATCTGAGATACTTGCATTTATTAGTAGGAGGAGATATCTACCAACTACCCTATGAGGATATCAAGGTTGTCTTTAGAAACCATTCTAGGGCAACCAGGAAAAAGGGTAGGAATAGTCAACCTATGGCCAGTACATCATCTTCCAACTCATCCACCAAGGGTGAAATTGGAAATATGTTGGAGGACTTCAAAAGTGAGATGCTGCAAGACCTTGCCTTGCAATTGGATTCCATGAATATCAAAAGGAAGCAAGAGGAAGCAGAGAGAGCCTTGGCCATCTTTTGTCCTAGATGCACCAGGAGGCACCCTAGGAATGAATGCCCATTGAATTGTATTGAGATTTGCTCAGTCTGTGAAGAAAACCACTCCACAGACAAGTTCCCTTCTTTACCTGGACTCAAAGTTGTATAACAAGGAGCTGAAGGGGTCACTGAGAAAATTTTCTACATCAACCAAAGGAGACCTCTAGGGCCTATACCATACTAATAAGGTATGCAAGGATAATCCCATGCATATTACAGACCCAACCAAACCACAGTTATACCTTCTTGGGGATCCCCTGCTCAACCTTCCTAGTCTACACCCCCTCCTTGGTCCTATGCACCTAAGTATCATTCCCAGCTAGCCAGCCAGTCATTTCAACCTTACATTCAACCACAACACCAGTGGAATACCCCACCCCAGGGGTAGAGGCCCCAAGTCAATAATGCTCCAGCCCTATTGCCTCCACGACCTACCCAACCACAACTCCTGCATTCTACTCCACCTAGGCAACCCTAGATGCCTGCCCAACCAAATCCAAACCCAAACAATAGGCAGGCTCAACAAGGATGTGGTGGAGAGACATCATACCTAGCTTATGCTGTAGAAATCCAGGAGATCAACCTAAGATCTGGGAGAATGCTCCCAGATAACCAACCTACCTCTCCACATAGGGAGGTTGAGGAAGAAAGAGAGGAAAGCAACCTTAAAGAAAATCCACCCTTTCCTGAAAGATTAGCCCAACCACTCCAACCTACCCTAGAAGAAACTGAACTTCTGGGAGAATTGAAAAACCTATGTGTAAATATACTCCTTCTCCGGGCAATCAAAGATGTTCTTATTTATAATAAATTGATTAAGGAGAAGTGATTTAAGTATCTAGGAATAAGAAAATGGGATGCCCCTACCATTAATGTCATTGGAAAGTTATCTGACTTAATGCTGGGGCAAGTAATATGTCCAAAACAATTAGACCCTAGAAGCCTTGTAGTTGATGTGCACATCAATGGCACCATTGTCCCACACACTCTGATTGATCTTAGGGTTGCCATTAATGTGATGACCAAGGACACCATGCTCAATATTAACCTCCAAGGGTCATTACAAAGACCACAACAATGTTGCAGCTTGCAGACTATTCCACAATCACCCATAAGGGAATTGTGGACGATGTGATGGTCTCCATTGATTCCTGGGAGTACCCTATAGATTTCCTAGTTCTCCAGCCTAAGGCTAAGCTTACTAGTTACCCTCTCATCCTTGGGAGGCCATGGTTGGCCACAACTGATGCCTACATTAGCTGCAGAGCTAGGAATATGACAATCAAGAATGGGCATATGTCCAAACAGTTAGTCTTATACCCTCCTGCTCAACCCTCCCTAGAACATGATTTACCTTTATGGGTGGTGGAGGACGAAGAAGATGAGCTTTATTCTGCCCAACTTTATTCTATGGAAGCAATCATAGGAGGATGACAACAAGAGGAGGATGAAATAATTGAACACCTGCTCCAAAGTCCAACTCCTAGTTTATTACCCTTAGAAGAAGAAGTAAAGGAAACACTAAACAATCATCAAATTGACTTATGCTTGGCCGATTCCAACCCACTCTGAGTCAAAACCATAGAATTTGGCACAGAGAAAGCCTTGAAGATTAATCCATCTCTTTCTACTTTAGAAGAGGAACAACTATGCAAATTGTTGAAAGAGAACCTAGAAGCCTTCGCTTGGAGCTATAAGGAAATGGAGTACACCCCTCAGTGTGTACTCCGCACATATACATCAAGGAAGGTTGCAAGCTAGTTAGGCAACCACAAAGGAGAATGAATCCAGCCCTTAAAGACATTGTCAAAGAAGAACTGCAAAAAATGTTAGATGCATGGTTCATTTATCCTATCTTTGATAGTGAGTGGGTCTCTCCTTTAGTGTTAGTTCCCAAGAAGAATGGTAAGTGGAGGATTTGTGTCAATTATAGGAAGTTGAACAAAGCCACAAAGAAGGATCATTTTCCCCTACCTTTCATTGACCAAGTGCTAGATGGCCTGGCAGGAAAGAAGTTCTTTTCTTTCCTAGATGGATTTAGTGGGTACAACCAACTCCAAATCTACCCAGAAGACTAGGATAAAACCACATTCACCTATCCTTGGGGTACTTTTTGCTATAGGGTCCTCCCTTTTGGCTTATGCAATGCTCCTGTCACTTTCCAGAGAGAAGTCTTGAGTATGTTTTCTAAACTAGTGCATGACACTGTGGAAATCTATATGGATGGTTTTACACCTTATGGTTGTGATTTCCAGGAAGCCCTGACTAACCTACGCAAAGTATTACACAAATGCATTGAAATGAACTGTCTTTCAGTCTAGAAAAATGTGAATTCTTAATGACTGAAGGGAGTATGCTAGGTCATTCCATATCTCAGTGAGGACTGCAGGAGGAACCAAACAAAATAGCCATCATCCAAAGTGTCCCACCTCCACAAAATCAGAGAGATGTCAGGAGTTTCTTGGGGTTAGCTGGATACTAGAGAAGGTTCATAAAGGACTTTAGCAAGTTAGCCTCTCCTTTGTTTGGATTGTTGGCCAGTGATTCTGAATTTATATGGTCAAAGAGCTGTGAAGAGGCCCTAGACATTCTAAAAGGTAAATTAACCACTGCACCAATCCTTAGAGGCCCAAGATGGTCCCTCCCTTTTCATATCCATGCTGATGCCTCACATAAATCCATAGGAGTAGCCTTAGGTCGGGTAGAGGAGAAATTGCCTTATTCCATCTATTTTAGCAGTAAAAACCTGACAAAGGCTGAGTTAAATTATACTGTGACCGAAAAAGAACTCCTGGTTGTTGTGCATTCATTGAACAAGTTTAGGCATTACATTATAGGCTATTAGATATTTGTGCATACTGATCATGCTACAATTAAATATTTAATGGAAAAACCAAATGTAAATGATAGAATCATAAGATGGTTACTTTTATTGCAGCAGTTTGATTTAAATTTTGTTGATAAGCATGGTAAGGAGAATGTTGTTGCTGACTTTCTATCTAGGATGAATATGCCTGCAAGAGAAGAAATAATGGTGGATAATCAGTTATCAGACAAGCATTTATTTGTTATTTCAAAGCTCTCCCCATGGTTTGCTAATATAGAAAACTATTTGGTATCAGTACAGTTCCCACCAAACCACCCCTCTAGAGAAAAGAGCAAGATAATTAGGAAAAGTGCCCCCTTCACCTAGATTAGGGGCAATCTGTTCAAACTTGGCCCAGATCAAATCTTGAGAATATGTGTAAGGGAAGAGGAAGTCTTTGACATCCTTCTAACCTGTCACGCTGGGCCTTGTGGAGGTCACTTGGCAGTAAAGAGGACAACATTAAAAGTATTGCAAGCAGGCTATTATTGGTCTACTCTTCATCAAGATGTGAGGAAGTACATTAGTCAGTGTGATCGGTGTCAAAGGATGGGAAAGTCTACTCCAATAGATGAAATGCCCCTACAACCTCAAGTGACTTTTGAGCCATTTGACAAGTGGGGCATGGACTTCATTGGGCCTATCAATCATCCTTCAAAGAAAAAACAACACATTATTATGTGCAATGATTACTTGACTAAGTGGGCTAAAACCAAGGAAATTAAGGCAACAACAGAAGAAAAGGTGGCTGAGTTCATAAGGGAGAATATATTCTACAAATTTGGGTACCCTAGAGAGCTAGTCACATACCTAGGTAGTCAGTTTACCTCTAGCATGATTGAAGAAATACTCAAGCATCACAAAATAAAGCATATGACCTCCACTCCTTATCATCCACAAGCTAATGGGCAAGTGGAGGTGACCAATAGAGCACTGGAGAACATCTTAACCAAGGTAGTGAACAATAGCAGGAAGTATTGGGCAAAAAGACTTGTTGAGGCCACTTAGGCCTATAATACAACATGGAAGACCACCACTGGATTTACACTCTATGATCTGGTCTATGGGAAGAAGGCTTTACTGTCCATTGAATTTGAATATAATACATTGAGGATGGTAGCACAACTAGATTTAGATCTCAGTCATCTACAGAAATAAAGATGGTTCCATTTGAATGGCTTAGATGAATTTAGAATGGAGGCCCTCTTCCATATAGAGGTAGTTCGGCTTCAGAGTAAAATCTGGCATGAAAAGCACATTAAGGTGAAGAAATTTCAAGAAGGAGACTGGGCATTGTTATATGATTCTAGGTATAAAGACTTCAAGGGCAATCTAAGGACAAGATGGCTCGGACCTTATGTGGTGGAAAGATGCCAAGACAACGGTTCAATGCAGATCAAAACTATAGATGAAGAAGCCATTCCATTACTAGTTAATGGACATAGACTGAAAATGTACAATAGGCCTTTATCTAAACAAGAGTTCATTGAAAGTATCAATAAGACAGTGATGATGGTGGAGCAAGTTTCAAATCCTCCCTCACCAAGTCACTAGAAAAGAAATAAAATAGAATTAGGATTCAGGTGAAAACCTCCATGAGGCAGCCCAAGGATGAGAAAAATGGAAAGAAAAAGAAGATCCATGGGTGAAAACCTTCCTTGAGGTGCCTAGGGAAAATATCTAGGGTGAAAACCTCTTTGAGGTAGCCTAGGTGTTATTTATATATATTATATATATATATATATAATATATATATATATATATTATATATATAGATATATATAGATATATAATTTTTATTTGCAGGAGGATGAGAAAGACAATCAGGGAGCAAAGAGAAAATCCAAAGGGGGCCCCACCTCACATATGTTCATTTCCTCCACTCACCATGCATCCCTCCATAAATTCCATTGTTTTTCACTTCATTGCTCCAATTCAGGTGAAAATTGTGTTTTCTACAAGGACCCCTCACCTCATCCATTACCATCATCCCTGCCTTCACACCAACTCCTACTCCCTCTGTCTATTCAGCAGCATCAGATTTGCAGTCACAGACACCCTTAGCAGATAATAGAAGAGGAATATAGGTTACCATATAGTAGCAACAACATCAGATCTGCAGTCAAGAAACCATCAACTGACAGCAGAGGAGGAAGAAGAATGACCATCAGCATCATGGCATTAAGGCCACAATTAAGTATCCTTCTCAATCACTCATAGGCATAATTTGATTAAAAGTTGTAAAGGTTAAGAGGTAGTTGGTTTGTAAGTAAAAAGGTGGCCAATTTCCTCTTAAAAAAAAAAAAAAAAACTATTGGATTACATACACATGAAACTATATTTTCTCAAGAATTTGCTCATTTCCTCTTCAAGCCTCACAAGAAAGATGCTCATCAAGTATATCTCATGTGAGAGTAGATACAATATTGTTTATGGCTACCATTTTAGAATGCTTGAAGAACTAAGATTTGGGGTAGAAACACCAGTTAACCAAAGATTCAGCGTACCCTATTTTCTGATGCAATCACTCATTGACTCCAACGTCAAAATAAAGAAAAGGAATTCCCAACTATTGGCTCACCATGGGTTGATCAAAATCCTCATTGAGGATTCCCTCCTAAACCCCATGATCCCTATAACATGGATAGTATTCAATGACTTACCAGCAGAGGGTGCCATCATAACCTTCATCTATGGTGTTAGTCCTTCTGTCAGTAAGGAGGAGGAAAAAAAAGAAGAAGAAGATACAGAGCTAGATAGGGATATGGTGGAAAAGGAAGAAACTAATATAAAGGGACATGATAAAGAAGATATTAATACAAAGGAACATGATGCTGAAACAGAAGAGGAAGAAGGAATTGAAAAATAAAAAAAAAGGAGAAACAAGAAACAAAAGAGCTAAGTGGCTTCAGGGACAGAGAAGCAGCTGAACAATCAATTCCAATGGCCCTAATCTGCACCATATAATTGCAAATGATCCTCATTCGGCACTTAGATATCTTGCTGCCTAAGAGAAAGCAATTTCACATTTTGAGGATATGTTTAGGCTGCTAAGAAATGATAATATACATGCATGCATAAGGAGATGGAAAACATTGCCACATAGCTTGAAGATCAAAGAATATTAGTGGGAAGAAGTAGAAAGGAAAGCAGGCTTCTATGAACAAGAAGAAGAGATCACAATAGAAGCATAGGATGTCAGAGAGGCTACGAAATCCACTAAGTTTCTCAGAGGATGAGCAACACTTTCAGCAGGGGGGTGATGATGAGCCTCATCATTGAGTAATTATATGGGCCTTAATTGGCCTTAATTCACCTCCTATCTTAGTCAAACCAACTATTCTCACAACTTATTGCATACTTTTGATTATATTTTGCTTATGAGATGAGTTAGAGTTGGATATTTTGCTTTGTTGTCTAATGTGCATGTAATGCAGGAATAAAGGATAAAAGCAAGGAAAATGCAGGGATAAAAAGATAAAATCAAGGAACTATGGTAAAATACCTTGGTAAAAAATCAAAGGGGACAAGGGAGAGGAATTACAGGAGGTAAATCCTCCTCATTTACTGCCTCCCCATTCAAATATCCCTCCATTAGTTGAAATTACAAATAGCCAAGCAAGTGAAGGTGCAAACAACCAAATCAAGAGTAGTAGAAGGCAATCAAGAAAGTGAAAGTACAAGCAACCTCCCTACTAGAAGGCAACCGAGCTAGTTGTAGGTTTTAACCCTGTACAGAAATTATCTGCATACGAATTCTAAAACACATAAAATAAAAACATGCGAGAGCATACCACATAAAACACATATACATAGAGATTTCCACTGGATCCCAAAACCGGGACTACCAACTTGTTTTTTAATTATGTTCCCTTCAATGTTATAATACATATTTATACATGCCGAAGCATCCAATACCATGGACTTAAAAGCATTACATCCAAAAACATGTGCAAAAATCATGCACAAAACCATAGGTGGGTCCGTCCATCCTAGCATAGGGTCCAAAACCAAAATTTTCTAGGGCACTACCCTAGACCCCATAAAATGGGGTTATGGGTATGCCTCAAACCCCCTGTGACCTCCCTCCCCCCGGCTACACAATAGGCACAACGAAGGGGTGCTCCGCCCCCCCTTTGACCCCTTGGTTAACTACATGGGCTAGTCGTGGAAAGAATATAACACAACCCAACATTCTCCCACTTGTTGTTTTCTTTCCACAGGGGGCCACAAGAGAGCTAAGTCATTTTTCCAACCTTGAAATGCCCATTGTCTCTCTACACCAAGAGAAATTCTCAGAGCTCACAAATTTTGTCAATGCATCTGCAGTATTCTTCAAAGTGTCCACCTTTACCAGCAACACATTTTTGTCTTCTATCATATCCCTCACAAAGTGATATTGAACATCAATATGCTTTGTCTTTGAATGATAAGTAGGGTTCTTTGCCAAGAAAATTTCACTTTGGCTATCACAGACTATCCTTATAGCTCCCTGTACTAACCCCATACTTGAACAAAATCTCTGCAACCAACTGCTTCCTTGCTTGCATGAGTGGCTGCCATGTATTCTGCCTCTGTAGTTGATAGTGCCACTACAGATTATTTCTTACTCATCCAACTGACTGCACCTCCAAATAGGTTAAACACATACCCACTTGTGATCTTCTCTGATCCAGATC
>APFE031084776.1:210671-291067 GCA_000404065.3 Pinus taeda | reverse complement strand
TTCCCCCCCCCCCCCCCCTCTCAGTATTATTTCCAATAGTCTCTCGGTCAACTTCTCGAATAATGAGCTGAAGTCAACAGGAAGTGACCTTGTTGAAGGAGGGCCATGATGTATCCTACATCATCAACGTGAGACAAAGGGATGTAATGATTTTGGATGATACAGAGAATAAGGAATGAGTGTAACTGCAGAAGGATAACTCTTGAACATATTGGTGACACGACTCTAGAGTTTGGCAGCTTTTGGATTCATAGGATCGGAGGTCATGATGATGTGGTAGAGATCAAATGGAAAGGAAAAAAATGAATATCCCAACCCAGGAAAGTCAACGATGAAGTGAGGATATCCTAACCCGACACGAAGCAAAAAATGTCATGTTCAAGAGTGAGCTCTGAACACAACTGATGGAATTCCATTTTTCCCCACCATTTCTGGCAGGTACCCCAATTATTTTTTATCGCAAGCTTGAACGGGATAGCATGTCCTTGCACTGTAAGTCATCCTTTGGATGAATCCAACCTGGTAATATTAATGATCCCTAAGAAGGAGAAGCTCATGTCTAGCATGGTGACGAATCCGATGTCGTTTTAATGTTTTAACGAGTCCAACAAAGGTGTAGCTCGGTACCTTTTTCATGTTTAGAGAGTTTTAAAAAGATACGGAAAAGAAAACTCCACATGGTCCCTTTTGTACATTTGTGTCTCTTGAGCCCGAAAAGGTAGAAAACAATACTTGAGAGAACCACTTGACCATGCCAGTCAAGGAGTACCTTTTTCATAAATAGTTTATCCCAACCCGAAAAAGGGGTAAACATATACTGGGTAAATGACGTTTCACAACCTTTGACGAGTTCAAAACAACAAGACCTCGGCAATATTTCCGTGTTTAAAGAGTCGGAAAAGATCTTGAAAGCAGACCCCCCATTTTTATTCTCTTTAACGAGTCAAACAGGGAAAAATACTCGATGCTCTTTTCATTTCAGTTTTTACAAGTCAAGAAAAGAGCTTAAAGATGACTCCAATACCATCATCAGTAATCTGTCACCTGTAGTTGCACAAGATGCAAACGTATTATCCAATTTCTGAGGTAAAAATAGAGGAAAAATGCTTTTAAAACCCTAAAATATGATGAAAATGAATAAAAAGGGGAAAAAGTAAATTGTTTTAACCATTTTACCTTTTTACCTTGGTGGAGCAATTTTTTACCCATTTGTGCCTTAGATTTTCAAGAGCATATTGCAACAGATCTAGGAGGCCGATCAAATATTTGTCAGTTGCAGGTAGGAGCTGAGACCCTTAGCTTTATTTCCATTCTTGTTTTCCCTGTTTTTAACAGATTTTTGGATTTCTGGAGGAGATATTAGAAAAAAAAAAATCGCCCTCGGTCAACGCGAGATCCATGCTCAGGATCGTACCAATTGAGGGTCATTAACACAACCACTTGTGTCGTCAGCACTACTGTTTTTAAAACAGTTGCACTTACGCCAAGAGTAAGAAAAAATCTATTTTTCGCTTAATTTCCCTGCTTTGAATCTGAATTTCTTCAGTCAAGGATGAATGTTGACTTGATTCTATGGTTTTTACAGGAAAAATACAATGAAAAATGGTTGATTGGAAAGAAGGTGAGCATGAGGCAATCGATTCACAGGCATTGGCAAACCCAAACTGTTTGAATGCCTTTAGGAACTGTGGGCTCGTCAAATTCTTCCTCACACCAAGTCTTAGAGCTCAATTTATTAGTCGTTGGGACATTAATTGGGAAACTTTTGTGATCTGATATCAAGAACTAGAATTAGAAACTTCAGATGTCTATTTCGTCACCAGACTGACCTGAAGAGGGGAACTAGTCAACCTGTATGGGGCCAAGCCTATTGGGGCAAGCGTTAACATGTTTCTTGCAAAACACTGTCCAGAAGCACTGAAATCAAAGAGCGGCAAGGTAGATATCATGTGTGTTAACCATCTTGTGTCGAAAGTGCTGCTTTTGACCATAAACAGAGTTGTTGGGGCTCAGGCATTGCATGAGTCCAATAAGTCCAAGTTTCAGTATGCTATAGACTGTATAGTGTCCACTATCTTCAATTCAGTGGAATCCATGAAGGTAAACATGAAGCGCTACTTATGCAAAATTAGGGTAGGAAACCCAGGGTAGTTCAGATATGGTTCAGTTCTAGTGACCTTATTTTTGGAGCAGATCCCGCTATTTCATTATCAGCTTGCAGAGGTGAACCCCCGATTGCCACGAGATCCACGGATGTTCCGTTGGAGTGAAATGATGCCCATAACCAGTGGGGGTCAGCATATGTCATACAAGCCCTCCTTCTTTTCCTGGCTGAGGTGTCAGCTGATCATGGTCAAGGATTGGCCTTATAGTGGTACAGACCTCCGCGGCGATCCTAATGTACCGATCCTAGAGGGAGAAGATTATGATGATGGAGGTAAGAAAAACAATCTTAATTTTATGATTTTTTATTATTTTTTGAAATATATGAATTCATAACATTTTGATTTTGTAAAGGAAGATGTGAGACCAGAGCAACCAGTCAAGATGTCCCCAATCGCCAGGCGCGTTGCTCAACAGTTTGATATTTCTCCTTTTTAGGAAGGAGTCAATAACGAGGAGGAGATCACACAGAACCCTAAGGGACTGACCAGGAGTATCCCAGAGTATGCCTAGGTGGGTGACATCCCACACCAATATCAATGCACGCTGTGGGGGTGTCTGACCGGATCTGCCATTTATTAACTCGAGTAGTACAATCAGTAATGTGTTGTCATGATCACCATGCCAAGTAGTCCATAATTTAGCATTTACAGTTTTGAGGCCTGTGAGCCACGAATGTACTGAAAACACATATTTTTTTTGGGGTTTTGATGTATGACACTCAAACATTATCGACATATATATATACATATATATATATATATGCTATATTTCTTTCTTACTATGATACAAATTTTTTTTTTCACATGTTACGTAAATGTCTGTCTAACACATAATTAACTAATGCATCTGTCAATGTATTCGTATGCCTAGGAATATGATGATATGTGATGTAATCAAAATTTCTTTCCAATAGATGAATATGCAAATACATTCTCAATATGTGAGGGTTTTCGATGGAATATTGCCCATTGAGCTTAAGAACAACAAGCTGTGAATTGAGGTTAACAATTATTTCCTTAATGTCAAGAGCAATGGCTTCTGACAAGAGTTCGATGACTGCGCTATACTCAGCAATGTTATTAATTGTTTGACCCAAACAAATACCTTGAAGATCAATCAACTCACCATTAGGGGTGTATATAGCCCATGCCACGGAAGATAGATTATGGGTACTATAGCAAGCACCATCATCGAACCGACATAAGGAGTCACAGACATCTGCAAAGCAGGTGAAGACATAATAAGCAGGAAAGCTTCTTGAAACACACCAAACCAAACCAACTTGAACAAAAATGAATAACACACTTATGTACAAAAGTAGCCACATGAGATGACTCAGGCATAGTACTTCTTGAGATATAGCCCATTACGTGGCTTGTCTAATGGGTTTCCCTCATAATCAATTAGTTCATAGGCCCCTTCTTGTAACACGTGTTTGACAATATAGGGCCCATGCCACATGGGTTCAAATTTACCTGCCCCCATCTTATCATTCGCTTGGTCATATAGCAGGACCAAATCGCCCTCAGAAAAAGCATGAGGAGAAACCGACTAATCAAAATGGGATTTAACTTGCTTCTTCTTTGCTTCAATTACTAAAGTAGTAAGACGGCGAGTTCCATCCAATCATTATAAATACAAGAGGCGTTCTTCTTGAGGCGAGGTTTCGGGGAGTAGTTCAACAGCCAGCTTGAGTGAGGGAATTTCACACTTAATCGGTAAAGTTGCTTCCAGACCATAAACAAGTTGGAAAGGTGTGAATCCAGTTGCATCTTTGGTCAAGTTTCAATAAGCTCACAGAGCTGAAAAAAGCATGAGATGCCAATTTAACTTGTGCATCCCAATGGTGTGCTGAAGCATCGTGACTAAGACCTTGTTTACAGCTTCAACTTGGTCGTTGTCCTGAGGGTAATACGAGGTTAAGCCATCGTGACACAAGCCCAATGTAAAAGTTAGCTCAGCCATCATGTAATCGTGAAAATGGGAGCCATGGTTAGTGACAATGGCTTGAGGCACTCTAAACCTAGAAATAACAAGATTGAATAGAAATTATGTCGTCGTTTTACCGTCAGCTGAATATGTAGGCATTGCTTCGGCCCATTTGGTGAAATAATCCATAGCAACGATAATATAACCATGCCCCCTGGCCGGACAAGGATTACATGTCATATAGTCGATGCCCCATTTGGCAAAGCGACCAACAGTAATAGCGGGGTGAATGAGAGTGGGTGGGGAGCGCATTTTGCATTGATAAATCTAGCACTCATGGCATTTGCGAACAGCAAGGATGTAATCCTTAAAGATGGAGGGCTAGAAGTAACCAGCATGAAGTATCTTTTGAGCAGTGGCCTAACCAGACATATGACTACCACATGCGCCAGAATGACAATCATTCAAGACTCTTTCAGCTTTCTCGAGAGTCAAACATCAGCAAAGAATTGAATCAACACCAATGCAATATAAAGTATCTCCAATGACGTGGTAAAGTTGGGATTGATGCCGAATGTGTCAGCGGTCATCCTTGGTCAATGCAGACTGGAAGGTATGGTTTTGGAGATACACAATGATATCACTGTACCAAGGATCAAGGGTGTTAATCAGAAAAAGAGCCTCGTTCGGGAGCTGCACATCGGCACTAGCAAGAAGAGAAGCAGAGGGAAGAGAGCAAATCAACTCGGAAAATACAAGTGATTTCTTGGATTTGGCCGTAGTGAACACCAAATCAAATTCTTGTAGAATACTTGCCCCCTGGTAACTGATGAGTCAAAATGTAAGTCATGGGGTTACACCCCGAAATCACCATTGTAATGTGGAGGAGAATATAATGTTGCAAGCGCTGAACAACCTGAACAGCAGTGAAATCCAACTTCTCGACATGAGCATAACTCGTTTGAGGATCGAGGAGATTTTGGCTGAGGTAGTAAATAACATGTTCATGGCCTTCGTCATCGTCTTGTACCAACACCATAGCAATGGTGCTAGAGGCCGCAACTAGGTAGAGAAAATAATCGTGATGGTAGTTCGAAGGATGCAACAAGGGAGCATTAATGAGGATTTCTTTTAGGTCATCGAAATATTTTTAGGCAACCTCATCCCAAATTAATGGAATCCCTTTCTTAAGCAACCGGGTGAACCCTGAAGCTAGCTTAGCTTAGTTAGGCACAAAACGACGAAGGAAAATTTCTTTCCCTTACAGACTTTGTAGTTGATGTAACGAGGAGGGAGGGGGTAGATTGAAAATAGCCTTGGCTTTAAAAGGATCAAGATGAATCCCATCTTTCGAAAGAATAAAACTAAGGAGGTGCTCGGATTCAACGTAGAAGACACATTTATGCGGATCCATCTGAATGTTGTAGTGTCTACAATGAAGAAAACTTTGTTGAAGATGGTCAGCATGGTCATGGCGCTTATGTGAATGAGAAAGAAGATCATCCAAATAAGGCTAAATGATGTTTTTAATGTCATGGAAAGCATATGACATCACTCTTTGAAACTTTTCCCCAACATGCTTAAGGCCAAAAGGGAGCTTTTTATATGCAAAATTCCCCCATGGACAAATAAAGGCAGTCTTATCTTGATCAGTCAATGCAATGTTTATCTAGTTGTAACCAGAAAATCGTCCATACAGGAAAAGATTTTACTCCTAGCACATTCATCGATGATCTGGTCTATAAAAGGAGTGGGGTAGTTATCCTTTGGACAGGCATGATTTACGTCATGGCAATCAACATAGACCCGAATTGTGCCCTGCTTCTTTGTCAGTGATACCATATTCGACACCCAATCTGTCAGAGGGATTGGATAAATAAATCTAGCTTTGAGAAGTTTTTACACTTCCCCCTTAATGGCAACCACTTTTCTAGGGTGCACTAGACGAAGTCATTGTTGAACGGGCTTCACATGAGGATAACTTGGAATCTCGTGCACAACTATACTTGGGTCAATGTCGGGCATTTCTTCATATGACCATGCAAAGATGTCTCGAAATTCTTGAAAAAGATGAGTATAGAGCTTGATCTCATTAGGAGAACAAGTCATCCCAATATGAACGTTTTCAACGATACCAGGCTTGACAAGAATATCAATAGGCATTGTTTGGGTAATATTACCCATGTTCCCTTCCAACCAAAATTCATGAGTCATGATCAGCATCTGAAGTGGTTGGGTCGGGAACTAAGAAGAGAACCTCTCAAGACAAGTAGGCATGACCATCAGGCCAAGAAAGAATGAGGAAAATTGATGAGTGTCATTCCAAGGTACTTCCTCAAAAGACATAACCTCCATGATACTTTCATCAGAAAGAAAAGTCTCGGCTAAGGGATCGAGATATTCTGAAGAACCAAGCCACTAGGATTGAGAATACGTGTCAAGAGATGTACTCAAAAGAGGATGATCAGAGGATACCAAAGCCGAGGCCGAAAAAATCTCCACATAATTAATTTTGGCAAGGCTTAATGGCATGACATCACCCCATGTATCAACAAGATCAGGAGAAGGGATGACCCAAGGATCAGACTTAACCGAGATCATGTTGACTGAGGCAACATGTGGAGGTGGGAGAGGAAAAATACCCATCAATGAAGGATCTTTAAAAAGTCCAGCCCCACACTCTCATAAGGAGCACCAGTATGATTCACATAGGGAACATTGCCATCCGAGGAAGAAGAAGCGAAGAAATACAGTTGGTCGACTATGAAAATCTTCCCTTGTTGGGGAAAATGGAGAATTCAGAATAGAGAAGAGGCCACAGCATGCGTAGCATGGGTCTAACTCTGTATTACTAGGAGATTATAACTAAGATTCGCATCCACAATTTCTACTTCAACATGTACCCTCTTGCCTTCCAAGGTAATGGAAAGGTTTGAAAGGACACCGAATGGTCAAAAATCATGCCCATCGAAGGCTTCCAAAGTGTTAGGTGATTGGTTCAAGGTAGGAGAACCAATTGCCTTCCAACAAGAGACAAACATGATGCAGGTGGAAGCACCTTCATCAATGATGGTCTTGTGAATTGTCTTCTCATTAATGTCACATGGATGAGAAAGGCAGTCTAATGAGGTAAGCATGGAACATGGTTTTCGAGATCAAAACAAATAAGATTGGAGTCATATGGATCAATACCTCCAATAGATGACATCAACACTTTTTGCTGAGACGGACAACTTTGAAGGACCTCGAGAGCAGACATAGCTGATGGCACTTGAGCCAAATCCTCAACAATGTTATAATATTGAGTGGCTCGAGCGTTTGGATTATACGAGGACTTTCGCAGCACACCCTAAGAGGGTGGTCGAATAGCGGAATCTAGATTAGATTGCTCTATATGGAGATGACCAGAGGAAGATGGGATAGAGGAGGAAGGGGCACCTTCTTTCTCTTTCCCTATTGTCGGGGTAGGTGTTTTGTAATATTTTGATCTAGTAGCCACATTTACCGGTGAATTCATCATAAGCACTTGGGAACCCGAGGAAGCGGATGACTAAGGTTGGTCTACCATTTGAGTCTACTGGGATGGAAAGGGATCTTTTAAGATAGTTGGGGTCCCTTTGATCAAACGACTAACTTCATACCGTCGAGGAAAATCTTTAGTATAGTGATCCTCCTCACAAATGAGGCATGGATACTTGGGCTTCCATTGAGAAGCATCAGTAGCAGATGACTTAGGAGGGCCCTGTTTTAGGGCATCAGCTTTGGACTTGCCTTTACCCTTCTTTTTACCTTTAGAGGATTTTTCCATTGTGGTAGACTGGATAGGGTGAACCTCCAAGGTTTTACCAGGACCAATTGAATTTCAGGAGGAATCATTGGAAGCAGTGTTTGAGACTGTCTTTTGCTTGGAAGAAGACTTTGTGGGGGTCTGGGACACTGAACCAATTCCTCCATCAACATGAGGTGTAGCCAAAGACTTCGATGTTTCCAAATCAGATGATGGTCTAGGCACATCAGGTAACATATCATATAACTTGCTAGATTGCGAGTAGACGAGGTCTAGATACTGGGCATGCATGATGGCTTTTTCTTCAATGACACATCCACCCATGGCCATGTCCTCAGCAATTTTTCTGATGAATGACTTGGTGAACCATTCGGTCAACAAATGATCAGAAATTTCAAACTTGATCAAACAACGCTGACGCCTCCATTCATGGATGTGATAGGGGATATGGGTCGCAGTGTCTTTCTTAAGGGACATAAGTAGATGGGTGCCAGTTGCATAGCGAAATCGCAGCTGAAAATGTGTGAGTAAATCCATAGCAAGAGTGTTAAAGTCATTGTAGGTACGTCGAGGCAATTCGATGTACCACTTGGTTGCAGCACCTGTGAGGGTTCACTGAAAAAGTCAAAGACGAATTGAATTATCAACATATGATTTAGAGAAGCACCAAAGGTGATATGTCATCATGTGGGCTTGTGGATCCTCTTTCGCTTTTCCCTCGAACTTCGGAAAATCGCTCGAAATCTTGGACGGAAATGGAGGCCACTATGGTGAATGAAGAATGGGATCATTCATGAGTCTAGAAACATCTGGTAGCTCCAATGTGGCCAAGAAAAGAAATTGCATATTAAAATGCATTTGGGGCCTCTGAGCAGGCCTGAATTGCAGAACCCATCCTTGTTGATAAGGATTTCGTCCCCATAGTGGAGGATTTTGTCCATATGGCATTTGATTTTCCCCCCACTGTAGGTTACCTTTCTCGTAGGGAGGATTCTGACCTGGGTAGCCTTGATACTATCTAGCCATAGTTTGTTCATAAGCAACATATGGGTTAAAAGGTTGTTGAGCTTGTTGGTCTTGGACAAATAGATTTTGCACCTGCTGCCCCAAGACATAAGGGATTTGAACCTGCTACCCTTGGACATAAGGATTTTGCACCTGCTGCCCTTGCACATAAGGATTTTGAATCTGTTGTCCTTGGACATAGGGATTTTGCGCTTGCTGCTACAGGACTTAACCTTGCCCTTGCAAAGGTTGACCCTGTTGATATGAGTACAAGGGTTGCTGCTACCCGGGTTGACCTTGTTGTTGCAAGGGTTAGCCTTGCTACTGTAAAGGTTTTCTCTACAACTGCAGAGGTTGACCTTGCGAAGGCATAGGTTGGGAAGCTTGGTGAATGAACTACACCTGCGGCTATAAAGTTTGTTGCAGCTGTTGCAAGGGTTGCCCCTGTTGTTGTTTCAGTTGTCCTTGCTGCTACAGTGTCTACCCTTGCTACTGCAAAGTTGGCCCTTGTAGCTACGAAGGTTTCCCTTATGCTGCAAGGGTTACCCTTGCTGTGGCAAGGGGACTTGAAAAATTCCTAGAGCAATACCTTGAAAATTCCCGAATTGGATCTGGCCATATCCACCAGGCATGGCAAATGGACTAGGTTGAACATAGGGTCCAGCTTGAGGGACATAAGGTGGATTTACCATCGCTTGTGAACCATATCGAACTTAAGGAGGTTGGAAAGGACCCTATGCCACATATGGCTATTGGTACTAGACCTTACTTGACCCAGACGGACTAGCAGGGTTTGGCTGGTGGTATTGGACATTACTTGATCTAGAAGGACCAGCACAGTTCGGAAGAGCACCATAAGAGGGTTGGTTCATCCCAAGCATATGAGTTTGTAAGCCACTCACATTGGTTGCATAAGACATCATGGAAATATTCAATTTTCCCCCTCCCCCGAGCGGTGGAACAACCTACCCACTTATTAGAGGGGTTGAAGAACTTACAAAGACTTGACTCGAAACCGTCAGTTGAACTAGAAGAGTAACTTGAAATGACGAAGCGAGTGGATTCGGAATGTTGGGTTGCATTAGAACTAACGTGACTACAGAATGAACAATCAACTAAGAGGTCGGGTTCTGAATGAATGGACCTGAGGTAGGCATAGCGCTAGATGACCAGATAGGGTTGTGATACAATGATGAAGCACTAGGAGTGCCTGACACCAACTAAGCCAGAGAGGTATAGACATGCGGCAATGAAGGCCCATTGTGCTCAAGCTAAATGTTGGTTGGAATGCTTCCCATGTAAGGGAAACCTTTAGGAGGGAATTGATACCCTTGTTCATCAACAATGTGAGGAGTTTGTGTAGGAGAAACCTCCGAGTGACCCAAAGAGGAGACTAGAATATCGCCTTCTGATTCCATAGGTGGAAACAAATGATGACGAACAACCGAAGATGTTCAAGGGGATAATTCCAAAGGAATACCTGGTTGATCATAAGGACTATACGGATATTGTACTAATATCATAATAGGGTCAAACAAAGGATTCAAAGGGAAAATAACCAGTCCTTACTAACTTCAAGGGTCGGTGGACTCAAGAGTCTCGATAGGATTATCTGAAGGTTCTAGGCCAGATTCGTAAAGTGACCCAGTATCTAATGGGTGAGGATGAGATGACAAAGGTTGAATACTCATAAAAATTCCAAGTTCAACACCTTCATCCTTGAGTGACTACGGGAGTTCGGGAAGAGGCTCCTCAAATGATCTTTTAGATGGAGGAGTGGAAGAGGAACTGGGTGAACCTAATGGTTCAGCCATGATGACTTTGTCTCAAATAACAAGAAGAGAGAGATTAATTTCATGGCTTTTACAAAATGTATTAAAGGTACTCATGATGTGGTCCAAAATAAGACTAATGAGGAATGTTATGTGATCGTGGGCAACAATTTTTTAAGACGCTGAAATGAACTGGTGCTTTTTCATGTTTTAAGAGTCGATGAAAAAGCAAAGATGACTCTATCCCTTTTGGTTTGAAACGAACTCGAAATGACAAGCACTCTGTGATAATTTAAATTTAGGGAGTCAAAAAGATCAAAATTACTTCTCAGGATAATCTAGGCAAAAATGAATTACCAGGTAATCGTGAAATGCAAAATACCTCTCGGTGAACCAAGAAGTATGACAGGAAGTATCCCTAAATGTTGTGTTCGGTGTATCATGTTTACAAGCCAGCATGCTCGACTTCCAGTAGATAAAGGATTGCAAACCTAGTGGGGTCTCCCTTTATATACGCGATAGTACGGGGAGCACAAGTCTATACTAGCATTGTCTAGTGCTGAAGCGAATGACAGCTGCTAGTTTTAAAGACGTCGGAACACATCTCTAGCCTATACCTCTAAAAAGTGAGCATTAGGTTTCAAATGCGCAATAGGTTAATTGAATACATTTTCAATTTTATCTTGAAATTATGTTTCAGTTTTCAGGCCCTATCGATGTGACTCGAAAAAAATCCTGTATGCAACTAAATGAGACAAAACCCTTTCAATTCAATGAATGTTTACACCAATGGGAGTAGAGAAAAGAATCAATGCAACAAACAAGAAATTGAAAGCAAGATGACCTTTTCACTACTTTGCTTTTGAAAACAAAATAATGAAATTTCTTTCCACTTCCTATCTTCCTATCAAATGCACTTTAACCAGTTCTTTCAACAGTAAAGAGAATTCATTTCTTTTCAAATGAAAATGATGATGCAACTCTAGTTTTCAATGATGTTAGCTATTGTAACATATTGATTCAGCAAACTAGAATGATATACTTTTCAATGGAATGATAAAATGAGTTTTCACACAAACATTTCAATGAAAAATTTTCAAACAATAAACACCAATCATATGCAAAGCACGAAAAGAGAATCCTTTTCCAAATCAACCATGAAAAGGATTAATAGAAACAAGACGAGAAATTGTAATCTATTCTCAGAAAGAGACGTTCAACCAAGCAAGGAGAAAATGAAACTTTTCAAACTTGTTCAATTGAAACCAAAACAACAAAAAGAACTAGAACACAAAATGTATGGAACAGTTAACCAACCACTTGACTTGTTGAGCACACAAACAGTTGAATGGACAATGACCTAGATGCCCTATGATCACAAACCATCCAAAGACTCAAAAATCAAGTAGGGAAATCTAAAACCAAACAAGCACACAAACCAAGCTAACAAAGCTTTTCAATCAAGGAGAACACAAGCAAAACAGGCTAAGAGGTAGAAATTAAGAGGGCAAGACGCACTGGTTATGATTCAGGACAAACCCTTATCTTCACCTACAGGAATCGACGCAATTGCCTCTAACAACAAGTGACACAAGCGGGAACGACGTGACTGTTTGAGAGCAACTCACGCTGATCGGTGCGACTGTCAAAAAATTAAATGCGCTGATTGAGGATTTCAAGAAAAAAATAAAAAATTTCAAAGGCCAAAACCAGACTTGCCACTATAAATTTCAAACTCAGAACAGTAAACTAGGGAAATCACAGAAAAACAAAGGGAAAAGGTGATACAACAAAATTTCACACAAACCATGAAATGAAAATCAATCAAAAGAGAGGAACGGCTCCCCACTACGGTTGCAAATTTGTGGAGTAGGTAAATCTCCTCTGCAGACAAAGGTGGTCCCTCTAGCCCTAGAGTGGGTCTAGTCACAAACAGAACAACCTAATGAAAAATTCCTTAAACTAGAATCGAATAAGAGGGCCTACCTCTTAGAATTCTACTTCGCTTGATGATGACCTCACTCATTTTCTCTAGCTTCCTTTGAGTTCTTCTCATTCAAATACTTGAAACAAAAACACAAGACACAATAGCAAACGTAATAGCATACAATTGCATTCAATTTACTTAGAAATTCAAGGAATATTAAGCCATTAAATGTTATATGACACTCAATGTAGGAAATAAATCATTAGTTGTATTGATATAAAGCTCAAAAAGAGATACAACCAAAGCCTTGGCATTGCAGATCTCCTCCGATGTGTCCGAGTTCCAACACCACTTCTAACATCTCATGGTCAGCCTCAACAATGGGAGTTTAAAGCTTCTTCCCTTTAGTTCCAAACCAAACCAAACACTCTATTCTCCCTTTACACACATAAACTAGAAGGAAAATAACTATAGATATCTTGTTGGTTATTCAAGCTCCAGAAAAGACTAGTTCAACTTGGAAAAGGAGGAGTTTATATAGCTTTGATTGAGGGGATATGGTTCCTCTTATTATGGGAGAGACCTTATCTCTTGGGTTTGTTCCATCTCAATAGGGGAAAGGAGCCCTAACTGAATTCCTCAGCTCTATCCAGCCCAACCATTTATGAGACTTCCATTATGAAGCTTCTAGACCTAGAATCTTCGACTCCATATTTAGAAAATTTACCAAAAGAGGATCAATGTAAGTGATGAAGGGCTCACTTGTGATATATGATGCTAGGCCTGGTTTTAAACCCTGCAAATCGATGCAAGGATGGAATTTAGCACTAGTTTCGGTCTTGTAAATTGGGATAAAAGAATTTTTTTTTCGGAAAATATGCAAAATGGAAATGTTATGCCCGTGAAGAGGGACATAAGAGCAGTCTCTTCATGTTGGGAAAGCATGTAAGGTTCACTATAGAGGTCCTCCAAGATCGATGAACGGGGAGTACAGGGCCGGTGACAAAATGTTGTGTAACAGGTGTGCTGGTGTTTCTTCTAAGATGGTCTCATCTTCTTCTAGGAACAAGCAGGAGAGGTTGCATTCATTTCCATGCACTGGAGAATTTTTAGAACCTTCAACTAGGGTTAGAGTTTTTACAAATCTAGACTGTCTGTAAAACCTCCTTTCTTCGCCTCCAAAAGTAGGAATAGTGGCATAAGTTAGATCTAATTTGATAGATCCCCCCGCCTTGGAACCCCAGACCTAGATAGGAGCATGCTGAATCAAGGGGGAATATCTGCCACCACGATGTCCATCACTACACTTTTCACAAGGATCTGAGCTAGGTTTACCACCAGATCTTTTAGCATTCCCAAGCATTAGACCCTCTTAGAGTCAAAGGAGTATAGGTCCTTATAGGGCTTAGTGATCTGCAAGCCAAGTTGTTCCATCATGGCTAAGAGCATGAGGTTATGCAAGGCTCTAGAGTCCAACATGCAGTTATGAAATAAGAGGTCATGAATTACCAGGGTCACATAGAAGGGTACAGTGGAAGGATAAAGTTCTTCAATATGAGGCCCAAAAACAACCATTGGTCTTTCTTCTTGAAGGTTTAAACATTCATGGGTCGATGTTAAGGTGGATGGAAGCATGAACTGAGAGACTTGAGTTTTATAAGTGGGTTGCTTTATAAGTTCAAATAGAGGAATAGGAATCTTTACCTTTTCAAGTTCCTTCTGAAGATTGAATGCAGGTTAGCATTTTTCTACACCTCCTATTTTTTCTTCTCTTTCCTTATCACTGGTGTTTTTTATCATAACAGATGCCTTATTTTCTATGTGTTCCTTGGAGCTATTGCATTCCTTATTTGAGGATACTTTTACCATGGATGTGTTAGGATTCAGCTTACCTTTCCCTTTATCTGGCACTGGGGGAATATCTTGTGGAGTAGTTCCCTCTTGTTGTTCTGGTTCCCTTGACCTCTTTCTTGAAGATCTTAGATCATACCTTCAGTGTAGTTGTGCTTGCATGAAATCCGTCAATTGTTTACAATAATCACCTATGCCTCCTCATTTATTTTTGCTTCTCTATCATGATTTGTCTCCTGGTGAGCCATATTTTCATGTTCTTCTTCATAGAAAGAGGAATACAAGTTTCCCTGCATCTCGTGTATCTGATGATTGTTCATCGAGATCATCTTCTAAATATAAAGGATGAGGGATCTAATCGAGTTGGTCCTTTCTTTCCCTTTGAATGATTTGCAATGGTGGCCTTCTATAATATGGGTTATAAGCTTGGTTGTTACCTTGAGCATTTTATTTCAGAAGACTCTTGTTATCCAACTCAAGTTTCACCACCTTATGTGATAAACTCCTGACGAGTTTATCTATTTCTTCCCACTTCAGATCTGGTGATTCTTTAGCTTAACAAGAGAAGGATGTTTCTTCTTTCCCCTTTTCTTCTCGGTAGTTTCATCCTTACCTCTTGACTTCCCTGCGGAGGTGAAATTTTCTTCTACCTCAAGAGCATCAACTTAGAGTTGATCCAAAGTGCGAGACTTCCTTTCTCTTAGGGTAAAACCAAAGTCGAATTCAAAGGCTCCCACAAATACTATGCGGGAAGCAGCTTGAGGAGGCTTTATCTCACTAGGCAGGTTATTATAATGCTTATTGAACATTTTTATGAACTAAAATATCATCTTTTGGCTTCTTCCTATAGAATTGAACTTTGTGAGGACATACTCATGATTTCTCTTTTCACCCCACTTTTGTGTGAAAGAGTTTTCGAGTTCCTCCCAATTAGTGATGGAGGCATTAGGTAAGGCTTTAAACCATTTTATATCTTCTACATCAAGGTATTGTACAAAGAATCTCAATACCACATCCAGTTGTTCTACATTTAGATTCTCAGCAAAATCACAGAAGGCTTCAATGTGTCTCTATGCAGTGTTTTCATCCTCCCCATTGAACCTAGGCAAAATTTTTAGGTAGTCTTGAGGCATTTCACCTAGGGGTTGAGGTAAATTAAGAGGGGCATATTTATTCAGTAAGAAACCTGGAACAACCATCTAAATTAATGGAGGGGGATTTACATTTGTCAGAGGAACTTGTGCCAAAACCACAATGGTTGGAGTGGCTAGGTTAAGAGCAGGGTATGTAAGGATCTTAGGAGTAAATTCTGAGCAGTGAATGACAGCGGGTTGGGAGCTCGATGAGGAGGCTTCAAAGAATGATGAGACAGTAGCATAGGTAGTAGGATTTTTCTCCTTCTAGACTCTCCTGAAAATTAATTTCTCTGGGTCAGATACGGGTGGAGTTTTCTGCGAAGAGGTATTTGTGTGAGTGTGAGGCTTTCTAAAAGCCAGGATGATAAATGATAATTTAATTTGTGGAGTCTCCAAGGTGATGAGGATGCAATTAGAACATATTTGCTCACCTACACAGAGAGTACTTAACTTGTCGTATCCCAAGAGAAAAATATTTCAATACATTTCCCAGCAACATCACCAAAAGATGTTGTAGCTTCGAGAGACAGCCTCAGATTGCTTACAAGACCAGTGCCTGGAACATCTAGATATCATGTGTCTCATATGATTCTCGGGGAACTGGAGAAATCACATATATATATATATATATATATATATATATATATATATATATATATATATATATATATATATATATATATATATATATATATATATATATATATATATATATATATATATATATATATAGATTTAGATATAGATATAGATATAGATATAGATATAGATATAGATATAGATATAGATATCTATATCTATATCTATATCTATATCTATATCTATATCTATATCTATATATATATATATATAATATATATATATTATATATATATATATATATAATATATATATATATATATATATATATATATATATATATATTATATTATATGTGATTTCTCCAGTTTCCCGAGAATCATATGAGACACATGATATCTAGATGTTCCAGGCACTGGTCTTGTAAGCAATCTGAGGCTGTACTTCAAAATATATAATAAACAACATGGGTTGGTACTTCTTCACACATACAACTCACAAAAATATATGTATAAACTAGTGGAGGCTGAGTGGTTCAAGGACCTACAGTTTAATAAGCTTTGGCGAGCAATGAGAGAGGATAAGGAGATAGAGTAACTCATCACATAGAGCTTGAAGGATTAGGAATTCCACACTTATCGCATAGAGCTTGAAGCCTCCAGAATTCTACATTTATCTAAGTTAAAGGTAGACATAATGGATGAAAGAGGACGGGTGTGAGGATTCATGGAGCGCAATTTTAAAGATATACTATCAAAGATCCATACAGGCACATGCATTAACGAGTAAATACAAATGAATCTGTAATAACATATGAAACATTTCTAGCAACTACGATAACATGAATTCAGAGAGTAAACATGAACATAATGGAATTTAACAGAGGGATAACATATTGTAGTACTTGAAGGAGAAATCACCACCATTTCCTTAATATTCTGAAAGATGCATATCATAAAGTCATATAGAGTTGAAAATAACATGTAGTTCTTTATTTAGGATTGTAAACCTTTGTGAAGTGTTGTTTCCCACTATTTATCTGGAGAGGGGAGCATTGAATAGTAATTACAAAAAAATATCTCAACCGAGCCTTAGTTGTCAGATTGACTAGCTATCTCATCTTGGGATGGATCTGTGGCCCAAAATGACCAAAAATATTAATTTATTCATTAAATGGTCATACATTACAGGAATACAAAACAAGTCAATCAATCAAATGAAAATTCCAAAAAAATATCTCCATTCCCATCCCTGTGATCGCCTTTTCTTCAGGTTGTTGCTTGCCCAAGGTTTGGCAACCTGTGTCACTCAGTTGATTTTCATCACTTCTACCTTTACTGCTCGGATCATTCATTCTTCAAAACTAGGAGCGGTCAACTATCAATTTAATGCCACAGTACACAAGCAGAGGATGCTCGGCTAGTACTTCGTCTTCCCTTTACATAGAGCACCATGCTCTATCATCAAGTCCTCCTAAGCTTCCATGCCTTTAATTACTTTGTATTATGTTTGATGACCATGGTGCAGGATATATGACGAAAAATACCCTTGTTGTCCCACTGAGCAGAAGCGAAATAGACGTTTTAATGTTTGTTGATCTGTGTTGTCGATCCAAGCCAATTCAATCTAGGCATGTTGGTATTGCAATCGCAATACAGGAGAGGGCCTTGTTACCATATTTCATAGTTTCTTGTTGATTGTCCAGACGTGAAACTTCAATAAAGCATGATACATAAAATATTGCATCTAGAACCAGGACTCGCATATCACCACCGGAAAGGGAAAAGTGACTTTAACACTAATTTATGGATATTTTTTATGTTTCGGACATGACAGTTTATAGAATGTATCACATAAAATATTGCATCTAAGAGGTTTCTCACACATTGCAATCGCAAGTTAGAAGGGACTTCGACAGAGGAGGGACTTTGACTTGTGCAATCCCTGATTGCGGTATCGCAATCGACGGGGGAAGGCATTATCGCAATTGGCGAAAAATACTTTATCGCAATCAGAAAGCAGAGGAAATATCGCAATCGGCAAGGCTGAGGAGGGATTGATAATTGGTGGGGAACATTTTGATATGTGATATCGGTGGAGAAGGGATTTTATCGCAATCAGCGAGTGGTGATGGGACTTGGATATGTATCACAAAAAGGGAAGGGGCCGATAGTGATTATGGTTTATGAGTCCCAATGCTTAAAAAGGGTTTTAGATGATTTTTGAATGTTTTAAAACATTTCAAAGGGGAATGGGAAACACAGCTAGAATTGGATATACAAAGGGATTTCGGCTAGAGTTAAAAATGGGTCATTGCAGCTAGAGTTTAAAAACAATGGAAAAAATGGGGTTTGTGAAAGAAATAGTTTTAAGAGAATATAGAAATTTCTCCAAAACAATTTAAACTAGACCTATTCTTCCTCCTTTAATCTCCAATTTGAAAAGCACATCAACCTCTTTCAGAAAAGTAGCAGATAGATTTTCATAAAGTGACAGGTACAAGGCTTCCAAAGAATTTTTCCAACCAAGGCTTCCAGGAACTAATAGCTCAACCCAAGCTAAGAAAACATGAGAAAAAAAGAAAACAATGGAAATAAACCCACAATTGCCATGGTTATCCAAGAAATGAAAAGGCTTGGCAATCCACGATCAGCCCATGTAATCCTCCATGCCAATGACATATCATAACCAATAAACCACATGTATTTCCCATGCATGCCAAAACTAGTGAAGAAAGCATACATGCAACTCAATACCTACAAGAAAAACTTGTCGTAGCTACTGATACTGATGCTATCTTGCACTTTCCTGCTCTTTGTTTGCCTTCTTGCTTCAAAACTCCAAGTATGCCAAACCCTTCAAGAGTGCTCCAATAAAAAGCTAAGTATCCAAGAGAATGACAGAGCTCTAGAATTGAATAGATCAAGTCTCACCCACTGATCCTCATAAACCATTTTATTAATGAGGCCCCTATTTTCTTCATTTTCCTCCTCACATGCAAATTGTAACCTTTCACCTTCATTTTCTCCTAATTTCCATTATTTTCATAAATAAATGTGCCAAAATACCTTTTTGCCTCTTTATTGCCTTAGTTATTTCCTTTTCCAATTTCCTTAGCCATAAACAACCAAATGAACACCCACTAGGATGTCATGCCCAAAATTCATCTTAGAATATGTGTCCCACCATCGTGGCCTTTTATATTTTAACATGAGTTTTTAACCAAGGTTGTTACAATATTGTAGATGCTTGATACCATATATTCAAACATTATACTCTATGTGATGCCACACTTACCACCTTAATCCCCATGTTTTACTTGGTGGGCAGGGATGATCCTAGACCTTTTCTAGTAGTTCATTCTTGTATTCCTTTCTTACCTTGATTCTTCACTAGGAACCATCCTTCCAAGAAGCATTAAGGCCATCCTTAGATAAGTAAGGTCAAATACAGTCGCATATCCAAATTCCAATGGTTGGTTTGTCCACAACGATTTCTAAAACATTTAGGGCCTTCTCCTCCTCTCCAAATTCTCCAACAAATCAATGTGCAAATGAATTGGATTTGGGGGCAAGAAGCCCTTTTATAGGAAAAACCCTAGTTTTTCCATCACCCATTGCGACCAAACCATAGCTCAGTTCAATGATCTGTCAGCACCATTGGAAAGCTCTCACCGATTTTTCTAATGGGTCTCCCTTTATTTTAGATAATTTGACACTTCACCGAGAAGCCATTTTTCCATGAGCTCTCACTTTACTACCTATTAAAATTGATTTTCTTCATTTGATCCACCTGTACTCTGGTTCCACTTTACTTTTGCACTTTTTGACTCACATGTCGATATTCATCATAATTAACCATCATCTACTCATGTTTTTATGGTCCCCTCCGTGCCTCCCCATGTGACAGCATCATCAAGTCACCCTTGCAGCTCTGGAGTCTATTTTGAATCCCCTTGAATCTTGTTACAGTATATCATACATTCTTATGTTTCATTCATCCCATCGTGCTCATATTTTGCCTCCAACTATACTACTCCATATTTAAAAGGCCTTCATCTGAGTAACTGACCATTCCCTGTGGAATCGAGTCACTTGCTTCTAGGCCAACCATGCATATTGTTCTTTGATAAGGGGAATCATCAACACACCACTCACCTTATTTCCTTCCATTGTCATCCCTAGTTTCAATCCATAAATCACTCTACTATGATACCTTGTGCCTTTGTTGAGGACTCCTCATTACCTTAACTATGGCGGGCCCTCTTATATCAACTTTAGCACATTTATTCCAGAACTGTGGTCTAGAGGGCAATGTACCTTGGTTCCAACATTTATCTTTGTTTAATGTCTCGGATCAAGCAAAGGGAATCATCATTTCCCTTTGACTTGGTCGTTTCTCACGTGCTCGACACCAGCTCATTATCGCATGATTAACAATCATACACTTGATGGTTTGATGATTTAGACGATTGTACCAGTGATTCCCATGTGTGTGTAAGATGTTCCAAACCTCATGAGGTGGTGGCCCTTCAGGTAGCCCCACACATGCCCAGATGTCTGCAGATGTTAATCGAGCCTCAAATGCAGTTCTGCAAACGTGAAGGGTTCAATTTTAGTTGCTTGCAGTGCCCACAACAAGCATGTCTCCTTCAAATGATCCATTCAGATCTTTAGAGCCCTTTCCTATTTAGCAAGACTTCTTTGGTTGTGATCCCCCCTCAACATTTCAGCTTTAGGGGCATTATGTCTCATGTACTTAGATGTTATTGTATCTAGTCTTGGCCTATATCTTTCCAAGTGCATTATGTATATGGGATTCATTGTATTATTCTTTGGCCCATTGATGCTAACATATTGTGTATCATGTACTTTATAGCTCAATCCCACATTGTTGGGCTCACCATTATTCTTTGTACTCAGTTATCTCGGCAAGTATGGGTATGCCCTTCCCGCCTAATTTGAAATCATGTAATCCAAAACAAAAGGAGACTTATATCAGTTTAGTAGATCTCGCCTCCTCCATTTTTGTCCTTCCTTGCATTACTTCAATTGTATCTCTCTCTCTCTCTCTCTCTCTCTCTCTCTCTCTCTCTCTCTCTCTCTCTCTTACTATCCTTTGGTGTCTCATGGTAGTGTAACCTACAATGTATTTCAGTCATACGATTTTCTCCTAACACTCATACATTGGGGGGTAATTTTTTATCACCAAAAAATGATCACCTAGCCATTTCTAACTAGGTGGATCGAAAATCATCATGTAGGATTAATTTTACCATAGAAAAATCACTTTCACCATGGGAAATAATTTAGTAAACCATTTTTATTTTTATTTTTAAATTGCTGATCAAATTGCTTTCATTAGATTTTCAAAATGGCATAACATACAAAATTTGTCTCAACAGTTCCCACACTCTCATTCCAACCAAAATTTTTGAGGTTGGGGATTGGAGAATACCAAAAAGGATATTTAGCATACATTACTTTTGTCAGGCATAGAAGCCATGTCATACTAGTAATAACCAAAAGAGATTCCAGAATTGACACCTTCAAATCAAGGATTGGGGTGGGGGGGTGTATAGGAGGAGCAACAAAGTAACCAACATGATCATGAATGTGGGAATCGATATGTTCCACTCTCACTTCCAAGTTGTGAAGGTGGCCATTAGTGTGATGGTGACTGCACTGGAGACTGTTCAGTTGAGCTAATATTTCATTTTGACTATACTTAATATTGGTGAGGTAGGAAACTATCTCATCTTGGTAGTCATACATGTGGTCCCTTAAGATGTCCAAATCAATTTGGATGTGTCACAGGTGCTCAGCAAGGGAGTCCAAAGAAGTCGAGACGTCAATGTGGCTTGGAGAGCGAGTTGGAGAAATAGATTTTGCGCCCTCTGTCTCCTAGATTTCCATATTGGTGTATGATGAACATTGTTCAAGATCGGGATGACCAACCTAGGCATGTTGGCCCCTCCCACAATGAGGATGTCCCTATTGGCAGGGCATATCACACTTATCATTGATCGACAACCAGCTGTAGGAGAAGACCAAGAAGAGACCATCGTGATACCTGCAAGAGGCGGTGCAAAACCAAAGATCACGACACCACTGCCATCATTGATAGGAAATCTGAAGAACGACACTGGAAGTACTTGAATAAAACAAACCCAAGGCAACCTAGACCAGAGAACTAAATGGGACAGAACCTCCTCGCAACCTAGGGGAATTACGAGAGTAGAAAACAAGGCCCCAAATGACAAGAGAAACTTTTCTGACTTCAACCCAGCATTAAGACTCAGACCACCTTCTGAATTTTCCAAAGAACAAGATTTCACTATCACTTTGGAACAGACCAGGAGGAACATCAAGCACTAAGACCATAACTGAATGTCTGCCAACCCATAGAGAAAAACTCTTGAAATCGCATAGAAAAGTAGAGGAACTAAAAGATACATATACCTTACCCTGAGCACCAAGTGGAGGAACTCAAACTTTCCAGAAATTCGCAGACAACTGGATATGCACAATGGTGAGAAGGCAGAACCAAACATCACCAGTTCGGGTACCAGGGTCCCAGGGGAAGATCAGTAAGCAAAGACTAGCCTAAACATGAGAATCCCATTTTCACTTGTCCCTCCTTAGTCTGGGCAAAAGCCCTAAAGAGCCACCATGGCACCAGACCCAAACACCTTCAACCTCCTCACAATCCCAACTCATTGCCCAAGCTAGCAAACTAGATCCAAACGCTCTCCAAACAAAAAATATAACCGGTTGTAGGTAATTCATCATCATGCCTAAGATTTTATGGCAAGGAAGAGACATAAAGGTCGAGTAATTATGCATTTGGTGAAGTCGTAGGCCCCAATGGCCTCGCTTGGGACACATGTACCCTCATATGATCACCCCCATCAGGGAGAGAGGAGTCAGCTTCAATGAGGTCCTAAAGAGTCTAAAATTCACCAGGATATAAATCTACTACACTTAGAGCATCAAGCCATGGAATTAAAAAGTCTCTGTGTTAATTCTCTGCTCCACAATTAGCCAACCAATCTACGGATTTGTTTCTAGCCTGGAGAACGTAACCAGAAGTGACATACTCAAATATTCCCAAGATATTTTTTTATCTCAACCAGCTAAGCCTCAAGATGCCAAATCCAAGAAATTTTGAAGATAGGAGAGAAATCAATGATCTTCTGAGCCATCTAGACAACCAATTTGGAATCCCCTACTAGATGGATCCTCAAGCACTTCTACTGCAGGGAAAGAGTGAGTCCCTTCTCTAAAGTAGTAAGTTCAGCAGCATTGTTTGTAGTGTATCCATAATAGCTGACATAAGAACCAATAGGGGATCCCCTAAAGTTTCACAAAATATCGTCATACCACACTGGTCCCAGGTTACCTTTGGAGGGACCACCGAAGTTAACTTGAATACACCATATAGGAGGTTGAATGAAGACATAAGGGGATGACATTGGAGTATCCCTGATCGGAGAAGATGAGGGTAGTATCATATCTTGAGAGAGGTTTAGAGAACAAAGAATCTTTATTTCTATAGGGTCAGTTTTCACGTCTTCTGGAACCCATTGCTCCATTAGAATAGTCACTCTGGTGTTTCCTTTAGCTATACTCCATATAGAAGCATTGGAAATGGCTTGGTCATGAAAGATAGCACAGATCCTTTCTTTCCAAATATTCCACAGGATAAAACCCAAGATCGGGCACCATGCCCTATTGAAAAACAAGTTTTTGAATCTATGATCGAGCCGGTTTTCGATGGTCTCTAGAATGTCTTCCTAATGGCGCACAAAGGGGGCAAAAAGGCTAGCAACTAGATTCCAAACTTCTCTACCAATAGAAAATGCATCCAAAAGGTGTTGTAAATATTCCTCCTCGTTTTTGCGTAGGGGGCAATGAGAGGGCCCCAAGAGACATTTTTTCATCAAATGATCTCAAATAAGGATCCTCTTGTGCCCTACAAGCCAAAGAATATGAGAAACTTTGGGCCAAAACTTAACACCCCCCCCCCCCCCCAAGATTTATTCCAAAATTTCTATCGAAGAGCATGTGGGCTTAAACCTTGATAAGATAGGATTATTTGAGGGAGAAAGAACCTAATGATGAATATCCCATTGTAGTTTATCGTGCTCTAGAGAAGGGGATATGTATTTGTTTCAGTTGTTTCCATAGATTTGTCCAGTCTTCCTGAGGAGCCTCAATTTACCAATCAACATATGTCTTCCATTGTTACCAGCCCTAATCTTTTGGTTTCTCAATCCAGTAATCAAATACAGATCCCTCACTTTGGAGCTGAAGAAAGGGTTTAAGAGCCTAAAGAGAGGCATCTCGATTAAAGCAAGAGAGTTGTTGCCACGAGTCCTCCCATAATAAATCTAATTTTCCATCCTTGCTTTCCTAGAAAAATTGTTCCCAAATAAGGTAGCTACTTTGATTGGCCATGTTCCATATAGAAGATCCTCAAGGGAAGGAATGATCAAGAAGCAACATGCATTGGTTTTTTCCTAGACCATATTTTTGGGACCAAATGCTTTTCCACTACTCTGTGACTCCCTGGATCCACCACCACCAAATCTTAGCCCCGAAGGCTGCATTCAGTTCCTCCAAATCTCTCGCGCCAAGACCTCCCTCGGGTTTAGGGAGGCAGAGTAATTTCCAAGCAACAAGGGGCCATTTCTTCTCAAGGGTGGTACCATGCCATAGGGATTTTCTAAAGACAGAGGTCAAGTCTCAGTATATGCTCTTGGGGGTGGGAAGGACAAAGAATTGGTAGAGGAGGATAGCTTGCAAAATAGATTTGAGGAGAGTAGCACACCTAGCCAGGTTAAGGACCCCGAATGTCCAATGAGACTTTGGAGCAAACATATTTCCAAGGATAAATACGGAGAGGATTAGCTAGAAGGGGAACACCCAAATACTTCGACGGAAGGGTCCCTATATAGAAGCCTAGGATGTGAGCCAAAAAAATCTGAATCGGAAGAGGAGTAGTAAAGAAATAGATGCCAGATTTATCCTTATTAAGGAGCATACCTGAGGCTGCTTGAAATTCCGCTAGGATCCCATAGTTCATGATAGTTTCTCGAACCGTGGGCTCCCCATACAAAATATTGTCGTCAACAAATTGTTGATGGGTCATGGAAATGTCAGTTCCTAGGAGGTGATGGCCTCTCAGATCATCCTAAAGTTTCGTCGCCTTAATTAGAGCACTTAGCCCTTTTGCAGTTATGATGAACGGGAAGGGTGAAATCAGATTGCCTTGGAGGATCGAAAGGTAGAAGAGGGAGCACCATTAACCAGGGTGTGTTACATAGCATTTTTTCACTATCTCTATACTCCTCATTCCATGATCCTGGAGGACCTCTACAGTGAACCCTACATGCTTTCCCTTCATGAAGAAACTCCCATTGTGTCCCTCTTCATGAGAAAAACAATTCCCTTTTACACCACATCCCAAAAATATTCTGTTTTTTGCAGTTTACAAGGCTGGCGCTAATGAGCCTTGTCCTCCTCGTGCCAATATGCAGGGATTAACATGGTCCCTAGCATCGATAGGAGTGATTGAGCTTTATTTCAGTCACGCCGATCCTCTTTTAGAAAGTTTTTTAAATAAGGAGCCAAAGCTTCCAACTCTAGAAGCTTCATAACGGAAGTCTGCTAAACGGTTGAGCCGGATGGAGTCGAGGATGTCAGTTTGGGCTCTTTTCCCATATAAGGATGGAACTACCTAGAGATAAAATACCTTCTCCCATGAGAAGAGGAACCATCTCCCTTCCATTCATGCTATATAAACCTCCATTTTTCCCAAGCACAAGCTAGTGTTAATGTTGGTGTGCTAGTGCTAATTAAGTTTGGTGTAAACAACAAGCTATTCATAATTGTACCTCTCTAGTTGTGTGTGAGGGAGAAGTGTGAATTTAGTTTAGTGTGAAGCCTAAAGGGAAGAGCCTTAAAACTATCATTGTCAAGGCCATCATGGAATGCTAACAGAAGTATGTGGGAACCGGGTTTTTTCGAAGGAGAACAGCAACGTCAAGACAATGGTTGTAATCTCTTCTTGATTTAATATATATGCAACTATCAATTGATTTCCTACATAATGTGTCATCTCACATGTTTATGGCTTAATGTTTCATGACTTGTTAAGTAGGTTGAATTACAATTTGTCTATTATCACGATTGTTGTTTGTTGTTGTTTACTTGTTTCAGGTGTTCGAAGAAGGAAACAGGAGATAGTTGGAGCGAGCAAACAAGGTCATCACCAAATGGGATAAGCGTACTAAGAGGTAGACCCTCTTAATTGGTTCTAACCTAAGGAAATCTTCCATAGAATGTCTTGTTAGTGGCTAGACCCACTATCGAGCTAAAGGAATTGTTTATGTCTGCACTTATAATTTTACTTCACCACAAATTGGCGACTCCACTGGGGACCCAGTCCTTCTGTTTGTTTGCTTGGAATTTCATTGTTTTGTGTGAACTTTTCTAGTTTCGCCATTTCCCTTTAGTTTTGTTTTCTTTAATTTGCTTACTGCTCTCAATTTGAAATTCATAGTAGTCAGTTTGGTCCCAACTTTTGAAAAAAAATATTTTTTTCTTTGCATCTTTGCCCAGCGTGCTTAATTCACTAACAGTCGCATTGACCCCCTTCTGGCACTTGTTGTCAGTTAGGAAGTTGCATTGATGCCTGTAAGTGAAGATTAGGGTTCACCCAAATCTTGGCCAATGTGTTTTTCTCTCATGATTTCTACCATGTAAGTTGTTTAGACTGTCTTCTTCCTAACTAGAGAGTTGCTTTTCATTTGGTTTGTTTGCTTGTAGATTTTTCATCTTTTCACTTGATTTCTTGGGTCATTGGATGGTTAGTGGCACTAGGGCATCTAGATTGTCATCCACTCAGTTGATTGTGAACTTAGTGAGTCAAGTTGTTGGTGCATTTGCTCCTTGCATTTCGTTTATGGTCCTTCTACGGCTTTGACTTCCATTACTCAAGTTTGAAAAGTTTTCGTTTGCTTGTCTAAACGTCTCTTTTCCGGCATAGATCACATTGTTTTTCTTGTTTTTGGTTAAGTCATTTTGTCATTGGTTTGAAAGAGATTCTCTTTTTGTGTTTTTCATTTTCTTGAGAATCGATTGTCTTGAAAAGTTTTTCATTGAAGTGTTTTATGAGAAATTCATTTTGTCATTTCATGAAAAGTACAAAATTCTAGTTTGCTGCATCAATATGTTACGGTAGTTAGCATCATTGAAGGCTATGATTGCATTGGCATTTGAAAAAGAAAAATAATTCTCTTTTCTTTTGAAAGGATTGTTAGATTATCCTTGTTATGAAATTAGGAATTGGAATGTATTTTTCATTAGTTTATTTTCTCGAAAAGTGAAGTAGTGAAAAATCATTATGCTTTTAGTTGCTTGGTTGTTTGCATTTGATTGTGTTTTCTACCCTCTCTAGTGTAGACAAATCATCGAATTGAAAAGGTCTTATCTCATTTAGCTGCATTTAGGGTTTTTCGAGCCACATCGCTAAGGCCTGAAAACTGAGACATAATTCAAAATAAACTTTAAAATGAACTCAATTAACCTAAGGTGCATTTGAAACCTAACGATCACATCTAGAAGGTCTAGGCTAGAGATGTGTTCTGTCGTTTTTAACCCTAGCGGCTGTCGTTAGCTTCGGCACTAAACAGTGCTAGTATGCATTTGTGATCCCCGTATCATCGAGGTATAGAACGGGAGACCCCTCTAGGTTGCAATCGTTTATCCATAGGAAGCCGAGTCTACCACCTTGCAAACGTGATACACCGAACACAGCATTCGAGGAGATTGCATGCTCGTACTTCTCAGTTCGCTGGGAGGTATTATGCAATTCACGGTTGCCTAGTAATCCTTTTTACCTAGATCATCTAGAGTATTCATTTGATCTTTTTGACTCATTAAATTTAAAATATCGTTCGAGCACTTGTCCTTTCAAGCTTGTTTCCAATCGAAAGTGATAGAGTCATCTTTGTTTCTTTCTCGACCCTTAAAACATGAAAGAGCACTAGTTTATTTATGCGTCTTAAAAAATTGATTGCCCATGACCTTATAACATGTTATTCTTTTCTAGACCAAATCATGAGTTTTCCCTAAAGAACATTTTAAAGCCTTGAAGTTTATCCCTCTTTTCTTGTTAACTAAGACAAGGTCATCATGGTTGAACCATCTAGTTCACTTAGTTCCTCTTCCTCTCCTCCGTCTGAAACATTATCTGATGAGCATTTTCTTGAATTACCATAGTCACTCGAGGACTGAGGTGTTGAACTCAGAATCATTATGAGCATTCAACCTTTGTCATCTCGTCCTCCACCTACTTCAAATACTAGGTCACATACTGTTATTGGCTCGAAATCTCTGGACAATCTCGTCCAAAATCCTAAGAGTTCGCTAACTACTAACAGTCAGCTTGGACTGGTTATATATCCTCTAAATCCTTTGTTCGACCCTATTGTGATATCATGGTAGCATCCATGCAGTCCGTACGATCAGTCGGGTGTTCCTTTGGAATTATCCCCTCGTATATCTTTAGACATTCATCATTGTTTGTTCCCCGCTATGGAACTCGAAGGCAATGCTCCAATTACCTCTCCAGATGAATCGAAAGTTTCTACTCCACACACTGTCGAAGAGGAAGAACATCAATTTCCTGCTGAAGGTTTCCCCTATACAAGGAGCATTCCCATCAGTGTGTATCAGGATTTACCGCCTAATTATGTGACTTTGGCACAATTGGTCTCAAGTACACCTAGTGCCTCATCACTCTATCATAATCTTGTTTGGGCATTTGGTGCCATGCCTACTACAGGTTCGTTCATTGCGAACCTAACCTCCCAAGAGGTCATTACCTCAGTCCCGATGCAACCCACCATTCTGAATCCTCTTGTATCGTCCGTCCCAATCACCCATCCGATTCAACCAACGGTCTCGAAGAATGTTACTGTTAATTCTTCAATGCCTCTAGTAAGTGGAAAAGTTGTGCCACCGCCGGGGGGGAAAAATCTGAGTGTTTCTATGGTGTCAAGAACCACCAATGTGAACAGCTCACAGGCTCACATGGTTGGAATGAACCAGCCTTCTTCTGGCATTATCCAGAACCCTGTTGGTCCTGCAGGATCAAGCAATGTCCAGTACCAATAGGTTCAAAATCTTGTTGGTCTGTCTGGGTCAAGCAATTTCCAGTATCAATAGCCTTATGAGGCTCAGGTTCAATACCAAACTCCTTACGTTCCATATGGTTCTCAAGGAATGGTCAATCCGCCTTACGTCCTTTAGTCTGGGCAATACCTTCAGCCTAGCCCATCCACTTTTTAGGGTGGCTATGGCTAGATTCAGTTCATAAATTTTCAGAGAACTGTTCAAGTATCCTTACAACAACATCGATAGCCTCTGCAGCAACAAGGGCAGCCTTTATTGTAGCAAGGATCGTCCACGCAATAGCAAGGGCAGATGATACCGCAACAAGGACAGTTGCAATGACCGCAGGGGCAACCCTAGCAACCGTTGCAGCAAACCATGCAGCAAATACAGTATTCTCTGCAAACCTCCCAGCCTATGTCTTCACAGGGCCAACCTCTGTAGCCGCAGGGATAGCCTTTGCAGTCGCAAGGTCAACCCTTGTAGCAGCAGAGCCAACCCGGGCAGCAACAACCCTTATATACCTATCAACAAGGTCAACCCTTGCAAGGACAAGGCCAGGGTCAAGTCCTGCAGCAACAAGCCTAGAATCCCTATGTCCAAGGGCAACAAGTGTACAATCCTTATGTCCAAGGATAGCAGGTCCAAAATCCTCTTGTTTAGGGGAAACAAGTTCAAAACCTGTATGTTTAGGGACAACAGCTACAATATTTGTATGTCCAAGGTCAACATGCTCAACAGCCTCTTACCCCGTATGTTGCTTATCAGCAACCTATGACCAAACAATTCCAAGGTGTTCAAGGTCAAAATCCTCCCTACCGCCAAGGTAACCTATAGTGGGGGCAGACTCAAATGCCATATGGCCAAAAACCTCCACTATGGGGCCAAAATCCTTACCAGCAAGAATGGGCTCCTCCGATTGGACCCGCTTATCGACCCCCAATGCCTTTTAATACTCAATTATCGTTCTTGGGCACACTATAGTTTCCAGATGTGTCTCACCTTATGAATGATACAATTCTTCATTCACCATACTGGCCTCCATTTCTGTCCAAGATCCCGAGCGATTGTCCTAAGTTCGATGGAAAAGCAAAAGAAGATCCTCAAGCCCATGTGATGACATATCACCTCTGCTACTCTTTGAATTCTTATGTTGATGATTCTATTCATCTCTGTATTTTCCAACGAACCCTCACAGGTGTTGCAGCCAAGTGGTACATCGAGCTTCCTCGAAGTACTAACCATGACTTCAACTCTTTAGCCATGGCTTTCCTCACGCATTTCCAGTTGTCGGTTTGTTATGAAACTGGAACCTATTTGCTCACATCAATTAAGAAAGATGTTGCGACACACATCTCCGATCACATCCATGAATGGAGACGTAGACGTCGCCTGATCAAATTCAAGATTGTTGATCAGGTGCTCACCAAATGGTTTACCAAGTCAATCGTCGCTCCAATTGCTCGCGATATAGCCATGGGTGGATGTGTTACCAAAGAACAAGCCATCGCTCATGCCCAGTACTTAGATCTTGTTTATTCTCAGTCTGTCACTTTGTATGAGTTATTATCCAATGATCTGTGACCATCATCCGATCCCACAGCATCGAAGTCACAGGCTACACCTCGTGTTGATGGAATAATTGGTTCAGTGTCCCAGACCCCTACCAAATCTTCTTCCAAACAGAAGTCGGTCTCGAACATTGCTTCCAATAGTTCCTCCTAGAATCCACATAGCCCTAGTAAAACCTCAGATGTCCACGCTATCCACTCTACCACAGCAGACAAATCCTCGAAAGATAAGAAGAAAGGAAAAGGCAAGGGTAAAGTTGATGCCCCAAAACAGGGTCCTCCTAAGTTGTCTGCTGTTGATTCTTCACAAAGGAAGCCTAAGTATCCATGCCTCATTTACGAGGAGGATCACTATACTAAGGATTGTCCCCAATGGTCTGAAGTTAGTCGTTTGCTCAAAGGGACCCATGTTGTCTTGAAAGAGCCATTTCCATCTCAGCAGACTCAAATGGTAGAACAACCTCAATCATTTGCTTCCTCAGGATCTCAAATGTTCATGCTGAGTATGCCTATTAATGTGGCTACTAGATCAAAATATTACCAAACTCCTACTCAAACAGCCGGGAAAGAGAAAGAGGCCACGCCTTCTTCTTCTGCCTAGAGTTATGGCCTTCTTCATATCGAGTGCCCTAACCCTAATTCTGTTATCCGAACACCCTCTCGAGGTGTGTTAAGGAAATCCTCGTACAATCCCAACGCTCGAGCCACTCAACACTATAATATTGTTGAGGACTTCACTCAGGCACCATCAGCTATGTCGGCTCTTGAGGTACTACAAAGTTGTCCATCTCAACAGAAATCCCTGTTGTCAGCTATTGGGGGTGTGGATCCCACCGATTCCAATTTGATATGTTTTGATCTAAGGAACCACGTTCCACGCCTGCCTCATCAAATTGTCTTTGTCATTCAAGTAATCATCAATGAGAAAACCATTCATAGGACTGTCATTGATGAAGGTGCTTCTACCTGCATCATGTCAATTACTTGCTTGAAGGCAATTGGTTCTCCTACTTTGAACCAATCCCCTAACACTCTGGAAGCTTTCGACACACGCGATTTGCGACCCTTCAGTGTCATACCCAACCTTGCCATTACTTTGGAGGGCAAGACAGTACACGTCAAGGTAGAGATTTTTGACGCTAATCTCAATTATAATATTCTACTCAAATGAAGTTGGACCCATGCCATGAATGTTGTAGCCTCCTCCCTATTCCGCGTGATTCATTTTCCCCATCAAGGGAAGATCGTCATTGTTGACCAAGTGTCCTTCTTTTCCTCTTCCTCCTTGGATGGCAATGTTCTATATGTCAAGCACACCGGTGCTCCTTATAAGAGTGTGGGGGCAGGTCTTTTTAAAGATTCTGCCTTTATGGGAATTCTTCTGCTCCCACCTCCTCATGTTGCCTCTGTCAACATGATCTCGGTTAAATTTGATCCTTGGTTCATACCTTCACTAAATCTTGTTGATACCTGGGGTGAAGTTATGCCACTTAGTCCTGCTGAAATCAATTACCTGGAAATTGTTTCAGCCTCAAGTTCTGTATCCTCTAATTCTCTTGTTTTTAGGACTTCCCTCGATACGTATTTTCAATCCCCATGGCTTGGTGCTTCAGAATCTCCAAATCCCTTAGCCGATAATTTTCCTGCTGACGAAAGTATCATGGAAGTAATTTCTCTAGAGGAACCACCTTGGAATGATACTCATCATCGTTCCTCATTCCTGCCTCACCCGGCGGTCATGTCTACCAGTCTCGAGGAGTTCCCTTCTCAGTTTCCTTCCCTCCTACTTCTGACATTGATCCTAACTCATGAAGTAAGGTTGGAAGGAAATTTGGGTAATATTACCCAAATGATGCCAATTGATATCTCTGTCAAACATGGTATCATTGAACATGTCCATACTAGGAAAACTTGTTCTCCAGATGAGATCAAGACCTATACTCATATGTTTCAAGAATTTCGTGATGTGTTTGCGTGGTCATAGGAATAAATTCTTGGCATTGATCCTAGCATCGTTGTGCAAAAAATACCAACCTATCCTCACGTAAAGCTCATTCGCCAACGTCTCCGCCCAGTGCACCCTAGGAAAGCGGCCGCTATCAAAGGTGAAGTTGAAAAACATCTCAAAGCTAGATTCATTTATCCAATCCCTCTTACATATTGGGTATCAAATATTATACTGATGATAAAGAAACAAGGCATGATCCACGTTTACGTTGATTACCGTGATATCAATTGTGCCTATCCTAAGGATAACTATCCTACTCCCTTCATTGATCAGATCATTGGTGAATGTGATGGGAGTGAAATTTTTTCCTTTATGGACAGTTTTTCGGGTTAGAACCAGATTAACATTGCAGCAATCGATCAAGAAAAGACAGCTTTTATCTATTCGTGGGGTGCTTTCGCGTACAAAATGCTCCCTTTTGGCCTCAAAAATTCTGGGGCTACAATTCAGTGGGCATTGTCCTATGCATTTCACGATATTTGCAACATCGTTCAACCTTACTTGGATGACCTTCCTGCTCATTCTCGTAAGCGCCAAGATCACCGTGACCACCTTCGGCAGATTTTCTTCAATGTAGACACTACAACATTTCATTAAACTCGCATAAATGTGTTTTCTGCATTGAATCTGGACGACTCCTCGGCTTTATCATTTCCAAGGATGGTATTCGACTTGATCCGCTTAAAGTCGAGGTCATTGTAAATTGACCCCTTCCATCTTCATTGCACCAACTCCAAATCCTGCAAGGAAAAGAAAATTTCCTCCGTCGTTTCATAGCCAATTATGTTGGGCTAGCTTCAGGCTTTACCCGATTGCTTAAACAAGGAATGCCCTTTGTCTGGGATGAGGTTGCCCAAAAGTCTTTCGATGATCTCAAGGTTGTCCTCGTAAATTCTCCTTTGTTGCATCCCCAAGATTATCATTGCAATTACTTCCTTTTCCTGGCTGCAGCCCCTAGCACCATTGTTATGATATTGGTACAAGACGATGACGAAGGCAATGAACATGTTATCTACTACCTTAGTCGTAATCTCCTCAACACTAAAATGCGTTATGCACATGACAAAAAGTTGGCTTTGGTTGTCGTACATGTTGTTCAGCGCTTTCGGCACTACATTCCCTTACGCACTACTATTGTGATTTCTGAATGCAGCCCCATGACCTACATCCTGACTCGTCAATTTCTGGGGGGAAAGTATTCTAAATGGATTGTCATCCTACAAGAATTTGATTTTGTGTTTACCACTGCCAAATCTAAGAAGTCACTAGTTTTTTCTGAGTTAATTTTCTCCCTTCCTTCTACATCTCTCCTCACTGGTGCAGATGAACAGCATCTGGACAAGACTGTTTTCCTGGTCAGCACCCTTGACCCGTGGTACGGTGATATCATTATGTATTTCCAGACATCCATGTTCTGGTCTGCATTGAATAAGGATGATCGCTGACGGATTCGACATCACTCCCAACCCTACCATATTATTAGTAATACTTTATATCGTGTCGGTGTCGATTCAGTTCTTCGCAGATGTCTTACTCTCGAGGAGGCTGAGAGAGTTCTCAATGACTGCCATTCTGGTTATTTATGGCCATCCATTTTCAGGGACCGCATCCTCGCTGTTCGCAAGTGCCATGAATGCCAAATTTACCAACACAAGATGCGTTCCCCACCCGCTCACCTACACCCCATCATTACCGTTGGTCCTTTTGCCAAATGGGACATTGACTATATGACATGTAACCCTTGTTCGGCTGGAGGGCATGGTTATATTATCGTTGTTATGGATTATTTCACCAAATGGGCTGAAGCAATGCCTACATACTCTATAGACGGTAAAACAGTGGCTCAATTTCTTTTCAATCACGTTATTTCTAGGTTCGGTGTATCTCAAACCATTGTCACAGACCATGGCTCCCATTTTCGAGATTACATGATGGCTGAGCTGACCTCAACATTGGGTTTGCACCACGATGGCTCAACCCCATATTACCCTCAAGCCAACAATCAAGTTGACGTTGTGAACAAAGTTTTGGTTACAATGCTTCAGCGTACAATTGGGATGCACAATTGAAATTGAAATCTCATGCTCTTTTTAGCTATATGGGCTTACTGAACCTCAACCAAGGACGCAACTGGTTTCACACCATTCCAGCTTGTTTACGGTCTGGAAGAAATGTTACCGATTGAATGCGAAATTTCTTCACTCAAGCTAGCTGTCGAACTTCTCCCCAAAACATCCCCTTAGGAAGAGTGCCATTTATATTTAGAATGGTTGGATGATATTCGTCGTCTCGCTGCTTTGGTCATCAAAGCACAAAAGAAACGAGTCAAGTCCCATTTTGATCGATCAGTCTCCCCCCGCGCGTTCTCTGAGGGTGATTTGGTTTTACTATACATCAAGCTAATGATAAGCTAGGGGCAGGCAATTTCAGACCCATGTGGCATGGGACCTACATTTTAAAACACATTTTGCAAAAAGAGGCCTATGAGCTAATTGATTATGAAGGAAATCCTTTGGACAAGCCCCGAAACGGGCTTTATCTCAAAAATTACTATGCTTAGGTCATCTTGCATGGTTACTTGTGTACATTAGTGTGTAATTCATTTTTGTGCAATGTGGTTTGGTGTGTTAGTTTTCAAATAGCTCTCTTGTTTATTATGTTTTCCCTTCTTTGTAGATGTTTGTGACTCCTCACATCAGTTTCGTTGATGGTGCTTGTCGTAGTACCCGAAATCTGTCTAATAAGCCTCATAAATGGGCAATTATATGGGCTCATTTTACCTCCTAACTTAGTCAAATCAACCATTCTCTTCGCTTATTGTATGTTTTTCTGATTATATTTATGCTTATAGAGTGAGTTGAGTTAGTTATGATGCCATGTGGTCTAACATGTCTTTAATGTAGATTATTGATGAATTTTGAGGTCAAAGTCAAGGATCCAGTAGACAAATGGCAGCAATAACTCGAAGTGGACAAAGGAGAGGTCTTATAGGAGGGAATCCCCCTAATTTATTACTCCTCACTTTGGATTCCCCTTCATTCAGCTCAGAGTACAAGCAGCGAAGTCATGCACTAGAAGGCAGTCGAGCAAGTGGAGGATGATTGATGATTATCTCGAGTTTTGGGAGCCAAGCCTCCCTGATTTTAAGGAAGCTATCAGTAGATTCATTTGTATAAGTAGAGAGGCCTAGGGCCTCACTAGGGTTGGATTTTTGTTGTATTTTTGCTTATGTAAACTCTGCTCCAACTACGAGCTTATTATTTTGTAACAATTTCATGTAATCTTGTTATAGTTTTGGAAATAAAGATGGAATCCTTTTTGAGCTAGTACTAAGTTACCTCAGAGGGCCGAAGCTCTTGGATTAGGGCCCAATCCAAGCAGCCAAGCTCCTCTTTACTTGTATTTTTATGTTTTATTCCAGTTTGTAGATTAGGTTTTTGTTAGTTGTATTTCTCTTATGGTTAAGAATAGGCTGCTTTTGATGATTCAATAGTTTGCTTCCATTTGTACTTGCGATAGCATGTTAAGCAGTGATAAAGAAAAGATTCAAAAGGCTAGAAATAGTGCCTTGGCCTCTCTTTCTCCCTTTGGGACCATGATTTGAGGCAAAGACCCTCTTGCTGCCCCAAAAACATAGTTTTTCCTCATTCATAAGACTTCTAGTGTTTGCAGATTTTTAGTAGGTTAATAGTCTAGTTTTTCTTGGATTCAAATATTCTTCATCATGCTCACTTCTTTATTTACAATAGTATTCTTTCATTCTTTCCTTTCTTGCAGTACTTATCAGCATTTCCTTCCATAGCTCATAGCTTAGACTATTTTGATGCAAAACTTTGTTTTCCTATATGCACTCATTTCATTGCTTGCTTGATCTCCTTGGTTGACTGTCAGTTTTGTTATGCAGTAGATCTCTTCTAGAAATAGGCCAACCTATCAGCCATCCCATCCTCCATATGATTCATTCCCTACAGGTCACCCAAGTCTCCCCTCAATTCTGCCTTAGTTTCCTGCATTTTCCATAGAATTTCTTCCTCTCTCCTTGAGCAAATCCAATCATATTTCTCTCTCCTGATGATTCTTGTAGAACCTAGGTGCCCTAACACCTCATTCCAACCTTCATTCGCCTCTTTCACCCACTCTCACACCCTCAAAACAATGAAAACTACTCTCAGCCTCCTCCTGTAGGCCTCTTGTAGATTTCTTTTTTCCTCTTGTAGATTTTCCTGTAGGCTTTCTTTTGAAGGCTGAGTGTGGAAAAGGCTTCCAGAAGGCCACCTGAGACCTCCTAGGACCCATCCACACCATCCTACATCCTCTCAAGTCCCAAAACCACCATCCAACACCACCTATTCGCTACCACATTTACACACAATAAATTATATGCATGTCAAATTCACATAAAAATACATAGAAATCCAAAAAGATGTTTTTGCTTATTTACTTCTAGAAATATCTTAGTTAGATGTTGTTTACTTCCTTGAGCAGGTAATGGCATTCTTTTCATGGTTTCCATAGTGCTTTCTGTGAAAGTTGGATTAGTTGGTTACTTTGGGTTTACTAGTTTTGCTTTACATTTCAAATTTTCTCCTTTCTGCAGTTAGAGTAGCATCTGTAGAGTAGTCTTTCTCTCCTTTCACCACATATAGAGTTTCTTCTAGAATCCATAGAAGGTGGCTTGAGCTCCTAATGATCTTGCACTGGCTAACCAAGTGAAAAGCTATAGTAAGAACTCGTACTTGTGCATATAGCACCGTCGCTTCCAAGTTTGTTACGAACTACCAGGTTGATAAGAGTAAAGTAGGCAGCCCAGGATTTGCAGCATTATTGCTGCGATACTGGTGCTCACCACTTTTTGGTGCCATTGCTGGGGAAGTGTCAGAGTATTCTCTGATTACTGCTTTCTTCTATTTTCTATTGCAAAATTCTGCTAATAGTTTATTTCAGCCAGAGTAGACTAGTCATTTCTCTTATTTCAAGTTCTGCATTTCCTTGCTTTCCTCTTCAATTCTACAAATTTCATTTCAGCAAGTTCATTTTAGCTAGTTGCAATTTGTTTTGTTCAATCAATTTAGTTTTGTACGTAATATCAGTGTGAGTAACAAGAAACAAAAACCAACCAAAAATATGTCTTCATGCCTCGTAGTTAAAGAGATAACTTAAGAAAAAAATTTCCCAACACCCCCACTGCTTCACACAGCCAACCTTCTCTCTTCTTCGGTGGCTACGATCAAGAAGAACCCTTAGGTGAACAGCCAGAAATATTTGAAGCACCTATAAGGGAAGAAGAAGAAGAAAACATTCCTTTGGAGCCAATGGCTGAACATAGAAATGTTATAGGAAATGGAGAGAGAATGGAGGGTACCTTTCCCATTCGGGTGACCAATGGGGACACCAAAATGAAGAATATAAGCCCTTCTGCCCTACCTCATTTCCATGGTCTGAATACAGAATATATTGACACCTTTTTGTTTGAGTTTGTTGTTATTTTTCAAACCTATGACTAGGCAGAGGATGAGCAAAATTTGAAACTATTCCCTTCTACTCTCAAGGATGCAGCACTCCGCTGGTTCATGGGATTACCTAGAAATAGCATCACAACTTAAGCTCAGATGCAGCAAGCCTTTAACAACAAGTATCAAGACTATTGTAGGTCAAAATATACTAAATAAGAAATTTTTCAAATGACTATACGAAGTGATGAGTCCGTGGAAGACTATGAAGAGAGGTTCCAGCTCAGTTACAAAAGGGTCGAGTGTACACTTGACCCTAAGTCTCTGAAGTTAGTCCTGTCCAGGGGAATTCAGGAAGATATTTTAGACACCCTCCATCTACTATCTGAGGGAGACATCTACCAACTGTCCTATGAGGACATAAAGACTGTTTTTAGAAACCATTATAGAGCAGGCAGAAAGAAAGGTAGGGGGAGTCAACCCATAGCCAATACCACTTCCTCTAACTCATCCATTAAAGGAGAAATTGGAAACATGATGGAAGACTTCAAGACTGAGATGCTGCAGACTCTTGCCATACAAATAGATACCTTACATATCAAAAGGAAACAAAAGGAAATAGAGAGGGCTTTGGCCATGTTTTTCCATAAATGCACCAGGAGGCATCCTAGGAACGAATTCCCATTGAACTCTATGTGGTTTGTTCAGTCTGTGAAGAAAATCATTCTACAGACAAGTGCCCTTCCTTACCCGGACTTAAATCTATATATCAAGGGGCTGAGGGAGTCACTGAATAGCTCTGTTAAATAAACCAAATGAGGCCGCATGGACCTAGACCATATCAATAGGGAATGCAAGGGACATCTCAGGCATACTACAACCCCAACCAAGTCACTTCCATACCTTCTTGGGCCCCCCCCGCTCATCCTTCCTGGTCCACACCTCCTCCTTGGTCCTTCACATCTCCATATCATGCTCAACCAGCCACCCATTCATTTTAATCCTATGCTCAACCGCAGCCTCAGTGGAATGCATCTCATCAGGGGTGGAGGCCCCAATACAACTCTCCTCCCGCTCTTTTGCCTCCACCACCTGCCCAACCACAACTGCTACCTCCTGCCCCTCCAAAGCAACCCGAAATGCTTGCCCAGCCAAATCCAAACCCAAACAACAGACATGCTCAACAAGTGTATAGTGGGGAACCATCATGCCCAACGTATGTTGTGGAGATTCAGGAAATTAACCTGTGATCTGTCAAAGTTCTCCCAGATAGCTAGCCTCCACTTAGGAAGGTTGAGGAAGATAAAGAAGAAAGAGAACCTAAAACAAATCCACCCTTTCCTGAGAGACTATCCATGACAGTCCAGCCTACCCCAAAAGAAACTAAACTCCTAAGAGACTTGAAACATTTATGTGTGAAGATACCACTTATCCAAACCATAAAATATGTGCCTATCTACAATAGGTTGATCAAAGAGAAGTGATTTAGGCATCGAGGAAGGCACAATAGAGATGCCCCAACCATCAATTTCATAGGACAACTATCTAACCTGATGTTCGAGCAGGTAATCTGTCCAAAATATCTAGACCCTCGAAGCCCAGTAGTTGGTGTCCACATCAATGGCACCATGATCCACACACCTTGATTGATCTAGGAGCTGCCATTAATGTGATGACAAAGGACACAATGCTCAAACTCAACCTCCAGGGCTCCTTGAGGAAGACCATGACCGTGCTGCAGCTAGCAAACCACTCCACCGTGACCCCTGAGGGGATTGTGGAAGATGTGACGGTCTCCATTGATTCTTGGGAGTACCTTGCTGATTTCTTAGTTCTCCAGCCAAAGGCAAAGCTCAATGGGTATCCTCTCATTCTGGGAAGACCCTTGTTGGCTACTGTCGATGCCTACATCAACTGTCGAGCTAGGAACACGACCATAAAGAATGGGCATATGTCCAAGCAGTTAATCCTATATCCTCCTGCCCAACCCTTGCTAGAACATGATCTACCTCTCTGGTTGGAGGAGGAAGAAGAGGATGAATTCTATTCTACACCACTTTGTGCATTAGAAATCTCCATCGGTGGAAAACCACAAGATGAGGATGGTATGATAGAAAATCTGATTCAAAATCTACCTCGCATTGTATCGCCATTAGAGGACATAGTAAGAGAAACCCAAAACAACACCTCAATTGATCTCTGTGTGGTCGACTCCACTTCTCTCTGTGTTAAGAATATAGAGTTCAGCCAAGAAAGAACCTTGAAAATCAATCCATCCCTATCCACTTCCCAGGAGAAGGAACTGTGTAGCCTACTGAGAAAACACCTAGATGCCTTCGCTTGGAGTTATAAGGAGATGAAGAGAGTGCACCCTTCAGTATGCACTCATCATATATACATCAAGGAGGGTTGCAAGCCAGTCAAGCAACCTCAAAGGAGGATGAATCCAACACTTAAAGATATTGTTAAGGAAGAACTACAGAAATTGCTTGATGCAAGATTCATCTATCCCATCTCTAACAGTGAATGGGTCTCTCCTTTGGTACTAGTGCCAAAGAAAAATGGTAAGTGGAGAATCTGTGTCGACTATCGAGAATTGAACAAAGACACTAAAAAGGACTATTTTCCTTTACCTTTCATAGATCAAGTGTTAGATGGTCTCGCAAGGAAAAAAAATTTCTCTTTCCTAGATGGGTTTAGCAGGTACAACCAGATTCAAATCAGCTCGAAAGACCAAGATCAGACCACTTTCATTTGTCCTTGGGGTACCTTTGCATACCGGGTCCTTCCTTTTGGTTTGTGTAATACTCCAACCACTTTCCAAAGAGCGGTGCTGAGTATATTTTCTAAATTAGTTCATGATGCAGTAGAGATATACATGGATGACTTTAATCCTTATGGCTCTGACTTTCAGGAAGCTTTATCTAACCTAGGAAAAGTTCTAGACAAGTGTATTGAGATGAACCTATCCCTCAATCCGGAAAAATGTGAATTTTTTATGACTGAAGGGATCGTGCTAGGTCATGCAATATCTCAACAAGGACTGTAGGTGGACCCCAAAAAAATTGCCATCACCCAAAGGGTCCCACCACCTCAAAAAGTGAGAGATGTCAAAAGTTTCCTAGGCTTAGCTAGGTATTACTGGAGATTCATTGAAGATTTCAGCAAGCTAGCCTCTCCTTTGTTTGGCCTCTTAGGTAAAGATGTCGAGTTCATATGGTCATAAAACTGTGAAGAAGCCCTACATACCTTGAAGAGAAAGATCGTGACTGCCCCAATTCTGAGAGGCCCAAACTGGGCCCTACCTTTCCACATTCACACAGATGCCTCGAACAAAGCAATAGGAGCAGCCTTAGGACAAATTGATGAAAATTTACTGTATGCCATATAGTTTATATGCAAAAACTTGTTAAAGGCAGAGTTAAACTATACAATCACCGAGAAGAAACTCCTAGTTCTCGTGCATTCCTTAAACAAATTCAGACATTATATCACAGGCTATCAAACTTTTGTGCACATTGATCATGCTGCAATTAAATATTTAATGAACAAACCAGATGTAAATGCTCGCATTTTTAGATGGTTGCTTTTACTGCAGCAGTTTGATTTGACCATTATTGATAAGCCTGGTAAAGAAAATGTTGTTGTTGACCTTTTGTCTAGAGTCAATTTGCCTGCAAGTGGAGAAGGAATGGTGGATGACCAAATGCCAGATGAACATTTCTTTGCTATCTCAGTACTCTCTCCATGGTTTGCCAATATAGCGAACTACTTGGTTTCAGCACAGTTCCCACCATGCCTATCCTCAAAAGAGAAGAGAAAGATATTAAGGAAAAGTGCCCCTTTCACCTAGATTGGGGGAAATCTCTTCAAACTTGGCCTAGATCAGATCTTGAGAAGATGTGTCAGGGAGGAGGAAGTCTTTGACATCCTCCTGACCTGTCATGACGGGCCTTGTGGAGGTCATTTTTCAAAAAAAGTAACTGCCTTCAAGATATTGCAAGCAGGCTACTACTAGCCCACTCTTCATCAGGATGTGAGGAGATATACTAGCAAGTGTGATCGGTGTCAAAGGATGGGGAAACTTACTCCAAAGGATGAGATGCCCATGCAACCTCAAGTGACCTTTGAGCCATCGAGAAGTGGGGCATGGACTTTGTGGGGCCTATCATCCCTCCTTCAAAGCAGAAACAATACATCATTGTGTGCATCGATTACTTGACAAAATGGGTAGAGACAAAAGCAATTAAAGCAGTGATAAAGGAAAAAGTAGCTGAGTTTTTTAGAGAAAACATATTCTACAAGTTCGGGTATCCAAGAGAGTTGGTCACAGATCAAGGTAGTCATTTTACTTCCAATTTGATTGAAGGCCTGCTCACACATCATAGAATCAATCACAGGACTTCAACCCCTTACCATCCACAAACCAATGGGCAGGTGGAGGTCACTAACCAAGCATTGGAAGGGATCCTGACAAAGGTAGTGAACAGCAGCAGAAAAGACTGGGCGGACAGATTAGTTGAGGCCACTTGGGCCTACAATACAACATGGAAGACCACCACAAGATTCACACCCTATGAGTTGGTCTATGGGAAGAAGGCTTTGTTGTCAATAGAATTTGAATTCAATACCATAAGGATGGAAGCTCAGCTGGACCTAGACCTCAGCCATGCACAGAAAGAAAGATTACTTCAGCTCAATGGATTGGATGAACATAGAATGCAAGCCCTTCTCCATACAGAGGTAGTTCAGCTTTAGATAAAGATATGGCATGAAAAAAATATCAATGAGAAGCAATTCCAAGAGGGAGATTGGGCACTATTCTATGATTCAAGATACAAATATTTCAGGGGCAAGATAAGGACAAGATGGCTAGGACCCTACACTATCGAGAAATACAATGAAAATGGTTCAGTTTTGATCAGAACTGTTGATGATGAATCCATTCCCATGCTTGTCAATGGACACCGGTTGAAAGTATACAAGAAACCCCTCTCCAAGCGAGAGTTCATTGAAGATATGAATAAGACAATGATGGTAGTGGAGCATGTCTTAGACTCCGCTTCACCCGCTCACTGAATAAAAATAAAAATAAAAATAAAAAAATAAGGACTCATGTGAAAACATCCATGAGGCGCTTGAGTCCCATCACTGAGTTGAAAACCTCTTCTGAGGCGGCCTAGTGATGTCAAAAAAATAGGGGGGGTGGAGGGGGAAGGAAAAGAATAAGATCCCTAGGTGAAAACCTCCCTTGGAGGTGCCCAGGGCAAGCAATTAAGGTGAAAACATCCCTGAGGTGCCCTAGTTGCTTTCAAAAAAAAAAGGAAAAAGAAAAATGAATTTTTATTTGCATTGCAGGTTTGTAGGAGGACTACAGGAAGCAGCAGAAGGTGCTAAGGGAGCCTTGAAACCAACACCAGCACCTATCCTACCATCCAACACCTTTATCCATCATCCTTGACATTTCTTTCACCTCACTGTGCTTCTTTTTCAAGAACTGTGTTTTCTACAGGAGGCTCTGTATTTTCTACAAGAGGCTCCTCTAGGAATTACAGAGAGCTAGAAATGGGTATAAAAGGCAATTTAAGGGATAGGAAAGCTTCATAAAAGAACCTATAAACCCTCCTACAGTCTTCAAACATCCTTTCCATCATTTTCGAGCCTGCATCACACCCCAAGCATCATTTTTCTTCTTGTCCAAGAAAAACACAAAAAAAAACAAATTTTCAAGAAAAGAAAAAAAACACAAAAAATAAGAGAGGAAACAGCACCATCCACCTCACCTGAAGCCTACCTATTACCTCTCCATCTCTATCTACATCTCTCGCATCATCCTCACAGCTCCAAGCATAGAAAGAAGTTGTAATTTCAAGGGGAGAAGCAGCTACAGGAGCTCATGTAGGAATTCTTGTAGTAGTTGATCCCATTAAAATCCAGCATCAGCAGCAAGAGAGTGCAAACATGAAGGTTGAAGAAGAAACTTGAAGCTCAGATCTAGCCAGAGAAGAACCTACACAAGACACAGCCACACATTAGCAAGCAAATAACATGCATGAAAAGAAACAAAGGCATGCAGCAAAGAGAGAGAGCCACAGCACCTCACAACAAATACATTCGGATCTCAAGTAAGTAACTAACCCGCTCCTTTGTTTGCATTTGTGTAATTAGAAGGCATGCAAAGATAACGATATGGTTGAGGTTGAACGAGGGAAAGGTGGTCAGTTAACTCGGCCACCTTCATCTAGTTGACTCCACTCATCCGAAGATGTCACCCACACGTGCGCACAGTCAACTCAAGAAAGATGTCAAGGACAGGTAGTGGAGGAAGTGTGAACTCCGATGCAATCATGAGGGATGATTACGAGGAGGGGCCATGATGACAAGGTAGGTGGGGACCAACGGTCTGAATATAGCCAATGTATACTTCACCAGCTTACCCTCCATCACCGGAAATATCCATAAAGGGCAATAAGTACTCCTTTATGAGCACTCTCACCACCTTTTCCTTCATTATCTCCTCAAAACTCAGCTACAATAGTTTCTCCGTGCCTCCACAACCTCGTAACCATCATTCTCCATTGATCTCTCCCATATTCCTACTCTCGGTGTTTTCTACAGGAGCACCTACAAGGATTCTACAGGAGGGAAAACAGGCTTCTACAGGAGGGGCAGTGAGTTGTTTGAAGAGAGAAAACACGGCTTTTAGCACAATTTTCGATCTGAGGTAGGTTCCATGCATGCCCCCATTGAATATCAATATAGGCAAGCAGTTGTTTAAATTTGAGGAGAAAATAAAGCCTTTAGGAGGAAATACATAATTTATTATTATTATTATTATTATTATTATTATTATATTATATATATATATATATATATATATATATATATATATATATATATATATATATATATATATATATATATATATTTTTAAACACAGTCTCCTCCATTTCTTTGTTTTCTTCAAAAATTGTTGTCTCCATTTCCACATTTGGTTTCCCAAAGGAGTATAAACAAAATGACAAGAGGATTTATGAGGAAGGAGCCCACCAACTCCTCCAGGCTCCATGCACATCCCTAAGTAGTGGACATCTTCACAAGGGCAAGTTGGATGAACTTTTTTGAGAAATTTTGAGGGTTTGATGAGGAGATTGCCCAAGAATTTGCCCACTCTTTGGCCCCTCACCCAAGAACACATGCCACTGTCACCTTTAGAGGTCTTTCCATGGAGATAAACCCTGAATTTATCAGTAGAGTCACTACCCTTCCTATTGGGTTGCCTTGGAGTAAGGTTGAGAAACCAATTGGCCAGGCTACCAGAATAACTTTTTCCAAAACAATGAAACCCATGTAGAGGATAAAAATGGAATTAGAAGGGCTAGCATACCATATCTTTTGGATTAAGTTAGTTATCAAAAAATCAAATACATTTCCTGTGAGGTGAGGTACATCATTGTCTATGGTTATCACTTTAGAATCCTCCATGAATTAAGGTATGGGATGGACACTCCAGCACCTCAGAAGCTCAGCATTCCCTACTTCCTCTTGCAGTCCCTCATTGACTCCAGCACTAAGGTTCAAGCAGGAAATTCAGAGCAGCTAGCTCACCATGGGTTAATCAAAATTTTAGTGGAAGAAGCCCTCCATACATTTACACTCCCTATAGCATGGGAAATCTTCTGAAACATGACATTTGAGGATGACATAAAGAACCTAACCTATGATATCAGTCCTTCTAGTAGTGAGGAGGAAGAGCAGTAAGGGGGAGAAGGTGAAGCAACTGGTCTCTTAGTAGAACAATAAGGGAAGGAGGAAGAAACTAAGATAGAGGAGGAGAAAGCTGAGGAAATACAGCAAGAAGAAACAGAGCAAACAAAGACAGAGAAAGAGACAGAAGGAAGAGAGAAAGAGGCAGAAAAGATAGAACAAGGTGAAGTGTCCCCTGAGAATCTGGAAAAAGAGGTAGCAGCTACTCTCACTGCCCTCAGTACACCAATCAATCCAAAACAAAAGAGGAAAAGGTAGGCCTCCATGTATTTCAGGGCTAGGAAGACCACAAGACTCAAAATAGGGAAACCTCAACCCTCTTCAAAAGTGCCAATTACAATTGAAGATTCACCCTCTACCTAAGGAAAAGAATCCCCTTCCAAGGCACCTATCACATATGAAAGGGGGACTCCTAAATCTCCCACATGGAAAGAAAAGGTAGAACTACAGGACCCAAAAAACAGTCCTACAGGAGGCTCAAACAGTTCTACAAGAGACCCAGGAGCTTGAGAAAGAAATGGAAGGACAACCACAGGTAAAGGAGGAAGAAACAGAGCTACAAGAACCTGATCCCCAACCCAGTCTTGCCTCCTACTACAACCTTCTGGAGGGAGGAAGAGTAATTCCACAAAAATTTGCAATTTCACTGTTCTTTGAATTAGGGAAAGAGAGAATAAGAACACATAGGTGGATGTAAATAGCCAAATCCAAAGGAGTTGAGGATATTGTCCATATGGAGAACAAACTCAGAGAAATAGGTAGAGAGTTGAGTGCTATCAGACATAGGGAAGCAATTACAAGAAGCCACCTTGAAATTGAAAATGAATTGCTAAGGAGGCAGCTGCAAGAGAAAGAGACCCAGCTGGCATGCATGGTCAGCTTATCCATGGAGGCATTACAGTGTAGAACACCAACAAAATCCTATGGCCTATCTCTCAAGGACCAATGGTTGCAATTTCAGATAGAGACTTTCGCAAAAAGAGGTATGATTCCTTTCCATGATTACAAAAAGTTTATGGACTTGTGTGACCAAAGCACATCAAAGGATAAGGCAAAGATGGCAGAATTCTACCTACATAACATGGCCCTCACAGACATGAATGTGTGGGACCCCAATGGTAGGCTAGGGAGCCTGCAATTAATGGCCATGGCCTCATGGATGAACCATGAAGAGTTGAGGACAACAGAAATAAGAAGGTTGATGATAAAAGAGTCGAATGAACCATTAATGATCATAGCTGAGCCATCAGATCCCATGGAATTCATCAACACACATAACCTGCTTGTCAATAATCCTCAGATTTCCCCTAGATATATAAGTGATCAAGCACAAGCCATTGCACACTTTGAGGATATGCAAAGGCTACTTAGGGATGAATGTGTGCATGCATGCATGAGGAGATGGAACACCTTACCACACAGTCTACAGATCAGGGAATATCATTCCCCTATGAGGATGAAGAAGGCATTAAAAAGAGTGCCAATGTACAAGCACTCCATGCAGAGGCTAAAGGTCAGCGTGATTGGCCTCAAATTGAGTCCCCCATTGCTGCTAGGCATGCTGGAAGGCATAAGAGAAGAAGAAGAGGAGGAGTAGTGGGAAGAGATAGAAAGGAAGGCAGGATTCTATGAAAAGGAAGAGGAGGCCACATCAGAGGCTTGGGATTCTAGGGAGGCCACCAGGGCCATAAAAGATGAGCAGATGGACTAAGTTGCTCAGAGGATGAGCAACACTTTCAATAGGGGGTGATGATGAGCCTCATAAATGGATAATTATATGGGCTCATTTTACCTTCTAACCTAGTCAAATCAACCATTCTCTTAGCTTATTGTATGGTTTTCTAATTATATTTATACTTATGGAGTGAGTTGAGTTAGTTATGATGCCATGTGGTCTAACTTGTGTTTAATGAAGATTATTGACGAATTTTAAGGTTAAAGTCAAAGATCAAATGGACAAATGGTAGAAATAACTCAGAGTGGAAAAAGGAGAGGACTTATAGGAGGGAATCCACCTCATTTATTACTCCTCACTTTGAATTCCCCTTCATTCAGCTCGGAGTACAAGCAACCAAATCATGCACTAGAAGGCAGCCGAGCAAGTGGAGGATCACTAATGATTATCTCGAGTTTTGGGAGCCAAGCCTCCCTGATTTTAAGGAAGTTGTTGATAGCTTCATTTATATAAGTAGAGAGGCCTAGGGCCTCAATAGGGTCAGATTTTTTTTGTATTTTTGCTTATGTAAACTCTACTCCAACTTCGAGCTTATTATTTTGTGATAGTTTCATGTAATCTTGTTATTGTTTTGGAAATAAAGATGGAATAATTTTTGAGCTAGCACTGAGTTACCTTAGAGGGCTGAAGCTCTTGAGTTAGGGCCCAATCCAAGCAGCCAAGCTCCTCTGTACTTGTATTTTTATGTTTTATTCCATTTTGTAGATTAGGTTGCTATTAGTTGTATTTCTTTTATGTTTAAGAATAGGTTGCTTTTGATGATTCGCTTCCATTTGTACTTTCGATAGTAGGTTAAGCAGTGATAAAGAAAATATTCAAAAGGCTAGCAACAGTGCCTTGGCCACTCTTCCTCCCTTTGGGACCATGATTTGAGGCAAATACCCTCTTGTTGCCCCAAAAACATAGATTTTCCTCATTCATAGGACTTCTAGTGTTTGCAGCTTTTTAGTAGGTTAATAGTCTAGTTTTGCTTGGCTTCAGATATTTTTCATCATGCTCACTTCTTTATTTACAATAGTCTTCTTTCATGCTTTCCTTTCTTGTAGCAGTTATCAGCATTTCCTTCCATAGATCATAGTTTAGAATATTTTGATGCAAAACTTTGTTTTCCTATATGCACTCATTTCATTGCTTGCTTGATTTCCTTGGTTGATTGTCATTTTTTTTATGTAGCAATTATCTTCTAGCAACGGGCCAGCCTATCAGCCATCCCATCTTCCATCTGATCCATGCCCTATAGGTCGCCCAATTCTCCCCTCAATTCTGCCTTAGTTTCCTGCATTTTCCATAGAATTTCTTCCTCTCCTTGAGCAAATCCAATCATCTTTCTCTCTCCTAATGATTCTTGGTAGACCCTAGGTACCCTAACACTTCATTCCAACCTTAATCCACCTCTTTCACCCACTCTCATACCCTCATAACAGTGAAAAATACTCTCGGCCTCCTCCTGTAGGCCTCTTGTAGAACGTTGTTTTCCTCCTGTAGATTTCCTGTGTCCTCCTGTAGATTTTCCTGTAGGCTTTCTTTTGAAGGCTGAGTGTGGGAAAAGCCTCTAGAAGGCCACTTGAGACCTCCTAGGACCCATCCACACCATCCTACATCCTCTCAAGTCCCAAAACCACCCTCCCACGCCACCTATTCGCTGCCACATTCACACACAATATATTATATGCATGTCAAATTCACATAAAAATACATAGAAATCCAAAAAGATGTTTTTTCTTATTTACTTCCAGAAATAGCTTAGCTAGATGTTGTTTACTTCCTTGAGTAGGTAATGGCATTCCTTTCATGGTTTTCATAGTGCTTTCTGCAAAATTTGGATTAGTTGGTTAATTTGGGTTTACTAGTTTTTCTTTACACTTAAAATTTTCTCCTTTCTGCAGTTAGAGTAGCATCTGTAGAGTAGTCTTTCTCTCCTTTCATTACATATAGAGCTCCTTCTGGAATCCATAGAAGTTGGCTTGAGCTCCTAGTGATCTTGTGTCGACTGACCAAGTGACAACCTGTAGTAAGAACTAGTACTTATGCATACAGCACCATCGCTTCCAAGTTTGTTACGAATTACCAGGTTGATAAGAGTAAAGTAGGCAACCCAAGGGTTGCAGCATTATTGCTACAATACTAGTGCTTACCACTATCCACCGCGGCATGGGCCATTTATGACCCTCACAATGAGTTGATTGATCTTCAAGGTATTTTTTTAGGTCGCACGACTAATAACATTGTTGAATACAGTGCAGTCATCGAACTCTTGTCAAAAACCATTTCTCTTGACATTCAAGAGTTGGTTGTCAACCTGGATTCATAGCTTGTTGTCCTTCATCTCAATGGGAAATATTCCTTCAGAAACCCTCAGATATTGAGAATGTATCTATGTATTCGTCTACTTGAAAGGAATTTTGATTACATTACATATCATCATATTCCTAGACACATGAATACACTGACAGATGCATTAGCTAATTATGTGTTAGATAGACATTTACGAAACATTTGAAAAGCAAAAACAAATCATTTATACCATAGTAAGCAAGAAAATATAGCATATATATGTGTGTGTGTGTGTGTGTGTGTGTGTGTGTGTGTGTGTGTGTGTGGTGATAGTGTTTGATACATAAAAACCCCAAAAAATAATATGTGTGTTCAAATAACATCGGTGACTCGTAGGCCTCATATATTCGTGGCACGTAGGCCTAAAAAATGTAAAATGTTGGACCTAGGAATTAATCAACATGGTGGTCGTGATAGCATGAAACTGCTCATGCAACACGAGTCAGCAATCAGCGGATCCAGCCTAATACTCCCATTGTGTATCTCTGGTACTGGCGAGGGATGTCTCCCACCAAAGCATACTCTGGGATACCACGAGTCAACCCCTCAAGATTCCTCCCAATCTCCTCCTTTTTGTCACTCCCATCCTGCTAAGGAGCGACATCAAACATGCAAGTGACGCATCTAGCTATCAGGGACATCCCAGCAGGATGCTCTGGTCCAACATCTGCATTGATAAAAAAAAATGTTAGAAACACATATATATCAAAAACAATTAAAAAATCACAAAATTAAAAATTTATTTTTTACATTTGTCGTCGAAATCCTCCCCATCTGGCAGCGACATGTCTGGGTCTCCGCAGAATTCGGTACCACTGTATGGTCAATCCTCCACAACAATTAGTTGTCGTCGTAGCCATGAAAAGAAGGCGAGCCTGTAAGACATATGCTAGCCCCCAATGAAATGACTCCAATGGGCCATCCATGGGTCTCGTGGCATCGACAGATCTACCTCAGTCAGCTGGTACTAGAACAGGGCACCCGTTCCAAGAAAAAGGTCACTAGTATAGATTCGAAGCAAAATTGTTTTAGATTCCCCGCCTTAGCTTTTGTCAATTGGTGTTTTATGTTGATCTTCATGGCTTCCACCCAATTGAAGATCGTTGGTGTTGTGTAGTCAATAGTGTATAGAAATTTTGACTTGTTAGTCTCGTGCATTGCTTGGGACCCCACCACTCTGTTGATAGTCAACAATAGCACTCTCAGTGTCAGATCTTGCACAATGGCAATCTCAATCTTGCTTCTCTTGGATTTGAGGGCTTCAGGGCAATGTTCGGTAAGTAGCATGGATATTCTTGCCCCAATCGGTCGTGACCCATATAGGTTGATTGGTTCCCCCCTCTGGGACATTACTATCATGAAATATATGTCTAAAGTTTCTAACTCCAGTTCCTAGTGACCAATGATTAATATCTCTCGATTTATGTCCCAGAGACTAATCAGGTATCAAAGTAGCTCAAGTTGAGCCGGCATCCCTAGTGTGAGAAAGAACTTGAGGAGCCCACAGTTCCTCAAAGTGTTTAGGAAATTTGGATCATTCAATGCCTAAGTGTCCACATCTTCGTGCTCATGTTCTTTCCAGTCTACCATTTTCGAAGATTCCTTCCTACAAAAACCATGTATTCAAGTCAATAATCATTTTCAGCCAGTAAAATTTGGATTTCAACAGTGGTTTTGAGAGGAAAATGGTTTTTTCCTTGTTCATGGCATCGGCATGCTTGTTTTAAAAACAATTGCACCGATGGCACGATTGGGGTTTTGATTACCCTCGGCCAGCGTGATTTCGTGCCTGGAACTCACGCTGACCAAGGGCAAATTTTTTTCCAAAACCTCCCTCAAAAATCCAAAAAATGGATGAAAAAAGAATAAATAGTATGAAAATGGATCTTAGGGCCTTGACTCTTACCTGCAACTGGTGGCTCAACGAATGACTTCTCGGATCTCCTACAATCTGCTCTAGAACAACTAGGGAAAAAGTGGGTGAAAAGTTTTTCACATCAAGGTAAAATGGTAAATGGTAAAAAAATATTTACTTTTCGCTCCTTTTATTTAGTTTTTCATGAAATGTTAGGGTTTTTTAAGTATTTTGACCTATTTTGCCTCAAGAACTGGATAATGCACTTTACCCTTTTTGCACAGAAACAGGTGATGGATGTTCGACAATGGTGCCAAGTCACATTTCAACTCTTTTCTCGACTGGTAAAACTCAAACGAAAAGATTGTCGAGTATTTTTCCCTTTTGACTCGCAAAAGAGAATAAAATGGGGGGTTCCCTTTCAAATTCTTTTCCAACCCTTTAAACACGAAAAGATATCCGAACCCTTATCGTTTCGAACTCGTTAACGTATGTGAAACGTCATACGCCCAGTATACGTTTACCCCTTTCTCGGGCTAGGATGCACTATTTACGAAAAAGGTACTCCTTGACTGAAATGGTCAAGCAGTTCTCTCAAGTATCATTTTCTACCTTTTCGGGATCGAGAGACACAAATGTACGAAAAGGGACCATGTGGAGTTTTATTTTCCTTGTCTTTTTCAAACTCTCTGAACATGAAAAAGATACTGAGTTACACTTTTGTTGGACTCCTTAAAATATTAAATGACATCAGACTCGTCACCGTGACGAACATGAGCATCTCTTTCCTAGGGCTCGTTAAACTTACTACGTCGGATTCATCCAAAGGATGAACTTACAGTGCAAGCACATGCTATCCCCTTCAATCTTATGATTAAAAAATAATTGGAGTACCTGCCAAGAACGGTGGGGGGAATTTTGGAAATCTAATCAGTTGTGTTTCCAGCTCATTCTTGAACATGACACTTTCTGCTTCTTGTCAGGATGGGATATCCTCCCTTTTTCATTGGCCTTCTTGGGTTGGGACGTTCATTTTTGCCTTCCATTTGTTCCCTGCCACGTCATCATGACCACTGATCCTATGGATCCAAAAGCTGCCAAACTTCCAGTCGTGTTGCCGATATGTTCAAGAGTTGTCCTTCTATAGTTACACTTACTCCTGATTCTCTGTATCATCCAAAATCATTTTGCATCCTTTTGTCTCATGTCGATGATGTGGGATACATTATGGCCCTCCTTTGACACAGTCGCTTCCTGTCGACTTCAGCTCATTATCGAGGAAGTTGACTGAGAGACTCCCTTCCAGTACATTAGATATTGCATGCCCTAATGGCAAGTTCTTCGTACTCGACGACAAGTTCACATCATTAGCTTTTGATCGGGTGATTTCACAGGTTTTCAACTACAGTTCCCTTATTCGCATTTTGTAAACTATGTTGATAGTACCTTGAGGACCATTGTCATGATTGGTGGTTTCTCTCGTGCTTGTTAACAGTTTACATCATTGGCTGGTAATCAAGTGATTTTCTAGGATGTTTGACATCAACACATTTATTCACATGTTAGAATTTGTACTTTGATCGGGTCATGTTGGAGCCCAAGACCCTGGGCTCAAATCACAAAAGTCCATGTTGAAAAGTGGCGTGACATGATTATGTTGATATACATGTATCTTTCAGATGGATAGTTGCGACCATACCATGAGTTATCATATGTGATCCTTCTCGTTATTGGATGGTTGTGACCATACCCTAGTTTCGATATGATCCTGTTTATTGGATAGTTGTGCCCATGCCTAGATCCATTTACATGATCATTCTTTGGATGCTTGTGTCCATGCCACGATTCGTGTATCATTTGGCAAAATTTTTAGTTATGTATATGTATCTGTACTTGCTTGTAGGTTTTCTGATGACAGACTCCATTCCCCGCACTAATTCATAAAGCATTTCATCCCTCACTCTAGTTCGGCCTTCATGCTTTAGGGGGAATTTGTTACACGCATTTTGTCACCGTCCCTATACTCCCTGTTCCATGATCCTAGAGGACCTCTACAGTGAACCCTACATGCTTTCCCTTCATGAAGAAATTCCCATTGTGTCCCTCTTCATGAACAGAACAATTCCTTTTTGCACCATGTCCAACCAATCTTTTGTTTTTCCCTGTTTACAACACTGACACTAATGACCCTTGTCCTCCTTGGGCTGATATGCATGGAATAACACTGTCCCTAGCACCAACTGAAGCGACTGAGCTTTGTTTCAGTCGCACCGATCCTCTTTTGGAAAGTTTTTTAAATAAGAAGCTGAAGCTTCCAACTCTAGAAGCTTCGTAACAGAAGTTTGGTAAATGGTTATGCAATATGGAGTCGAGGATGTCAGTTTGGGCTCTTTTCCCCTATAAAGATGAGTCATCTTAACCCTCCACGTTTTTCCTCTAGATTCAGGATTAGGTCAAAGTCTCCTCCTAAGATCCACTGTGATAAAGCAAGAATGGTTCGTAGGGACTCAACCTCTTTGAGAGAAAGCTCCTTTGCTTGTAGAGTGGAAGGTCTATAGTCTACTCTCAGGCTAAACCAATTTTTCAGATCCAACGGGCCAAAAGTTTCTTGATAGAGTATCACGAGAGCCAATCTAGTCCTTGAAGATTACTTGAGAGGGGATCCATAGCACCGCAGTTCCCCTAGACGTACCCATGGTGTCTATCATCGTGACTTCACTATTCTTCCAACAGTACTGACTAGCCTCTAATAACTTCTTTATAGTCATTTTAGTTTTCTGTAAAATCACAATATCCGGTTTAACTTTAATTATCTTTGATTTCAGAGATTATATCTTACCTTTGTTATTGAAGCCCCAAACATTCCAAGAAATAATTTTCATTGAGAAGATGGGACGAATCTAGGAAAATAATCCATCAGTTGACCCATTTGAACTAAATTCAGGAGAAGTTCACCCGCTTCCCTAATTACTTCTCTTATAGTCTTCCTACCATTTTTTTTCGATCAAGAAATCTTGGATCTGGTATTGTAAGAGCCAACATTCCTCCTTCCCTACTGGAGTTGGGAGGTTTGGGATCTGCCTCTTGTTTACCCATTTTGGCACTTGATTGGTTGAAGATGTTCCCAAAGTAAGAAAACTAGTTAGTGGGGATACCTTTGATGTTACCTTTGAGCCATCCTCTGAAAATATCAAGAATTTTCCTCTCTTTTGGTCCAAGTCTATTGTTTTTGTCCTCCATCTTCATAACTTTGCTCATGTTATTGAGAATCTCCTTCAGCCTGCGATTGCCCTCTGCAATTTCTGTAAGTATGAAAATTCCTGGAAGATGTACCAAAAACCCTCACTTAAGTCACTAGGTGACAAGTGACCCTAACAACAAGTTGATGGTTGTTTTCATTCTATATCTACAACACAAATGGAAAATCTGCAGTAAAATAAAACCAAATCCAAAACAAACAACAACAAAATGATATATCCAGAATAATAACCCAGTGGAAAGATGATTTTAAACAAATAAATCTTTATTGATAACACCTAGTGAATGAGATATACAGATTGGTCTGTAATTCCCCCTCTGTGGGATGGGTCCCTTGATATCCTTGATGCTTCACAAATAGATTCTCTCTCTTAATTGCGTGAAAAACCCAAACAAATTGAAGAACTCAAGTGGGAGCTCAAGAAAAAATAACGATAATATTGACGATGATAATGATCATGGTGAAGAATGAATGAAAAACCCTCCTTTATATAGCAAAGTACGGAGAATACTAAAATAATATTGACCAAATTAAGATTTAACTATTTCGAATACTTTATTATATTTATTGGAGAGGGAAAAGGAATTTAAAATGGTTAAATTCCTTTATTTAGAAATAATTAACAAATAAAATGATTTATTAACGATTTCGCGAGAAACAAGAAAGGTGTGAAATCAAAATGATTATTAAGTAGTGATTTAATAATTATTCTAATAACATAAATAAGGAAATTAAAATAAATAATGATTTATTTAAATATTCCTAAGGCATTTAGTCAAATGGGACGAGGAATAGTTATTAAATAATGATTTAATAATAATTCTTAGAGAAAATTAAATAAATAATGATTTATCTAATTATTTTCTTGGGGTTTTTTATTTAAATCATAAAATAATTTAATAAAAGTGGTTTACTAAAGTATTTTCCGTAGTGAAAGTGATTTTACTATGGTAAAATTAAATTTGCATGGTGTATTTCGATCCACCTAGTTAGAAATGGCTAGGTGATCATTTTTTGGTGATAAGAAATTTCCCCTGCACATATGAGTGTTAGGAGAAAATAATATGACCGAAATGCATTGTAGATTACACTTCCACAAGACACCAAAAGGGGAGTCATATAAAGAGAGATAAATATGAAGCAAGTCAAGGATGGACAAATAATGGAAGAGGCGAGACCTATGATACTGATAGAAGTCTCCTTTTATGCGGTAGTACATGATCTCAAATGAGGCAGGGGAGGCATACCCATACCCACTGAGATAACTGAGTACAAAGAATAATGGTGATCACATCAATGTGGGACTGAGCTATTAAGTAAATGATACATGATACATGTTACACTAGCATCAATGGGCCAAAAAATAATACAATGGATCCCATATACATAATGTGCCTGGAAAAAACATAGGCCAAGACTAAATACAATAATATCTTAGTACATGAGATACAATGCCCCTCCAACTGAAATGGGGAGGGGGGGATCATAACCAAGGAAGCCTTGTTGAATAGGAAAGGGCTCCGAAAATCAGAATGGATCATCTGGAGGAGACATGCATGTTATGGCCATTGCAAGTGGTGAAAACTAAACCCATCAAATCAATGGAACTGCATCAGATATTGGATCAACATATGTGGTCATCCAGGCATGTGGGGGGCTACCTGAAGGGCCACCCCCTCACGAGGTCTGAAACATCTCACACACCTGGGAATCACTGGGACAATGGTTTGAATCACCGAACCGTCAAGCATACTAATCTCAATCGTGTGATAAGGAGTTGATGTCGAGCATGTGAAAAAAAACCAAGTCAAAGGGAAATAATGAGTCCCTTTGCCTAATTTGAACAAAGATGGAAGCTAAAACCAAGGTACAACGCCTTCTAGACTACTCTTCTGGAATAAATGCGCTGAAGTCAACAAAAGAGAACCCGCCAGAGTTGAGGCAATGAGGAATCCTCAACAAAGGCAGAGGGAACATAGCAGAGTGACTAATGGACTAACACCAGGGATGATGATGAAAGGAAACATGATGGATGGCGGACTGACGACTTCCCTTGTCAGAGCATAAAAAAAATGGTTGACCTGGCAACGACTGACCCGAATTGGAGGGGATGCTCAATGACTCAAACAGGGGTTCGGTAAAGACGAAGTAGAAGGATTGGAGGCAAAATATAAGTATAATGGAAGAAATGTGGTATGATGACAAGTGAAACATTGTAACGGGACGCAATGTGGACTCGGAACAAACTCCATAAGTAGAAGGGCGACACGTCTCAAATGCTCTGAACAAGGGTGACTCGATGATGCTATCACGTGGGGGAGGCCCATTGGGGACCATAAAAACATGAGTAAATGATGGTTAGTCATGAAGAAAATTGACACGAGAGTCAACCAGTGCAAAGGTAAAGTGGTACTAAAGAACGGGTAGCTCAAATGAAGATATTCGATTTTAAAGGGCAGAAAAAGTGAAACTTCATGGAAAAAATGACTTCCAGGTTAAGTATCAAATTACCAAAAAACAAGAGAGATCCATTATCAAACTCGGTGAGATCTTTCCAACAGTGTTGATTGTTCGTCAAACAAAGCTACAGTTTGGTCGTAGTGGGCAACGAAAAAAACTAGGGTTTTTCCTATCAAAGGGCTTCTCGCATCCAAATCTAATTCATTTGCATAGTGAGTTGTGCAGAATTTGGAGAGGAGGAGAAGGTCCTAAATCTTGTGGAGATCATAGTGCACAAACCAACCATCAGAATCAGGATCTGCAAGTTGGAGGTAGGTGTCCTAACCATACTCAAATTTCAGTGGCTTAGATTTTCAAATTAGGTCCTCAGTTTTTTCTGGGAGACCCCTAACTTCCCTTACAGTCATAGCACATTTTTTCGAGCCAAATTTGTGCTTTGGAGCACAAAAATGGGGCCCACAAGTGTGCTCAACATAGTTTTTGAGGGAAAAACTACTCTCTAGACTAAGAGGGTGGGAAAGACTTTGGTCTACTGGGAACTGAAGTTAAGTGTATCCATGATTGTCTTTAGCATTCTAAACTGAAAAAAATTAATGGTGTCTTGCAGGTATGGCAGAGTTAAAGATATCATGGCGAGAAAGAGAGTTTGATACTGTTTGTGCTGAGATTCAGGGGGATCAAGCAGTGAGAGGGATACTCACATGATGTGGTGTGCTAAAGTTCATGGAGAACCCACTAATGAGGGCTAGTGAGCCCTTGCTATTGAGGATAGTGAGATATTGGGATCTGAATCATGAGGTCTCTGTAGTGGAAGGGAATTGGATGAAGCTCGTGATCCAGGATATATACTTTTTGACTGGAATACCCCCCTTGGGATTGGTAGGGGAGATACATCTATTGTTGCCTCGTGTGAGGCATATTGAGGAGTTCGTTGAGCGTCATTGTAAATGGGGTATTCATGCAACAGGCAAGACTATCTAAATTGATGGCATGGAGAGATTGAAGACACGAGTTATATCTGTAGCTGTGTTGCGAATTTGTGGTAGCCATGCCTTACACAATATCACAGGAGGGTTGATGATATTGGTAGAGAGTGTTTTGGGAGGGACCTACTATGGGTGGGCCCAAATGTTTTTTTCGTTGTTGAAATGCCATTTGACATTATGTAGATGGGGAACCAATGATAATTTTTCATTAGGGACAGTCTTATGCTCACTCTTCCTTAAGAAGATCCCCACTATATGACCTCATGTTCATATCTGCGATGGAGGGCCACAGGAGCCCAGGATGCATTGTTGGAGGCACCTACTGAGACGAGGAGGTGGAGGGCGGGTCAGACAAGTGTTCTGACCTAAGTTTTTTGCTCATTGGGACCAGATGCCACTATACATCGATGACTATCCATATAGCAACATGAACTATCAAGGGGATACTGACTTACCACTTCCACCAGGACGAGCATGGGGCTCGGATTGTAAGTGAAAGTTGTTATATATTTGGTGCATTTATAGTTTAAGAAATATGTGTATATGGTGTTGATTTTTAAACTTTGTGTAATGCAGATATAACAGCGGTGAGGCCGAAAGGATATGCAGGACAAACTGCAGCACCTGGGGTTGCAGATCAGGGTGGAACTTCATCACGACAGAGGTTGAATGACAAGACTCTATTGGAGGACCTCCGACGCAGATACAACATACTACTAACTGGGGTGACAGAGTGCAGATGGCATGATCTAGAGGATCGATACACACATGAATGCATAGGTATTCCCCCAGAGTGGCGAGGAATCACACGACACCTTGCGATGGCCAGTCAAGTAGTACGGGATCTACGGGCTGGTGGGGTGGAGCCGTTGGCTCAGGGATCTCTAGATGAGAGTGATTAGGCATAGGGACATGTGGGTCCCCATTTTGGTTTTTTTATAACATGCTAGTGGGAATGTCGGATGTATTTAGAGTTATGGACTCAAAAGAACTTGTATGTTGATACATACATATACATATATATATATATATATATATCAAATATATATATAATATATATATATATATATATATATATATATATATATATATATATATATATTATATATATATATATATATAGTATATATATATATATATAATATATATATATATATATATTATGTATATGTATATGTATAATGATTATGCATATTTTTTGTGCGACGAATGTGGTTCGCCATTTGTTTTATGGATGTTTGCTTACATGTGATAAATGCCAATTTAGAATGTTATTAGAAATGGTATCTACATAGTGATTTTGGGCTCTAGGTACATAACTAAATGAAATGGATTCAAATTCACGCATCAATAGCTTAACTCATAAATATTTTCTAAATAGGATAGGATTATGCACATGATAATCGCCATTCAATTGCATCACAAGTAGCAAGGAGTCTAAACAAACATGAAGGTGAAGGATGCGATGATAAAGGGCATTGACTAACAAACCTATCACTGCATCATATTCGGCCTGGTTATTGGTGGTAGATCCAATGCAAACCTCATTGGAGTGGACTAACAAATGCATGGGGGTAAAAATGGCCCAAGCTGTCGAGGCAAGAATCCTGGTGAAGCGACTCGCAGCATCAACATAACCGATATAAGGTGTGGATGACGGGTCCATCTGAAAGATGCAAGAAGATAATGTATAAGAAACTGGGGGATGTGAGCTATCTAATTGCAAGAAGAAAGACAGAGATACACACACTTCAATGGGAAATGTTATGGGTAAAATTTCTTGAGGTAGAGTGCCTTTCGAGGATTAGGAAAGATTTAACCTTCTGGATCCTCCAAGAGGTATGCCCCTTTGTCCAAACACTTATTGATGATATAAGTCCCTAGCCATAAAGGTTCAAAATTTCCACGTCCCAGGACATCATGAGCTTGGTCATACACGAGAACAAGGTCACCCTCATAGAAGGTACGAGGGTGGAATTTGCACTCACACTGAGCTTTGGTATGTTTCTTTGTCACTGTAGTGGTTGGCAATGCAACATGGTGGCCTTCAAAAGTGCGCTCAAGCATGATGAGTCGTTGTTCTAAGGGTTGGGTGTCTAGGAGGAGTTCGATGGCAAGGTGAAGGCAAGGGATTTTACATTCGATTGGTAAATTTTCCTCCTCTCCAAAAACGAGATGGAAATAAGTGAACCCAGTGGTAGTCTTGACAGAAGTTCTATAGGCCCATAGTGCAAGGAAGAGCATTAAATGCTAGTTAGTATTATGATTATTCATCATGCGCTAAAACATAGTCTTAAGGATCTTGTTGACATCTTCAACTTGGTCATTTCCTTGGGGATAATAAGACGACAAATATTGGTGTTCAAAACCCAACTGAGAGGATAGCTTGCGCCATATCTCATCTTCAAAGTGTCGGCCATGGTCGGAGACAAATTGTTTTAGAACTCGAAATAGAGTGATAACATTGTTGAAAAAGAAAAGGGAAGAAGTAGTAGTGGTATTAGTGAATGTTGGCATGGCTTCTGCCCATTTGGTAAAATAATTAAAAACCACGATAATATAATTGTGGTTATTAGCGAATGGGGGTTGACACTCCATAAATTCAATAGCCCATTTACAGAAAGGACCGGCTACGACAACAGGATGGAGGGGAGCAGGTGGAGCTCTTGTCTTAGGGGTGTATAATTGACAATTGGGAGAGAAGGCCAAAAGTACCTAGCACGCATGATTTTCTAGGTAGTGGCCATTCCAGAGAGGTGGCCACCACAAGCGTTGCCATGGCAGGCATTGAGCACTTCTTCAGCTTCAAGATGGGTGAGACAATGACGAAGGATAGCCACGGCGATAGAAATCATCATCGATGAGAAGGTAGTGGGAGGTTTGATGTCAAATTCATTGTTGAGAATCACAATTGAGATGGGGGACGAATTTTTTGGTTCACAGATATGTGAGGATGTCGCCATACCATGGATCATCAAAGGTTATAGCGAACAAGTGTTTGTCTGGGAGATCGTCATTAACCGGTAAGTCAGGTGCACTGGTGGGAAATTTATAAATAATTTGGCAATGGCCAAATCTTTCTTACTTTTGGGGGTGACAAACTCAAGATTGTGTTCTTGAAGGATGACAATCCAATGGGCATGTTTCTCATCGATGATCCATCGACTAAGCAGGAAATTCATTGTGTTGGAGTTTCTTACTACTTTAGTGGTACGGGTGAGGATGTAATGGCAAAGTTTCTGGATGAAGAACATGACAGCCAGCACTATCTTTTATTTATGTGAATAGGACACAGGGGGTCCATTGAGGTTCTTATTGACATAATAGATGACATGTTCAACTCTTGTTGAATCTTCCTATATTAGGACACTAGCAACCGAATAAGTGAATGTAGAGATGTACAGGATGAAATCCCTTTCAAAGTTTGGTGGACTAATCAAGGGAGCAGAAGTTAGAGCACATTTTAGGGCATAGAAATACTACTGAGCTTGGTCATCCCATACAAATGGAATGTTTTATCTAAGGAGTCTGAGGAACCCATGAGCCATTGTGGCATAATCAGGGAAGAACCAACAAAGGAAGTTAGCCTTGCCTTGAAGGCTTTGTAGATGGCAAAGGGTATGAGGAGGGGAGTTCAAGGATGGCTTGAACTTTTAAAGGATCAAGAGTAATATCATCCTTGGACACAATCAAGCCTAATAGATGGTCAGCAGGGATGCAAAAGACACACTTTAGAGGATTAAGGTGAATCTTATAATTGCGACATTGTAAGAATATAGTGCGCATATCATGGAGGTGTTGTGACCGCAGTCTAGAACGAGCGATGAGGTCATCGAGATACGAATGAACAATGTGGGTCAAGTTGTGAAAGAAATAGGACATGGCCCGCTGAAAAGTAGCCCCAACATTCTTTAAGCCAAATGGCATGACCTTGTATGCAAATGTTCCCCATAGACTAGTGAAGGCGGGTTTTAACTAATCGGCATCACGAATGTGAATCTGATTGTACCCAGAGAATCCATCCATGAAGGAAAGAATCTCATGCCCTGCACACTCATCAATGACCTGGTCAATGAAAAGTGTGGGAAAGTTGCCTTTGGGACAAGCTTTGTTCAGATCATGAAATTCGGTGCACACACAGATGGTGCCTTATTTTTTAAGAACAGGAACTAGATTAGACACCCATGTGGTGTATTCGATGGGATAAATGAAGCCTGCCTGCTTGAGCTTATTGATATTGGCTTTGATGGCATCATGATTGCAAGGTTGAATAGGTCGTTTCTTTTGACGGACTTGTGTGGCATCAGGCCAAGTGTTGATATGATGTTCGACAATGGCAGGATCAAGCCCAGGTATTTCGGAGTAAGACCAAACGCGGAATTCCTTCAAGAGCTTGGTGTAAGCCTGAATTTCTTCTGAGGTGTAATTTGCACCCAAGATAATGTTTTCTTCAACCCCTAGTTTATCTTAAATGTTGATCTTTATGGTGGGGAAAATATTGGACATATTCCCTTCTTCAAAAGCATCAAGTGCAGGAATGGAATTTTTGAACCAATCGACTTCACCATGAATGAAGTCTTTGGATTCCACAGCATATTGGTCATGGGTCTGCTATGGGAGGAAGTACGCACAATGGTGCATATCATCCCAAGGGTAGTCGGCATGGTCATGGCTTACATGATGCCTTCATCATAGTGGAAGATGGGTGAACGAGAGGAAGAAAGAGCACATGATGAGGAAGAGCTACCTGAAGCATCTTCATGAGAAACGAGGTTCACATACGCATCATCACTATTGGGAGACATTTGACTATTAGAGGAATATCTACCGATGTCGAGACGGATGCGTCAGCTAAAGGAGGTTCAATAGAATCACGAGAGGAGATATATAGGGAGTTCTTAGGGAGAAATCTCATGACTGATGATAGGTAGAGGATGGGAGCAGAATTGTTTGTCATCTCAACATTAGGGGGAGGGATCACAATGGGTGGTTGGGAGACCTCCTGTTCTGGAGTAGGGATGGGACCAGACTCCACAAGTAAAGGAGAAGGATGCTCAATACAAGCAGCCTCTATTTCGCAAAGTACTTGGAGTATATCGCAAAAATATTCAAGACGGGGGCAGTGATGGGAATAATGGTCGTAGTTATCGCAAAAAGCACAAGGGTGGTTTGTGCGTAACAAACGGATTCTCATAGCCGATTCAGGTAAGGTTACTTGGACCTAGGGGATGTTAGGATCGGGAAAGGTATCAATGAAAACCTCTTTGATGTGAGGGAGTTCAGGACAGTTATTGATGACATGACCAACAATGTCACACAAAGCACAAGGAGGAAGAGGCTTTGGTGGCTTAGGGGTAGCTAGAGTTGTTGGGGGAGCCTTGTCTTGATATCCCTTCTTTCAAGTTTTTCACCCTTCACCATACGATTTCACAGTAGGAGTACGCTCCTGCTAAGGTTGTTGTGGAACTAAAGAAAAGGCAGGGGTAGGAACGACCGATTGGACTGGGGTCAAAGCACTGTAAGGTTTCAACTGATGAGGTGGAGTGTTTTCAAGGGGATCAGTGTACTAGACTGGGATCCCAAGTATGATATTAGGTAGACTCAATGTAGCCATGACCGATGTAGAATAAACTTTGAGAGGTGGAAACAAGAATGATATCTGACCAAAAGGGTAATGACTTGGAGGAACATCTCCATCATGGTTAAGGGCTAGGGGAACAGAACCGGGTGGAAAAGGATTAGGAGAGACACCAACAAAAGAAGGTGGTCCTTAAGGAGTTGTACCGTTAGGTGTGGTTAAGTCAGGAACAACAGGTTGTGAAGGTGCGGAATATTGTACAAACATAGCGGCCCATTTGTGGGCAGCCCGCGATGCTTGGAGCATGCAAACACTCGATGAGCTAGGCTCAAAAGGAGTAGGTGGTGGGCCATAGTAAGCACCAAGAAATGAGGAATATTTATAGACTCCAGGAGAAACAGACGAGATAGTCTTATTGTCAGCCACGGACAACATGTTGGTATGTGGCTAATTCTAGGCTTTTGGATCGTAATACGTCAACTGATCAATGGTGATGATCTTTCCATTGTGGGGAAAGCACATCTTACGGTGAACCGCAGATGCGACAACTGACATGGCATAAGTATAACTACGACCCAAAAGAATGTTATAGTCAAGGGGAGTATCAATGACTTTGATGTCAATATAGATGGTCTTGCCAGTAACTGTGACTGGGCAGTTGCAATATAAGCCAAGGGGTTGTGAGGGGTGACCATCCCATACACGCAAAGTGATGGTGAACAGAGATAGGTCAGGGGAACTAAGTTATTTCCAAACACTAGCAGCCATCACATAGGTGGATGCGCATTCGTCAATGATACATCACTGGACAGTGGCGTTTCGAATGAAGACTAGAAACTGGAAAGAAATGGATGAAGGTAAAGGAGGGTTATCCGACTTCTCAACATGGAAGAAAATCATCTTATAATCTTGAGGATCACGGCACCTAGAGCATATAGTAGAGCTTTTCGCTGTGATGGGCATGTCTAGAAGACTTCCAACGTTGGCATGGCAGCAGAAGACTACGCCAAGTCATCTACTATGCTATATGTATGGGCGGCTTTGGTAGAAGCAGCATTTCGACATAACAGATCTTTGGGGATCTTGGGTATGACCTCAACCTTAGGTTGAGGGATCGGTAAGGTACCGTTGGGTGTCGATAGAGGCTCAGTAGACACTCTAGGTCGGGACTAAGTCGCAGACTTAGTAGGTGGCTTATCATACTAACGCAATCGAGTGTAGAGGTTGACTTGTTTGGTGTTTACCTCATCAAAGTTCATCATGAGAATCTGATAATTGCGATGACCAGATAGAGGAGCTGGTTGAGCAGTCTAACCTTGTGAAGGTTGGGTAGCTATATACCCTTGTTGAGAAAAAGGGTTGGTAAGCACAACGGGTTGATATGAAGCAGGATGGGGAGGAGGAGCGGAAGGTTGTGATAATTAAGGAAATTTTGAGGTCTAAATGGGTCTCCGAAGAAAAATGTGCAACCAAAATAAAATTTATAAGAACCAATAGGATTCAAGATGATGATTTCAACCACGGGGGATGATTAACCATTTTTGGAGTAAAAAGGAAAAAAGATTAAAAAGTGATAAAATAATAAAACAACTTTTTCAACTCGTATTTAAACTTATCTCCCTAAGGTTTTACTTAAATTTCGAGTGGGAGTACTTGTTGGATCCAAAATTTAATTCCTCATCCAAGGAGTACCCATGTTGCATACTTTCGATGGACCTTGCTACAAAAAAAAATGAGAAATACATGAAAAAATGTGATTGCAAATACGTTTTTCATGTATTTCTAATTTTTCGTGTAGCAGGATCTATCAAAAGTATGCAACATGGGTACTCCTTGGATGAGGAATCAAAGTTTGCATCCAATGAGTGTTTCTACTGGAAATTTGAGTAAACCCATAAGGAGATCCGTTGAAAATATGAGTTGAAAAATTAGCTTAATCTTTTTTCCCTCTAGAATTTGATGATGTAATCTAATCTTATTTTATTATTTCACTATTATTTTATAATTTCCTTAGAAGGCCCATTTTAGACCTCAAAGCTCCCCTAATGCCTCGAGAAGCTGCTTGAGCTTCCCATTCTTGGCATATTTGAGGTAACTGGGGCCATTCATGAGTATAATGACCATAGACTCCACAACAAGCACAAGGTTTGTTTGTATGAAGACCCTTGTTCTGCTTGGGTTGACTACCCTATTGTTGGGTTGTGGGGTTAGGTCAAGGACCATGAGGGGCATTGAGTTGAGTATCCTCGTTGCCTTGATTACCTTGTTGGTTTTGGTTCCTATTTCCCTTCCCCTTATTATTTTTGTTGGGATTCGGGGGATTGGAACCACTCTGCTGAGTGTACACTTTTCCTTGTGGAGGAGGTGTTTACTGCGGCGAAGGGGAAACATGCTTGGGGAGCTGAGGCGCTAGTACCGAAGGAGATGGAGTGCTAGGCTATGCATATGGATAATATGGAGATGGGGCAACATTGGTATAAGCAAACAATGCAACAGTTGGCCCTGGCATCGATTGATGCAGATGGGGATATGCATATGGTGTGTTGGGACCTAGATAAGGAGTGCCCTGACAAGGATTAGGGGAGGGATAATTGTACATGGGACTAGTCCCTCCCTGAGGTTGACCATAACTCATCTATGAAGGAGCATATGGTTGGGGGTGTGAAAGAGTTTCAACAATGCCATTCGCAGCATGAGATGCCCTTGGCGCATTAGCAGCAACAGGTCAAGGCAGATCGAGGATGAAAGTGTAAACGCAACCTGACTGGGCATAAATCATGTCAAATTTGAGAGCTATCTAGAGAGATTCTTCCTCGGATTGAGGAAAAGGAGAAGCGACATCTTTCGCAATGGGGGCCAACAGCGATCTAAGAAACCAATCCAAATAGACTCAGTCTTCGAAGTTAGGAACTTGACAGACACTCCTTCTTCTACACCATTCTTGAACATGGTAAGAAAGCGTGAGTGGCAGAAGTTTGACAGAATTAAGTCAAAAGTTTAGTACCAGTATCATAACAGAGAGCTAGTTGGAAATATGAAAGAAATTTTGTGGCAATATTCGCTAAAGTTGAATGGGTTGCTCTGGGATAGTCTACATACCACTTCACAATAGCTCTAGTGAGTGTGCATTGTAACAACCAAAGATGAATGTAGTCATTGGTAATAAAATTGGATGAACACCACATATGAAAGCAGTGAACATGATTGGTCGGGTCTTCTCCAGGATTACCCTAAAACATCAAGATGTCTGAGGGGAGTTTTGTAGGCATTTTTGGCCATGTGGGATCGTGGAGAAGCTTGTTAAAATCTAGGAGACTTAGACTAGCAACAAAAGGAAGTAAGGAAGTCAGAGTGACCACACTGGTTGAGGTTCTGCTAATGGGGGTACCTTGGTTGGCACTTGGGTTACCACCCAGGGTTCCTACACTTGCATTGGTTCCTGACATTATGGTGGTATGAGGATGAGGGTGAGCGAAGTCAAAGGATGAATCAGCAGAATCCAAATCAGAATCAAAATGATGACTCGATGGAGGACTGGGAAGATGAACTCACTCCCAATGGGGAAGAGTGACATGGCCTAATAGGAATTGAGGGTGAAGCCCTCAAATTCGACATGAAAAACACCTTGGAGGCACTATGATGTCTAGACTAAGTGATGATGATAGGAAGAAAAGAGCAACAAACAACAAGAAAACACCTAGTGCAGTGGTGCCAAGTGTAAACTAACTATTTTAATGATGTTACTCTAATGCAATCAAACACATCTTATCAAATAAAAAATACCTCTAGCCTATAGGTGATATGAATCCTCACAATCCTAAATATATTGTTGCAGATGGCCTTCCAAAGAACTTCTTACTTGATGGAATCTCATCCCCACAAGTAGAGTTGTCCAGAGAAAGGTAGGGTAGAGGACCAACTTCTTCCCACATCCAATCCTGTAAGGTGTTTTCCTAAGATTGGTCACTACGATTACCTTTGTCCCGTGGGGATGGTCGAGTCTTGAGCTTCTTGGTAGTCAACCACCGCACGGAATTCCCTGCCACAGGTTGGGTAGCCCCAAGGAGAACTGCTCGCATGATGACCTAGTCTAACCCCCTTTGAATCAGGTTTATGACGCACTCCGGCTTTGATCGTGGCTTGGTGAAGGATTTTAAGTTCCCTAATTTGACAACTTATATGTCTCAATGAAAAGTGATCGATGGGTATTATTGGAAGCCTATCCCAACGACCCTACACCTACACTATAAAGATTGTTTGGCCTTGATGCTCAAGTGGACTTAATCTATGTGTGTTGATTTATTAAGGTGTAGTGTTTAATGTCTTGGCTTGGTGGTGTTAACCAAGCTCTCATTCGCTTAAGGTGTGAGTGTATGTAAAAGATGTGTCAAGTGGATGAGTTAAATAAGCATGTTTCATGATGCCATATGTTGTTGAAAGTAAAATGTTGAAATATTGTAAATGAATCTGAAATGAAAAAAAACTAAACAGTCAATCAAGCATACACAAACCCACCCATAAGGGAGACTAGGCAGCTAAGAAAGAGAAGGAAAACAGGCTACTCAAAGACACATAAAGAGGCCAAAAAGATTTGATGTCAAGGGACTGGGATCTAAAGGCTATAGGCTGTCGAAAATGGTGTAGACTAACAACAAAAATCAGAGGTGACAATTGTTGTAAAGGACAAGTATGAAGCTCTAAGACCTAATATGCTCAAGGGGATTCTAGGGGGAAAAAGGAAAACCCAAACTCTAAAGTGAGAAAAGGAAAAATAAGCCTATCCAATGGATCTGAAGAGTAATGGATCAAATCTGCAAAACAAAGGCTAAAAATGGTGAGAACCCTAGACTCCTTACTTGGAAAATGTCTTCTTAACAATGTGGAGGAGTACTCTAAACCCTGGGTGGTTATTTCCTTCCTAAAAGAGGCAAAACAAGTGGATCTAGGCCTAAGGGAGACCGATTAACAGAATTGAAAAACCCAAACTAGTCTGCAAACAACACTTTCGAAAATATATATATATATATATATATATATATATATATATATATATATTATATATATATATATATATATATATATATAGATATATATATATATTTAGAAAAACTAGGAAGTGCAGGAACTGACCTGTTTTTTCAGGTAGCGCAGTTTCTGGGTCAAAGCATGTGCTCTAGATAGAGGGGTACACTAAACAGGAAAAAAAAGTTTGTTCTCGCTTGTCTCGGCAGGCAGCTTTCGGATAGATGTTGTCGTCTCCTGCTTAGATGGTACCTGTGACCTACAGAAAAGACCAGAAACCCTTCAGAATCTGAAAATAAGACAAAATACAGCATAAAATTAGAAATAAAATTGAGAGGCCTAAAAAATAGCTGAAGAAACGCTAAAATTTCAGAAACTTCAGTCACCCAAGAACTTGTTTATTAAACCAGTGGAGCTGCCATTTGTTAGTATGAAAATTCCTAAAAGATGTACCAAAAACCCTCACTTAAGTCACTAGGTGACAAGTGACCCTAACAAGTTAATGGTTGTTGTCATTCTAGATCTGCAACACAAATGGAAAATCTACAGAGAAAGAAAACCAGACCCAAAACAAATAGCAATAAAATGATATATCCAAAATAATAACCCAATGGAAAGACGATTTTAAACAAATATATCTTTATTGATAACACCTGGTGAAGGAGATCTACAGATTGGTCTGTAAGTCCCCCTCCGTGGGATGGGTCCTTTGATATTCTTGATGCTTCAGAAATAGATTCTCTCTCTCAATCGTGTGAAAAACCCATACAAAGTGAAGAACTCAAGTGGGAGATCAAGAAAAAGTAACGATAATATTGACGATGATAATGATCATGATGAGGAATGAATGAAAAACCCTCATTTTTATAGCAAAGTATGGAGTTAATCTCGAAAATGGAGAATAATAAAATATTATTGACCAAATTCAGATCTAACTACTTGGAATACTTTATTATATTTATTGGAGAGGGAAAAGGAATTTAAAATGGTTAAATTCCTTTATTTAGAAATAATTAACAAATAAAATGATTTATTAACTATTTCACGAGAAACAAGAAAGGTGTGAAATCAAAATAATTATTAAATAGTGATTTAATAATTATTCTAATAACACAAATAAGGAAATTCAAATAAATAATTATTTATTTAAATATTCCTAAGGGATTTAGTCAAATGGGACAAGGAATAATTATTAAATAATGATTTAATAATAATTCCTAGAGAAATTTAAATAAATAATGATTTATCTAATTATTTTCATAAAGTTTTTTATTTAAATCATAAAATAATTTAATAAAAGTGGTTTACTAAAGTATTTTCCATAGTGAAAGTGATTACACTATGGTAAAATTAAATCCACATGGTGTATTTTGATCCACCTAGTTAGAAATGGCTAGGTGATCATTTTTTGGTGATAACAGTTTCTGGCGCTTTTCTCTTAGACAAGGCTTTATCCGTTGGGATTACGCTTAGTTTCTCCACCTTCGTCACCTAGAGTGATCTGTGATGAGCAATAACTTATTCTTCTTGCTTTGTTTTCTCCAGCTCCAAGGTCTCTAAGAGTGTAAAAGGGTTCACATCCCCTGTAGGAGGGGATTTTCTATCCGGTTGGGATTACGGATCTGCACTTGGAGGGAGCTTCGTTGAATTAGGGTGAGCATTCTAAGGTGTTGTCTGAGAGTGAGATTGACGATTTATCCTTCCCAAAACTTGTTGAAATCCCTCTTCGTCCTATTGATCGGCTGCAAATTGCGCTTCCTTGGCTAGGGTGAGGGGGAAATCATGAAATAGATGCAAGTATTCATGGCAACAATGGCAGTTGAAAGGAACATGTTCATAATAAAGAGTGTGCATCCAGATAGAATCATGGTAAACCAACTCTATCGACTTAGGAAGGGGTTGGGAAATGTTCATATGAACACATATCCAGGTATAAATTGCATGCCTTCTTCACTTTGTTATCTCTAAAACTTTCACAAACTATCTAATCACATTGTCAATCGCTTCCAGGATGTTAGGTCCCCAGAAGTTGTCCGAAAGAGAGAATAACCTGACCCATATTGGAGCGGCCTAAAACTCTTCCTTATCCGAGTTGTAGAATTCCTCCCAATAATGAAGAAAAAGCCCCACATTGTTCATAAAATAAGGTACATTCTCGAAGATGTGTCTTCTATCTTCTAGATCTACAAAGATCACTCTGAAAAAAACCCTTCATGCACAGGCAAATTTCAATCTACCCTCGGGGAGCCCATTTGTGTTGGATCCACTAGAGGATGTCTTGTTCACGAGGCCAAATACCTAGGAACTTGCATATCAAGGCGTGATATTTCATGTATTGGCGTGATTGCTCAAGATGGTTGTTGGCGATCACAAACTTTGGATTCTTATTTGCCTTAGGAAGACAACGGTTTCAGCCCGGAGCTTGCCATTGCACTCCCATAACTGGTGTTTCTGAGGTTGTCAAAGCTGAAGCCCCGAGCATTGTATTGCATGCATGGACAAATGACGTCTGGTTGATTGCATTGCGAAAGGATGAAGCCCCCCCCTCCCGTCGCACAAGCAAGGGGCCACTTATTGGCGATTCTGGCGCGCGACTAAGCAAATAGAAGCCTACATGGATAGATGCGGAGGGAACTGAGTGTCCAACCAAAGCCACCCATAACAAAAGCTGCGGAAATTGGTTTCAAGCCTAACAAACCCTAAGTGCAGATGCGCGACAACATACAACCATTTTTATTAAATTATTTTTTATTCAAAAAAAAACCATGAGAATAATTGAATAAACATTATTTCATAATTATTCCTTGTCACATTTGACTAAATCACCTAGAAATAATTAAATAAATCACTATTTATTTATTATTCCTTAATTCTATTATTGGAATAATTGTTGAATCACTATTTGATAATTATTTCAATTTCATACCATTCTCAATCACCACGAAAAATTAATACATCATTTTATTTGTTAATTATCTATAAATAAAGATATTTGACCATTTTGAATATATTTTCTCTCTCCAAAAAATATAATAAATTATTTCTAATAGTTAGATCTTGATTTGGTCAATATTATTTTATTATTTTCCATTTTCAAGATCAACTCAATACTTTGTTATAAATAAAAGGGTTTTCCATTTATTCTTCACCATATTCATTATCATCGTCACCACTATCGTCTTCTTGCATTTGAGCTCCCACTTGAGTTCTACACATTGTTTTGGGTTTTTCCCATATTGAGAGAGAGAATTAATCACTAAAGCATCAAGGAAATCAAAAGACCTATCCAACGGAGGGGGATTTGTAGACCCTTTTGTAGATCTCTTTCACTAGGTGTTATCAATAAAGATTATTATTCATTTAGAAGTCTTTCCATATTGGGGTATTAGATTGGATTTTTATTGTTGTCTGCTATTTTGGATCGCACATATCTTTTTATTACTGGTTTTTCTCATTTTATTATTGCAGACCTTAAGCGTAAGCAACCACAAAGTGTTGTTAGGGTCACTTGTCACCAGTGACTTAAGTGAAGTGTTTTTGGTACACCTTCCGAGAAATTTCATACTAACACCCTATCTATCAAAAGATGAGGTGGAATGATCTGAATTGGATCCTTAAACATTCTCTAAGTTTTCATGACTATTTCAAATTATGTTAAAATTCAAAATCTTATGGATATCAAGCTTATCAGAAAAAAACCTCTAAACAATGGCAAATTGTGGTCAGCAAGGAACAACAAGGACCCTCGATCAAAGCACGCAGACCGTTAGCCCATGGTGACTGCGCACTGGCACAAATTGACAAACGGGAGGTCAAATCCAAAAACAGAGGCAATTTCTGCTAAAGCGCTCATCACGTATCACATGTTAGAAATAATACTGAGAGGGGGGGTGAATCAGTATTATCAAACTCTTCTCAATTTATACAAATATTTTCATATCTGACAATTTAAACTTGCATGTACCTTCCAAACTTATAATTAGATGTTTGTCATTAATTGTATGTGAGAACCATAGAATAATGAGCAGGAACACAAAATAGATAGTCACACCAAGGAACACAAGATGTAAGGTGGAAACCCAATGTGGTTGAAAAGCACCTGCTGCAATATGTCTCTATCTTCTTTCAATGAGGAACTTCTTCTTACAATGATTTTGTACTCATGCAGTCTTTTACCAGTACGTAGGCTGCAACTTGCAAAGAGCTACAACCCTCTCTCTCGTTTTCCAGCTTCTTCTAGAAGGGAGCTACAACCCCCTTAGCTTTTGTACTAGCTGAAATACTAGTATGTAGGTGTTGATCTACAAAAGGCTACAACCTTCTCTTTTCTTCCAGGAACCATGTTTCATAAATTTTCAAACTAGATCCAAAACATCAAATACATGTGCATCACCCAATCTCCTTTAAACAAATAACTTCTCAGAATGCAGTAACTAGAAAATAACACCAGTAACCAAACACCAATTTAAACCCAAATCTCTGCAGAAACAGATAAAAGACAACTAAAATATATTTCAGGAAAGGTCCATAATTTCACTGAAGGAAACCTATGAATATCCACAGTTCTTCTATGTCTAGACTGCGCAGCTCCGCACCCGCACTGTCTACCCGACAGCACACCTCCGCACCTGATCAGTATACTGCGCTACATACCTCCGCACCTGCGCCTTCTGCTGCTCTTTGTACCTTCTCACCTGATCTGTCTACTACGCTACGTACCTATGCACCTGCGCCTTCTGCTGTGATGCGTACCTTCGCACCTGATCCATCTACTGCGTTGCGTACCTCCGCAACTATTCCTTCTGCTGCATTGCCTACCTCCGCACCTGATCCGTCTACTGCGCTGCGTACCTCCGCACCTACGCCTTCTGCTGCACTGCGTAGCTCCGCACCTGCGTTGTGGATCGCCTGCGGACCTCCGTATAGAGCCAAATTATCAGTCCTCCAATGTGCCACAGACTGTCAGACCCACAGATCTGATCATGCGCCAAAGAGATCACGACCTATCAATAGATCCACCTTATAATTTACAGTTTTCACCTTGATTTAGATCTAGCTTTTCAAATTGATCACCCAAAATTTCAAATCTTAAGATATTCAATTTTCATTGGTGACCAGCCAAAGGATCTCCTTTCCTTTTTATAAGCAAGCCCTTACTCAAACCATGGATCAAAACCATAGAAAACCAATACAAGGGATCCAAAACATGGGTTCAATATTTTAGGTGCCAAAACAATGGACCAAAACCATAGGATCAAAAATGTCGGACTAAATACCATGGACCAAACATAAGACACGTTTTTCTCTGCATGAAAGTCCATGCATTTTAGGTTCGCACCTTTTGTGTGGGATACCTGCGAACATATCTGCACCTTTTCAACGGTTCTCCTGTGCAACCTGTCTATGACCACATCTTTTGATTTGTGCACCTGCGGAACCAGAGAATAACTTTGTTGCACTATAATTTATCATCTGAGATGAGTGGGTTGCCATCAAGTACAACAAATGCCAACAATCTCCCCCTTTGGACTTGATGGCAACAACAACCAATCACTCTCCCCTTTTGACATCAAGGGAAAAGGGGCGGACTACCATAATCCCCCTGAGTACCTACTGAAAACTCTGAATGAGCTCCCCCTTTGTATATGCTCTGTGCTGAAATGTTGTCTGCAAAAAGATGTTCTACAAGAAAGAACATGATTCCATACATTATAAGTAACCTTCCTATCATCAAGACTCATACATACATCCATCCTCATCCAAGAGGGAATACACAAGATAGACAAAAATCATTCATCCCAGACATAGTGGGGAAACCAAAATAGGTTGTTACATGACCTTTATGTGAAAAGAATTACATGACATAGAGACAAGAACAACTATCATCAGAATCAACCTTCAGACCAGCACACATTGATCTATTCCACCAGACAAATTGTGAGAAATCAAATCAAAGAATTCTAAGATAATGCCAACAATGCATCATTAGAAGAATATGTGCTCCCCCTGAACCTGTGCCAGATGATCTCTGATAGACCCATTCGACCCACATAGACCGGCAAATGTACATGTATCCACCTGCGTACAACAGACAAGATTCAACAACATGATGATGCATCAACAACCCCCAGCTTCTGCCTGAGGTATTCAAATGTCTCCCTGGGCAATGGTTTGGTGAGTATATCAACAACTTGTTCCTTGGAGGGAACATACTCCAATTTGACCTTTTGTTCCAACACTTGTTCCCAGAGAAAATGATACTTGATTGGTATGTGCTTGGGCTTTGAATGCATGACTGGGTTCTTTGAAATGTTGATTGCACTTGTATTATCACATAAGATGGAGATAGGTGGAGTACAAGTGATTTGAAAATCCTGCAAAGTTTGCATAATCCAAAGGAGTTGTGTGCAACAAGATGCAGCAGCCACATATTCTGCTTCAACTGTAGATAAAGCAATCGAACTCTGTTTCTTACTGAACCAAGATACTAATCTGGAACCCATAAAGAATGCACCACCACTAGTGCTTTTTCTGTTATCCATGCTTCCAGTCCAATCTGCATCTGTATAAGCATGAAGAGTGAGATCTGTATCTCTAGGATACCATAGACCATACTTTTGAGTTCCTTGAAGATACTTGAAAATTCTCTTTACTGCTTGAAGATGAGTTTCCTTTGGATCTGCCTGAAATCTTCCAACTATTCCCACTGCATGCATGATGTCTGGTCGGGTTCCTGTTAGATAGAGAAGACTACTAATCATAGATCTATAGGTTGGTTGATGCACTGTTGCTGAGTCATCATTTGCGCTGAGGCTGCATCCTGTCACCATTGGGGTACATATAGGTTTCGAATCCTCCATCCCATATTTCTTCAAGATCTACTTGAGGTACTTGGTTTGAGATAAAAAGATACCACCTTCATTTTGTTGGATTTGTAAACCAAGAAAATATGTTAGCTCTCCAATCAAGGACATTTCGAATTCTTTCTGCATCACCAAGGTAAAATTTTGACTCATAGTGTCTTCATTGTTGCCAAATATGATATCATCAACATACACAACAAGTATTAGCAATTTGTCATTTTCAATTTTTATATAAAGATTTCTATCTGCCGATCCTTTTGAAAAACCTTGTTGATGAAGATATTTGTCTAGACGATAGTACCAAGCCCTTAGAGCCTATTTAAGACCATAGAGAGCCTTCTTAAGTCTGCATACAAGTTTTGGATAATTTCCAAGAATGAATCCATCTGGTTGCTCAATGTACACTTCTTCTTCTAAGTCTCCATTCAAAAAGGTAGATTTCACATCCATTTGAAATACTTTGAATTTTTGAAAGCTAGAGAGAGCAAGGAACATTCTGATGGCCTCAAGTCTAGCAACGGGAGCAAAAGTTTCTTCAAAGTCTATTCCTTCTTGTTGAGCATACCCTTTACAAACAAGTTTGGCCTTATTTCTAACAACTTCCCCATTTTCATTCAACTTGTTTTTGAATATCCATTTTGTCCCTATGACATTCTTATCTTTTGGTCTAGGAACCAACTACCAAGTGTTGTTATTTTCAATATGCTCAAGTTCATCATCCATTACCTTGACCCAGCATTCATCTTCGCATGCCTCTTTTACATTTCGTGGTTTAGTGGAGGAGAGTAATGCCAAATAGCTTGAAGCTTCTGCTATTGCTCTTCTTGTTTGTATACCAGCCTCTTTCTGCCCCAAAATCTGAGATCCTGGATGATTCTTCTGAATGTACCTGGATGGAGTCTTTTCTTCTATCCTTATCTGTTCTTCTGGTGCCTCATTGGTCTCTTCTTCTTCATCATGAATTTGATTTGATGTAGATGGATAGTCTTCTTCATCTTCGAAATCTTCAGATCTTACTTGCCTAGGAGTGTTTTCTTCTTCATCAACCACTACATCAATACTTTCAACAATTTTTCCAAGCCTTTTATTATAACACTTGTATGCTTTGCTGTGGGGAGAGTAACCAAGGAGAATGCCTTCATTTTATCTAGGTTCGAACTTGCCAAGACGTTCATCAGTATTTTTGATATAGCATTTGTTTCCAAAAATTTTGAAATATTTTACCGAAGGAGTCTCACCATACTAGAGCTCATGAGGGTTTTGAGTGTTGTTCATCCAAACATTTATTTTGTTGAGAATAACAACTGTAGCAAATGCAGCTTCACCCCAGAAAGCTGCAGGAGTTCCAGACTCATCAAGCATAGCACGAGCCATTTGTTCAACCGTTCTGTTCATCCTTTCAACTACTCCATTTTGTTGAGGAGTCCTGGCTATAGAGAATTTTCTTCTTATTCCATGTTTTTCACAAAAATTGAAAAATTCATTTGAGGTAAACTCCCCACCTCTATGAGACCTGAGGCATTTAATTTTTTGATCTGATTCGTTTTCAACCAAAGCTTTGAAGGATTTTAATTTTTTGAAGGCTTCATCTTTGTGCTACATCAGTCCTATCCAAACCATCCTTGAATAGTCATCAATGAATAATATAAAGTATTCTTCTCCCCAAGGCTACCTTTTCCTAGATGGACCACATGCATCAGTATGGACAAGATCAAGTGGCCGACTAGCTGATCCTTCCTTCTCAGGGAAGTTAGTTTTGGTTTGCTTACCAAACTGACATGATTTGCATATTGTATTATCTGGAATTATGATGTGTGGAAGACCACGAACTGCCTGGTATTTGCATGCTTTCCTTATATGTGAGAAGCTTAGATGCCCCAACCTCCGGTGCCATAGCCAGTGTTCATCATTCTTGCTCTGGTAGCATTGTTGTTGTCCTTATTTGAATATGTATAAATTATTTGGAGTTCTTATGCCTTTGATCATTGTTTCTCTTGTATCAAGATCACGAACACTACATCCATTTGATCAAAATATTACCTCTGTTCCTTGATCACACATCTGACTGACACTCAATAGATTATTTTTTAAGCCATCAACATACATAACATTTCCTTCTTTGACCTTTTCTTTTAAAAGAACAGAACCTTTACCTTTTATGAGTGCAGGGGTGTCATTTCCAAATGAGACCTTCTTCTCCTCCAAGGCACTATATGCCTAAAGTTTTTCTTTATCACCTGTCATATGTTTTGAACATCCACTGTCGATGTACCATTGATTTTCCTGCCCTTCTGCATATAAGGCTATACCATATCTTTCTGGTTGTGGTTCCTTCATTATCCATGTTTTGATATTTGAGGCTTGCTCCTTCTGAGTTTCCTTCCGAAACCTGCTCCTGCATTCAAAATCTTCATGACCAAAATTATCACAAATAGAACATTCTATTTCATTTTCAAGAGAATAAAAGTTATTGTAGGTCCTTTTCATGATTCCAGTCATACTCCTCTATTTTTTAGTTTCTCTAGTCATGATAGTTTTGTAGGCAACACACTGAGCTTCTTTGTGTCCAAAGTTGTGACAAGAGAAACATTGGCCATTGAAGAAATTCCTGCAATTATCAACCCTGCAGACCGAATGATTGTAGTTTTCATTGACATTCACTCTTGAGACAAATTGAGAATGATTTACCTGTGGTCTGTTGTAGCTTCTATTTATCCTTGAAGCAGATCACCCCTGATTTACTTAGTGATCTGTGTTCATTCTTGAAGAAAAATGTCCCTGATTTACCTAGTGAGCAGCATTGTGTCTTTGCTATTGATTGTCAATTTGTTCACTTCTCCTTGCTGCATCAATATAACTTTTGGAGGTGGATGGCTTCTGTGCCTGAGATGCTTCTTCATTATATCCCAGATCTATCTTGATTAGTGGAGAACACTCTACTTTGATAATCTCATCTAACGTTTCAGATCCTTTCAAAAATCTAAGATTAAGAGCTTTAGTTTTCTCAATCTCTTTTCTAAGTCCCACTATTTCACATTCTAACTTTTCATGATGTTTTTCACTTTCAGCCAATTGGAATTGCAGAGTATTAATAATCATATTTTTCTCTTCTAAACAAATTTTGAGTTTAGAAATCTCTTCATAAAGACCTTCTTCATTTATAGCATCCATGAAATCATCATCTTCAAAATCCATTAAAAGTCTATACTTATTACCTGGTTCATCCTCATCCACTAGTTAAATCATCATATCTTCATGAGTATAGCTTTTCTTATTTACATTCTATTTCTTGTTCCATCTAACAAGTTCCTTACCTTTATGAGGACACTTGGCAGCATAGTGACCGACTCTTCCACAAGAAAAACATTTGAAAGGTAACTTACCTCTGAATCTCCCAGCACCCCGTTGAAGGTTCTTGACAAAATTTGATTCTTCCTCTTCTTCTGACATATCTCCTAAGTCATAAGAATCTCCTTTTCCTGAGGCCTTGAATGCGGCTTCTCTTCTGTCTAATGGTCCCCCTTTCCTCATTTCATAAGTGGTTAGAATTCCGTGTAGTTGCGACATGGTAATTTTCTGTAGATTCTCATTTTCTTCTATTGCAGAAACTTTTGATTCAAACTTAGAAGACAAAGATCTCAGAACCTTTTGAACCACAACAGCCTCTTTTATTTCTTCACCCGAATTTTTCATACAATTAAAAATCTCATCTATGCATAGGAAATAGTTAGCCACAATTTCATCATTGTACATTCTGAGATTTTCATATTGAATTTTGAGGGTTTGAAGTTTTGCTCTTTTTACCTATTCATCTCCTTCATAGCTCAGAATGATCTTGTCCCATATTTCTTTTGTGGTTATATACTGCATAACCTTGATGAATTCTGATTGAGATAGACATCCTAATAGCGTATTGACAACCTTTGCATTAGTTTCAAACTGCTTCTTCTCAGCCGGATCTGTAGGAGTTGCTGATGGAAAAGTGTACCCTATATCTATGATATCCCAGAGTTCTGTACCAAGAGATTGAAGATAGGCTATAACTCTTACCTTCCAATAGACGAAGTTGGTCCCATCAAAAATTGGTGGCCTGATTTATGCTTCTCTCTCATAGTTGCTCATGATGATAGATCTTCCTTCAAGCGATCAAGCTTCTTCTGAAGGACCCGCTCTGA